>JADLZN010007355.1:0-532500 GCA_018155175.1 Sinocyclocheilus anophthalmus
ACTGGTGTGGGTATTTGATTGTTGAATTACCTGACTGTGTCATTGAGTCCTATTCTCTGCCATATAAATCAGCACAAGTGGCAGAATTAATTGCGTTAACAAGAGCTTGTCAATTGGCAAAATATCAGTGTATCAACATATACACCGATTCAAAATATGCACATGGAATTGTACATGATTTTGCCAAACTGTGGGAAGAAAGGGATTTTAAGACTTCAGAAGGAAAACCCATATCCCACCACAGTGTTGTGGCTGAACTGATTCATGCAGCACAGTTACCGTCAAAATTGGCTGTGATAAAAGTAACTGGGCATGCATCAGGAGAGTCAGAGGAGGCAAGGGGAAATAGACTTGCAGACTAAGTAGCTAAATGGGCAGCTAGAGATATCCTATCTAGTCCACATGTTGACAAAGCAGGCACGGAGGTGCCCATGATGTCCTTTGTGTTGACTAATGATTTGGATATTAAACTATTACAGGCAAAACCCCACTCAAAGTGATCTAAACCACTGTGCAGCGAATGAGGCAAAACCGGATCAAGCAGGTATTTTGAGAGATAAGCAGGGTTGGATTGCTCTGCCAGCCTCTACCATTGTTATGCTATGCAAACACTATCATGGTGTCTCACATGTGTCAAAAGAGAAAGTGATTCAAAATTTGAATCAATCGTATTTTATAGCAAATGTAAGAAAAAATACTTTTTTGTTATTAGATGCTTGTTTGATCTGTGCTAAGACCAATCGACATAAAGCTAGTAAATATGATTCTCTTACACACCCGGAACTGCATTTCCAGCATTTACAAATAGACTTTACAATCATGCCTCCTTGTGGAAATCACAAATGTTTGCTTGTGATAGTGGACCGTTTCTCCTAATGGCCTGAGGCTTTCCCGTGTGGAAGAGAAAATGCACAGACTGTAGTGAAGGTACTTGTTAAGGAGATTATACCTCGTTTTGGTATACCAACGGTTATAGAAAGCGATAATGGTACACCGTTTACCTCCAAGGTTACCCAGTTTCTAGCTAAAGAGCTAGATATTAACTGGTATCTGAGCATACCCTACCATCCCTAGTTGTGTTCTGTAGCGGAACGTTTTAATCAAACGATAAAAGATCGAATTACTAAAGCATGCATGGAGACAAGCCGAAATTGGGTCGACGTACTACCTGCAGTATTGGAAGAAATAAGAATGTCCCCCTCATCGACAACAAAGATGTCTCCATTTGAAATACTAATGGGCAGACCGTTCCCCACCCCGTGGGTTAAGGGTCGTGCTGGTAATCTCTCCACAGGTGATATGGAGGTGATCATCGCGGATTACGTGGATTCCCTGGTCAAAACTTTAAATAGTATAAATGGTGATGTTTCTCTCTCTCTCCCTCTCCCTGCAGAGAAGCCGACTCATTCTTTTTCTCCAGGCCAACAGGTGTTGATAAAGTGCTTGAAACCTCCAAAGCTCGGAGAGCCAAGATATCTTGGACCTGCGACTGTCATCGCTGTGACGCGGACAGGGGTGCTGACTGATTTCCAGCCACAGTGGATCCATGCAAGCAGGCTAAAGGCGGCTCCGGAGACAGGAGGGGATCTGTGATCGTATCTGGAGCTGGATTGAGTTCGAGGAGCTGAGAGAGGAGTCGAGGTGCGGAAGGAGAAGCAAGAGTCTAAAATCATAATTCCTGATAGTTGTGTGACCATGGGTATGAGACAAATGATATACCTGTTCATTCTGATAAGTTTGTTTACTTGTTTACTTACACTTTTATAAGTACAGGTAATGAATGTGGCTTGGGCATGATGATACACCCCATGCCTATGCCACGAATATGTGGTGGAGATTTGCTAATTATACGGCAAAGGCTGAAGGGAAAATGGGGTCTTGTTATGTCTGTACAAAAATTCCCCACAGGTCGGTCCTCGGGTAATTGTTAAAGCCCCACCACCGCAAGATTGGGAATGCATTTCTTTTATTAGTGTTGCAGGCTTGGTTCCTGCTTTGAAGACTTCTGGACAATGAAGGTGCAGACCAAATGGTACAATATGGTTTATACCCTAAGTGTTTGTAAGAGTGACAATCGTGGGTTCAATCCCTGACTCATTATTTTGTTTAGAAAGAATTGAAGGAGAACAGAAGTTGGGTGAAATTCCATTGAGCAAGTGTGATCGAGTTTATCAATATTGCCAGATGAAAATTATCACATGCTGTCATTATTGTCTTTTGAATGGAGGAGAAGTTAAAATAGAGGACATGGGTTGAAATGAATCAAAGAATGATTATATTCCATATTATTATCTATGTATGAGAATGATAAATTTAGGTTTAGGGAATTCTGCAGCGAGTGTTTTATGTATTCATTGTTTATTTTAAACAAAAGCAGGCAACTGTTAGAAAACACTCTCTGT
The DNA here is from genome assembly GCA_018155175.1 of Sinocyclocheilus anophthalmus. Lineage (NCBI taxonomy): Eukaryota > Metazoa > Chordata > Actinopteri > Cypriniformes > Cyprinidae > Sinocyclocheilus > Sinocyclocheilus anophthalmus. The sequence continues at coordinate 2,403 of JADLZN010007355.1, forward strand.
TTTGAGAATGCCTCACCCCTCCTTTCTTTCCCTCTCACTCTCCCTCCTCTATCTGTTCTCTCTCTCTCTTGTATGGTGTTTGAATGTCTCTTACTCAATATTCAAGGTAAAGGAGTTTGTGTTGATTTATAAGGGGGGTTCAGCCTCCGTCGCCAGGAAGTCTATTCCTTATATGGACTTGTTTTTCTGTATATGTGGCGATTTTATACAAAACACATGTTCTTGGGAAAAACATCCTGTATGGGTATGTCCCCCTATCCTCATTGGTTAAGAGGGTGAAAACTCCCCTCGACATGCCTATATAAGATCTGTATTTCTGTGAATAAATTGAAGTATTGAGAATACAATTTGATGTGTGTTTTCTTGCTTCCCGGCCGTTATTTATACTTGAAGGGACTGAGAAGATTTCACGGTGGCAAAGAGATATCGAGGGACCAAATTGTTATTTATTAACATCAACCATCTCAGTAATTATCGCACACTAATTCTGGACTGCTTTCACATGCCAGTAAATATTACTGTGTCTTTTGCGTTCTACAAAACAGCCTGTAACAATAACCTAATGTAATAGTAGCTTTGTCTGAATTCCCATGTTAGTAAAAGGCCAGTGAATCTACGAAGATGTCCAGCATGTAAGCCCTTGTTTCTCCAAGCATCTGAAGGTTGAGGTTGGTCAATGATTAAACACCAGAAAACAAAAAGACCAGTGCTGCATCCCAATTTGCCTACTTATACTATACCATAACTTTATGGACGTTCCACAGACTGCTCATTCAGCTCATTATGCTCGAGGCATTTGTACTTCGCATAATTGACAGTGGAGTTAAAGTACCATGTTAGCATTTAATTTGAAGATACAAAATCTGCGACATGCACAGCCAGTGCAGATGTAGAGTCTGAGCTGCAAGAGATCACATCATTTACCATGCATTATTGTCGGCTACTAATATTTTGCACAAGATTCTGCCATGCAACACCTATTCCATACCACTGACCTTAACAACCCGTGAACCCAAAGACAAACAATTGAGTCTGATTTCTGCATGTAACGACGGATAGGCTGAATGAAAAGGCAGAATCATATAGAAAAGAAGAAACACTCTGGTATAAAAAACAGCACTGTGCAAAATTCAGTTTCTGATACTTGTCACAAAGAGGAATAAAAGAAGCCAAGCAGTATTTATGTGTTTTCAAAAAGCTGTTCAATACTTTTCATTCGATCCTATTCAGACTTTTCCCAAGTTTTTTATGGTGGGAAATGTTGGTTGGTTCTCACAATGTCAAACTTCAGGTTTTATTATCCTGAAGGCTATGTAGGCAAAACCACATACACTGCCTGTACGTGACCATTATGCAATCTACCCACACTAAAAAATGCATTAAAGAGCAACATGGCCCACTTTTGGTATTAAGAGTATCAACAATTTAAAAATACTTAGGTAACTTGAAAATATGACAGAGCGACAAATCAGAGCAAAAGAGAAAATTAGTGACCCATAGAGAGACAGATGATTATTAATGCATTAATGATTCAGTTGTTCATGTTAATCTATTCAGGCAGTTAGAAGTCACTGACATACTGACATCAAGAGTTGATGAGTCCTGTTATCTCAACCCCAGCCCCACAGAAAATATAGAAACAGACGCTGAATAAAATGCAATCATGTTTGTGCGTGTATAACAACTTACAAATGACAGTACATGCAAAACGGATTCATCCAAAGATTACAAACAAAGACAAAGACAGCAATCTTCCCCTTCACCAAAACATCTATTAGACTAGAGGAATAGGAATAGAAAGGCTGTGCTCAATTAGTGACTAATGTAACACACTCATTAGACACATAAACGACAGAAGGAGAGATCACTCACCTAATCACTGCTGACACATGCACACTGATGTACAGACAGATGTTGTGAGAGTGAAAGTTATTATCTCAAACTCAGTTTCAACATAAGTGTGAGCCAAAATGTTGTCGGACTCTGGGAGCAAGGCGTTGCTGACTCTATACTCTGGGCAAATGCCACAGCGTGTGTATGATTCTCAGTGATGTGTGTGGCTTGTCCAGCCCCCTACCTCCCTCCATCCATCCATCCATCCTCTCTCACTTCCCATATAACCAATTTTAATCCTCCACTCACCCAGAAGACTCTTTGAGCCTGTGTTTAGTCCTGCCTACATCCTCTTCCAGTGGGTTTTAAGCACATCATCACATATCTCTATCCTCCATGGTTATAGTAATTACAATAGCTGGGTAAACTGGTACACATAACCTTAACCATGTAGTTACCTTATATTACCCTTATATTGTATTACAAAATCAGTTTAGGTTTGCATTAACTGAGACTATTTAAATGTGTTTAATAAAGACATTTTTGAATGCATTCAGTATTCCTAGCTTGATGTTTAATGTGTGCTCTTACAACTGTTGTGTTTGATCAGAAGAGTGGGATCTTTTCACAAGGACTATAGTGACTGAGCAGAGTTTTCATGTGTTATAATGAGTGACAATCTGCCACTGGAATTAGTTACTTTTAATGTTTTGCTCTGTAGCCGAAGGCAAGAGTGTAATGTTCTCTCTTGTACAGTCACACAGATACATGCTCCAATCTACAGCTGCAGCAGCTCGCTATCCATTCTTGTGAAGTCGAAAAACAAAATGCTAACAAATGTACTGCTGCGACTGAAATACGTCTATATATCTGCATTTTGTTTTTATTAAAATAAGTTATATGTGGGCGAAAGAACTGGGAAATATGCAAAACAAAAAGCTAAGTTTCCACTAGACCAACACAAAATAATTCTAAAATTAAAAAGAAAATTTGATTTACTGTATGTGACTTATCCACTGAGACTGATGGTGGAAGATGGATGGTGTTTTAATTTTAAACACTTCTATGGGTTAGGAAGAATGAATCACGAATCATTAGTGTATGACAATTTAATGACAACTCATCTTGCATCCAAAAATAGGCATTCAACATGGTCTTAAACTAGAATTTAAATGACTTCTGGACATTCATAATTCTAGTTCACTAACCCCAAAATGTATTTATAGCTCTGAAATATGCTACAACAATAAATCACGTGATCTGAGCTCTTTTGTGCCGCATAGATTTTATCTCATGGACAGGGACAATAATCGTCTGTGAAAGCATCTTAACAGAGCGGACAGATATCTGCATGCGGTGGGGGAGGGACTGAGAGAGAGAGAGATAGGATGTGGATTGACAGATGTGAGGCCGAGACAACGGAAACGGAAGAGACAGAAGAGAGGAAGAGGCAGGAGGTCGAATGGGTAACTGTTGGAGTCTCTCTGTGATACCTCACATAATCTGCTAATTAGTAAATTATGGCAATTAAATATTCATTCAGCCAGATGCAAGCTTCAACATAATCCGCTGAACCCATTAATTCACAGAATAATATAACATTGAACATTTATCATGAACATTTATATAACAGACCTGTCAATTAGCTCCAGTGTTTACTCATCTGGTTATTTCTTTTAGGTTACATTCAGATTACAATTACTTACCAGCCCTGGTCGTACTGTATAAATTGAACCATTATATTTCTATCACGTCAGTCTATGCTAACATGTGTAATGTTTAAGTTTTATGGTTATATTTTCCAAACAGCATGATAAATACAGTATAAATCTGAAACATTGATTGTATTTATTCCTGTCTATTTATTTAGTAAATGAAGAACAAGTCAACTTTATTGTGTGTAGTACTCAACAGACTAACACAAATCTACACATTGAACTGCTTTCCTGTCTTTTTTACATGCATTTTATATGCATCATTTTCTGGCTTTTGAAAGGATTGAATTTATTTCCTTATGAAATTAACTCTTCATGAAACCAATACTCAGGAACTCACACAAAACAGACGCCATACAATAAAACTGATCTGGAGAAGGGATCTCCAAAGAGAGAAAACAACACCTCTCTCCACGCCCATTTACGACCCGTCTCACCCTAGGCCGCTCGCATCTCCATCTGTTCCCAAAAGGTGTACCCAAGTTCATTAAGAATATGCAACTATCACACATATCATGTATCCTTGTGAACCGGTGTTTTCCCCTTATGTGTAGTGTCATTTTAAAGGTTCTTTGTTGCGGGCGGAAAATAACAACGAGTTGAATTTTTCTTGGTTTCCTGAAATTGGTTTCAATTTTAAAGTAGTCATTTATATTGTGAGAAAGACTTAAGACTTTTGTAGAATTGTGTTGTGTTGAGGAGGGGGTGTGTCCCCCTTTAGGGGTCTGTGAGAATGTTTCCAGCCGGGTGTGACCCTGGATCACAGAAACTAACAAACAAAAGGTCTTTTATGTTTTTACAACTGATTTAAAGATTTCTCTGTCTTTGTTCTGGTAGTATTTAAGGGAAAGTTGCAAATCAGTCAGGGCGATTCTGTAGCCAGAAAGCCCGTAGTATGAAGTGTGTCCACACACTTCACACTATGTATTTTTCTAAAAAGGTCAGGTATGCATTTTACTCTTAGATTTGTCTTTGAGAATTTGATGTCTTGTATTGATTTGATATTTTTGAATTGGCTATGTAATTGGCATAATGCATTTTTACCTGACTGATAATAAATTGTTATATTTTATTTATTCTGAACTTTTCTTGAAATCATTATGATTAGTAAACTGTGAGGAGGCTTTTGTTACCGCAAATCTACGGCCAGGATAGATCAAACTGAAGGCTTGTGAATGATAGGAGCAGTAGGCACGTCATCGGAGACCTTCTGATTTCTGTCTATCGCCGATGTTAGCAAGTTGTACGGGAAAGGACTAAGTGAATTACACTTTTTGTCATAAGCAAGCAGTAGGCGGCAGGCAAAATAGGTATTAGTCTACCTACACCCTCTGACTAGCATCAGACTGGCGAGTTTGTGATCGTAAGATCCACGTAAGGCCAGCGTGAGACTTGAAAGAGACATTAGGTCCCCAGTGAACGGATAAGTGAAAGTATAGTGAGTCAGGAATAATCGAATATCTAAATTAATATTTGTGATCATTAAAGTTAGGCAATATTTCAAAGCAATATTTCTAGTTAAAAACTGATCACGTGAAATTGGAGTCAGATTGAACACGGAGCTAGACAAAATTGAAACTAAGTCCTGATAAATTCAGAAGCGCAAGTAAAAGACCGGATACGCATTAAACCTTCGACCAGGCCGCTGGATTCCGCTTTTTGGGCTGGCGGGTGGATCCTTACACTTTGAATGGGGAGCTAAACAAGCTGAATAAATCATTTTTTAGTAAATTTCAGCATCTTCGTTTGCTTGTCAAGAATGCAAATTATTCATCTTAGCATTTAACAGACGTGCAGGCTTTAACGGAACATCACACACCAACCAAAAATAGGAAATTTGTTCAGAAAGAGCAAGCTGTTTGACTACATATTTAAATTATGAATTTGTGCCCTGATATAATTTCAGCAAGAGACTCAAACAAAATAACATTTGCTGATGTTAAAGTGCCCTTTCTGTCATATTTAAGTTAGGTCAAAAGATTTCACCCCTGCCCCGAAGTCTGTGCATGCCACTGACTGCAGTTTATAACACTGTAATAATAACAATGTAATGTAATGTCAGGGTTATGTTCTGTTTTGTATGCTTCTGTTCTTAATGCTTTTTCACAGTGTTCTGTTCCTGTTTGCCTTTTTTCCTGTTTACCCGTGTTTCCTAGTTAGTTTCCTTGATTGTTAATTAGTTCCACACACCTGTTTCTGTTCAGTTAATTATCTCTTTTATACCATGTTCATTCTGAATACTCGATTCTGATTGGCTGGCAGGTATGCATTAAAACCGTTTAATGCACAGATAGTTCAAGTCCCCCCGTTTAATAACACTTCTATATATGCTGCTGCCTTTCCTTGATGCACACAAACACACATACGGTGGTGTGAAAAAGTGTTGGCCCCCTTCCTGATTTCTTATTTTTTTGCATGTTTGTCACAGTTTAATGTTTCAGATCATCAAACAAATTTTAATATTAATAAAAGATAACACAAGTGAACACAACATGCAGTTTTTAAATGAAGTTTTTTATTATTAAGGGAAAACAAAATCCAAAACTACATGGCCCTGTGTGAAAAAAAGTGTTTGCCCCCTAAACCTAAAAACTGTTTGGGCCACCCTTAGCAGCAACAACTACAATCAAGCATTTGCGATACTTGCAAATGACGTCCGTACAGCTGCTGTGGAGGACTTGGGTCCACTGCTATGCAGAAATTGTTGTAATTTCAGCAACATTGGAGGTTTTCGAAGATGACAACGGCCTTTTAAGGTCATGCCACGCATTCTCAATGGATGCAGGTCGGACTGTGCTAGGGCCACTACAAAGTCTCATTTGTTTTCGTCAGCAATCAGAGGTGGACTTGCTGGTTTTTTTTGGATCATTGTCCTGCTGCAGAACCCCAGTTCGCTTCAGCTTGAGGTCACGAACAGATGGCCGGACATTATCCTTCAGGATTTTCTGATAGAGAGCATAATTCATGGTTCCATCAGTTATGGCAAGTCATCCAGGTCCTGAAGCTGCAAAGCAGCCCCAGACCATCACACTACCACCAACATATTTTACTGTTGGTATGATGTTCCTTTTCTGAAATGCAGTGTTACTTTTAATCAAGACGTAATGGGACACACACCTTCCAAAAAGTTCAACTTTTGTCTTGTCAGTCAGAATATTTTCCCAAAAGTCTTGGGGATAAACAAGATGGTTTGGCAAAACTAGAGATAGCCTTTATGTTCTTTTTGTCCGCGCGGTTTTCGCTGGAACTCTGGACAGCAGACCATTTGCCCAGTCTCTTTTTATGGTGGAGGCATGCACACGACATAACTGAGGCAAGTGAGGCCTGGCAGTTTTTTGGATGTTTTGTGGGGTATTTGTGGGACTCTTGGATGCAGTAGTGTTTTGTCCCTGGGCTCTTGGGGTAATTTTGTCGGCCGACATCCTGGGAAGGTTCTTCCACCTGTCAAGTTTTTGCCATTTTGTGAATAAATGGCGCTCAATGTGGTCTCGCTGGAGTCCCAAAGCTTTATGAAAGAAATGGCTTTAAAACCTTCCAGACTGAAGAGCTACAAATTAATTTTTTCTCATTGTTTCTGAATTTTCTTGGGATCCGGCATGATGTCTAGATTGAGGATCTCTTTGGGGTCTACTTCACTTTGTTCAGGCAGGCCTATTTAAAGATTTCTGAGGCGAAACAGGTGTTGGCAGTAATAGGCCTGGGCCCCTGTGGCTAGAGAATGAACCTCAGGTGGGATAAACCAAGTTTTAAAGGGGGCAAACACTTACTTCACACAGGGTACATGTAGTTTTGGATTTTCGTTTTCCCTTAATAATTAAACGCCTTCATTTAAAAACTTGCATGTTGTGTTTATACTTGTGTAGCTTGACTAATAGTTTTTAAATTGTTTTGATGCTACTGCAACATTAAAGTGTGACAAACATGCAAAAAAATAAGAAATCAGGACTACACTACCAACACTTTTTCACACCACTGTACACAGAGAGAGAGAGAAGTCGGAGATCGCAGATTGCGCTGTGCATATACTTGTTGAAACTTGTTGTCAACACTGCCCCGCGACTTTTATTAATAAAATAGCCTAGATACTGGATCGCAACATTATATTCCTCAGCAACAAGGTGGTAAAATCACTGTTTTTGAAGTAGCTAAACACAGCTTCATTGTTTGTAGAGAGAGACGCGCAGATGCAGGTAATTCAGACATACAACTCTCATCTCTCTTTCTCTGTCTCTCTATCGATCATTAATTAATTCAAATAAATGCTATAATTTATTCAAAAAAATGTGGTCTTACCATACCAATTCATCTGATTTGAAGCAAGCAGAATGCTAGAGCTAACGAGCTATAACTGTCATTTTTACCTTTCCGGTCAAATACTGTGCTGCAAACATCATTAACAGCTTTAACTTCTCAATGCTGGCAAATGACCATGGTATAAGCTGTACAATGCATGGCTAGATGTGCATTAAGCGATTTCAATGCATTCCGCGGAGGCGGGTGGTTCTTGGCCTCCACGTTTTGCATAAAAAACAATTTAATGCACAGCTAGCCGTGCATTATCCCTTACGTATATTTAAACCCTCAGTTCCAATTGCTGTTCTGATTCTCCTGTGGGTTCTCCATGTTTATTATAGTTGAGTTCTGTCTTAAAAACGAATGGTGCAACCAAATTAAGTCAGTTAGAAACTAAAAGCAGCTGGTGTAACCCTACCCTAAACTTGAACCCTCTAGCTCTCCTGTTCATAGGGTCTAACTCCTCCCCAGGAAAGAATCAACGTAAATAAACAAAATAATCCCACTCCCTTCCATCATAACTAACAGATAGTACAGTACAGTCCAGTTTCATCCAGATTAAACCAGATGAACTATTTAGTTGTGCAACATGTGGACTCTGCAGTATTAGCAGAGGGATTGGTAGGATTTTAGTTCCGCAGAACTTGTTGACAACAGTATTGCCAGCATTGGCCAAAATTCTTGAATTAGATATCGGGCCATCCAACAAGATGGTCTTGTCCTTCTCACGGATCTCTGTGAGATTGAGCCAGAGGTGTCTCTCAGTTGCAACCAAGCCAGCCATGGAGTGAATGATCGCTCTAATGCTACTTTTGCATACTTTTTAAAAAACAGTCAGTATTTTCTTCCACTGTATGTACAAGAGCACGCAGGATTGTGTGTGTGTGTGTGTGTGTGTGTGTGTGTGTGTGTGTGTGTGTGTGTGTTGTTTTTGTGTGTGCGTATGCTCTGTAAAACCCTTTTAGAACAATGCCAAGAAGTATAAACAATTATTGAATTTTCATTTTGAGGGTAAATGAACCCTTAAATTGTGTATGTCTGGCCATCATGACATTCCAAAAAATTGGTCTGTGAAGCACTTTACATTGCATAAGAGTATGTCTAGCACAGATGGATGAGGAGTGATCCACTGATCCTCAATGCCATAGTCTCGCTCACAGGACTCTTTGAGAGAGTCAGTGCAAGATGGGGATAGGAAACTTATTTTACCATAAATAACAGACATCAGCCATCTTTGACCAGGGTCGAGGGTAAAAAACTGATTAAGTTCTGATTCAGGGGTGTGACTGGGAAAGTGTCTGAATACAAGTGTGTGAATACCCACAAATAACTTACTGGAAAAAAAAAAACAAAAACTGAAAAAGACTATTAGGCAGGTTGAATTTAGCTGACAGGGATGAAAAAGATTAAAAGACTTATTTTCATATAAGTCATTGGAGACCTTTATTTGACCAACAACTAGATATACAGCATGTGAATCGAGGCTTTGTGTAGACCAAATTGTTTTCTAAATTGAAGCCAAATCATAATAACATTAGTAACTACTTGGTTATTCATAATTTTGTATACCTCAAGAGAAAGCTGAGAGCCGATCACGAAGAGTAAAAATCAAGAGGAGGAGAATACCTCAGTATGAATGCAGGGCATGCATATGTCGAGACTTTTAAAGCCAACGCAGTAAAGCAATTTAATAATGGTATATGCCCAGGAATAAAATGTGAAACGCTAAGCCCTCTTCAGATTTGGGAAGCTGGAAAACTGATCTCCTGAAGTGGGCTGGCTTGCTACTCCAGATGAACCCACTAAATTGCTGATTCAAACTAGAAAAAATGATTTAATACAGACTGGAACATGCTGAAAAAGATATATAAAATTAAATTTTGACGATTCGCACTGTCTACTAAAAAAAGAGGAAGAAAGAACCACCTATCCATGTCTGTTTTGCATTTGTCCAATAGGGGCTAAAAGATCTTTGAAAGAACTAGTAATGAGTATCCATAAATGATCAGCGACTAACTTAAAAGGAAATGTGGAATAAAGGAGAGTCTTAGCCAACTGGTTAACACAAAATAATTTGCTTTTCTGAATATTTAACTTACACCTTGATAGACCACCAAATTAATCAAGAATAGATTAAATCCACCATGGCTACGAAGCCAAATGGCTTGGGGTTCAATAGCTATATTGAATGGCGGGGGAGAGAGAAGACATTGTGATGTTTCCCATGTTGAAGCAAAAAGTGTGGGGAGCAAATACCGTTGGTGTATACTAATGTGGATGGGAAAAGCATACAAACATTGAATGGGGTCAAACATAAATTTTTATAAACCCAAGAACAGATATCATTACTCATCGCTGTGAAAGGTTTTTTCCGCATCCAATGCTAGGGTGACATTCACTTCTCCGTCAGACCAAATCGGAAGTCCTCTGGATATTGGTTTGTAATTGGTGTAATAATATATTTGGTATAGTCAGGACACTGAAAAAATAAGTGAAAAAATTATTTTCTTTTTTTATTCTTAAATATTTGCAACTACGAGTACAATTAAATGTTTTAATGTTATATTTCATATTACCATTTTCACACAGTACCCATACTTCAACTTAAATAAAGTTTCTTTGCACTTTTTGTTCTCCTATTTATGTTTTTCCTCTGTGTGAGTCTGGCCTCAGTGAGTTTCTCATTGTTATCCAAACAGATATATATATATATATCCATCCACTGAGATTCCCATCAGAACATCAAATCCCATCATCACTCAGAATATGTCTTTAGGAAATAACATAAAAGTGTCATCCATCTTGTATAATTCAATAGATGTGAGTTACTTTATATTGTATTCTGATGGAATGGAGTCTTGTTCAAAATGTACAAAACCAAAAAAAGCATAAAAATCATTCACTTACAGATAAATTATTAAATAAGAACTTACTTGCAGTACTCATATTTCAGATATGTAATAATAACATGAAACCATATAGACCAGTACTGGAAGTATGTATAGCATATATAAGTTTATATATAAACTTAAACTTATATATAAACCTTTCGGGGTAAGATTTCACAAAATAGCAGAGGGGGAAAAACCATATCCCAAATCCTCATGAGGACTTAAATCTTGTTGGTCAACCACAAAAAAATTGGGGAAACACAGCTGATCCACAGATCGCATAAATCCAAGACAGGGGCTGCTTCTTAATATGCCTACTTCCCTACTATATATTAGGGGGAAACCGTATGTATAAGGAATAGAATGTCCGAATTCACAGTATTTAAAACAATAGGCAAAAATTAATATGACTTAATACTTTTAGCGAGTTTTTGAAATGCTCAACCAATGGAAACTTTACCATCCCTTGTGTGAGTTTTGAATGCCAGTAAAGTGATGCAACTGGTGCTGTAGGTCACAACAACATGACATATGTACTACACGTGGATTACAAAATATGGTCATACAGAATAAGGCATTAATATGTGCTTTATATACTAATAAACAGACAATATGCATGCTAAAAAGCAGCTAGTTAATAGTGAGAATTTGTCCCTAAACTAAAGCAAAACTATCGAAAATACTTTTTAGCACAAAATAAGTATGCTGGTGTAAGTTATTGTTTTAATAACTTGTATAATATGATTTATACAAGTTTTGTTGCTACTGAATATTTCCAGGTAAGCACTGTGCATGACACAAAGTGTCACGGGTGCTGGTGTAAAAAAAAAAGCACAACGAAGAAGAATAATCCACAAAGACCTTTACTGATCATTCTGAAGAGGGGTACATCCAAACAGAAGCAACATTCCAACATGAACAACCAGCAACAATGAACAGAAAGGGAGCAACTTAAATACACAGACCAAATGAGGATAATTAACAAGACACAGGTGAACTGACTAAAGTAATCAAGGGGAGACAGAAACTAGGTCAAAGGAACAAAACTAAACAGGAGAACAGGAAATGAAAGAAACACAATAGTCCATAATCATGACACAAAGCAGTCTCAACCACATTGCCAGATTTTTTATTTTATTATTAAACAGCAAGAACAAACTATACCAGTGCACTCATTCATTTCATCCACTCTTTTAAGTAGACTATTTAGTGGACTAATGTCGGGAATATGATACAGGAGGAACAGGGTTGAAAAACATTGTTATATACACTGTTAATTACTTGTGTGTCAAGTAAATATTTAATATATTTGAAGAATGTTTAATACTTCACTCTGTCTTTCTGTTATTTCAAGTCATGTCTTGATTGTCCTCTCTCTCGCTTTTGGCTGCTCCCATTCAGGGTCACCACCATGGTCTATGCTCTCCTAATTTTATATTATATATTCCTAATAATATATATGCTGTTATAAATCTTGATTATTTTATGCACTGAAATTTTATTAAAGAAAATGGAAATCTTTTCAAACTAAAAATGTACTAAACTAAAAAATACATGAAATGCTCACAGCTTCATGATTTCACACAAACCCTCCTGTGACTCAAACCCTTTTCTGTGCTAGCTGTGGAATTAGAGCGCAGTAATTGTGGCACATTTAGGGAGGGTTGGGGGGGGAAAGGGGGGGAAAACCATGCGACTTTCATTGGGTAATGCGGGGGTCTCTCTCACACACACACACACACCCATACACAAACACACACACACACACCAGAGGATCCTGATTTTAAAATCAACAAAGAGGTCAAAAGAGGCGGTTGCTGTCTGAAGCATTATGATGCCAGGCTCCTGTGCCTTGGGTGAGGGGGAGCTAATGGCATTCCCAGCTTTCCATGGCAAACAAGAGCAATAAACCCAATTAAGACATATCAACATTTGCTATCAGACAGTCTCTGGCTATATCCTTAATAGACGGTTAGTTTCTGTCATTTTAGGTTCTTTGTAAAACAAAAAAAAGAGAGCGAGAGAAAGGCAAAGAATAATCTTCCTGAATGGGAGGAGCCAGGTTCTAGTTGGAACGAGAAAACCAGTGGTAGAATATTTGAATTGCAATTGTATGGTTTTGTCATCAGGTTACGTTGAAGTATCATGTCATGTATTGACTGGTAACATGGGACTTGCTTATTTTTGTAACGGGGCTGACGAGACGTGAGACGTTCGGATCCAAATGCAAAGCTTTAATTGGAGAAAACACAGACGTGGTCATAAAGCAGGCAGAGTCAAACAGAGGCAGACAGGTATATGACGGGCAAAACACAAAAATAGTCACAGGGCTAGCGTAGGTCACCGATCAGCAGACAGAATCACAGGGGCGAGACGAGAGGGAGAAAACCAAGAAAACAGGCAAAGATCAAAAAACGCAAAAACAGGCAAGGCAAAACAAGAAAAACACAGAGACTCGGAAAGGGGTACAGGCTAAACAATACTCAGCAGAGAAATGTGGTAAGAGTGGGTGTTATATAATGAGTGAGGTAATTAGAAACAGCTGTGTGAAATGAGGGCAATCAGGGCAGTGTGCAAATTGTGCAAAGAATGATGGGAAATGTAGTCCGGAGTGACATGTAACAGTCTGTGTAGTGCGAGAGTCAATGTAATGGAAAGGGTGACATCTGGTGGTGAATAAACGGAAGTCCATGAACCGAAATCATGACAGAGCCCCCCCCCAAGGAGCGGCTTCCAGACGCTCCAAACACTAAACGATCCAGGTGGGCGGTGGAGCGGAGGGGGAACAGGGGGAGGGACGGAGGGCCAGGTCCAAGAATAGGAGAGACCAGGGACTGAGGCAGAGCCGGCGGAGCTGAGGACCACCACAGCAGAGCAGACGGGACCGAAGATCCCCACGGCGGAGCAGAAGACCAACACGTCAGAGCAGCGGACCACCACGGCGGAGCAGAGGACCACCACGGCGGAGCAGAAGACCACCAGAACCAGACAGTAGACCACCACGGCGGGGCAGAGGACCACCAGAACCAGACAGTAGACCACCACGGCGGGGCAGAGGACCACCAGAACCAGACAGTAGACCACCACGGCGGGGCAGAGGACCACCAAAACCAGACAGTAGACCACCACAGCGGAACAAAGGACCACCAGAACCAGACAGTAACAGTAGACCACCACGGCGGAGCAGAAGGAACAGAAAACCCCCCTGGTGAACCACACCGATCAGGAGACCATGGCGGCGACTGTAACAACGAGAGAGCAGAGACAGACAAACACAGACAGAACATTGGGGTTGATAAACAAGACTGAACGTTCAGGGGCAGCTTCCCTGGCTGGGTCGGGACAAGACAAAAATTCACAAACGGCCTCCATAACCGTGACAGGACAGGATGAGGATTCCCAGACGGCCTCCATAGCCGTGACAGGACAGACAAAGAGTTCCCAAACGACCTCCTTGGCCGGAACAGAACAGGCAGATCGTTCACTGACGGCCTCCTTGGCCGGAACAGAACAGACAGAGAGTTCATAGGCGGCCTCCTTAGCCGTGACAGGACAGACAGAGAGTTCATCGACGGCCTCCTTGGCCGGAACAGGACGAGCAGGGAGTTCATAGACTGCCTCCTTGGCCGGAACAGAACAAGCAGGGAAGAGCAGAGAGTTCTAGACGGACTCCTTGCCGGATGGCAGGACGAGCGGGTGTTCATAGCGGCATCCGTGGACGGAACAGGACGAGCAGAGAGTTCATGGACGGCCTCCTTGGCCGTGAAAAGGCAGACAGAGGGTTCATGGATGGCCTCCTTGGCCGTGATAGGACAGGCAGAGAGTTCATAGACGGCCTCCTTGGCCGGAACAGAACAGGCAGAGAGTTCATAGACGGCCTCCTTGGCCGGAACAGGACGAGCAGAGAGTTCATAGACGGCCTCCTTGGCCGGAACAGGACGAGCAGAGTTCATAGACGGCCTCCTTGGCTGGAACAAGACGAGCAGAGTGTTCATAGACGGCCACCTTGGCCGGAAACAGGACAGGTAGGAAGTTCATAGACGGCCTCCTTGGCCGGAACAGGACGAGCAGAGAGTTCATAGGCGGCCTCCTTGGCCGGAACAGGACAGACAGAGAGTTCATCGACGGCCTCCTTGGCCGGAACAGAACAGGCAGAGAGTTCATAGATGGCCCCCTTGGCCGGAACAGGACGAGCAGAGAGTTCATAGACGGCCTCCTTGGCCGGAACAGAACAGACAGAGAGTTCATTGACGGCCTCCTTGGCCGGAACAGGAAGTTCACAGGTGGGTACTACTGACACCTCTGGAGGTTCTGCAGTGGATGCCGCCACCTCTGGAGGTTCTACAGTAGTGCCCTCAGGATACAGGGAGAGTTCGGCAAAGGTTTCTTCGACCCTGACATGACAGGTCGAATGTGGGTTTCTAGGCGCCACCACCACGCAAGAAGCTGAAGCGAGCACCGCCGCTTCGGGGAACACAGCAGCGAGCACCAATACCTCAGGAGATACTGTAGCTTCAGCCACCGACTCTGCAGACCTGATAGGGGGTGCTGCCACCTCTGGGAGTTCTGTGGAGGTGTATGCAGCCCAAACGCAACAAAAAGCGATCCCCATCAGGGGAAACACTTCAGACAGGGGAATCAGTTCATGAACAGAAGGGTTAGAGTGAGTGGGTTTGGGGATACCAGCTGTGCGTGCAGACACCAACGGTGCATCCCTAACACTGGACACCAGACTGGGATACCGAAGGGCTGACATTGATAATCTGTGTGTAACAGACAGGACGTGACATGATTCTAGATGATCAGCTGTGATGCGACGTGAAACTGGATGAATAGCTGAGACGCGACGTGAATCTGGATGAACAGCTGAGACATGGCGAGACTCTAGAAAGTCAGCTGTGACGTGACGTGACTCTGGATGATCAGCTGTGATCGATTTGGATCATGAAGATCACAGTGCCAGACTCGAATCATGACGATCAAAACAGTGCCTTAGACTGACCGAAGATTAGCTGAGACTTGACTGGACTCATGAAGCTCAGTTGTGACTTGACTTGTCTCAGGAAGATTAGCTGCGACTTGACTTGTCTCAGGAAGATTAGCTGCGACTTGACTCGACTCAGGAAGATTAGCTGCGACTCGACTCAGGAAGATCAGCTGCGACTAGACCTGACTCATGAAGATCAGCTGTGACATGACTTGACTCATGAAGATCAACTGTGACCTGACTTGACTCATGAAGATCAGCTGCGACTTGACTTGACTCATGACGATCAAAAAAACAAAAAAAAAACCGTGCCTAGACCAGACTGCATGATGATCACCGTGACTGGAAACTGAATCAGGAAGATCAGTGGACTAGGATGTGACTCTGGATGATCAGCTGTGATGTGACGAGGCTCTGGCAGATCCGCTGAGACTTGACCAGACTCAGGATAATAAACTGTGACTCGACTTGACTCATGACTATCAACTGTGACTAGACTCGACTCAGGAAGATCAACTGGGACTAGACTTGACTAGGGAGGATCAACTGTGACTAGACTTGACTAGGAGAAGATCAACGGTGACTAGACTTTTTGACGCGGGAGAGTAGCTGTGGCTGGACTGAACTCAGGAAGAAACAGCTGGACTAGAATAGATGCGGTTGGTCCGCCATATGTGGCATGTGTGTCAGCTGTCGCCGCCTTTGTGAGCGTGGTATGGTGTGTCCGCCATCTTGTGAGTGTGCTCTGCTGTTGCCGCCATTTTGTGAGCGTGCTCTGGTACAGCCACCACTTCAGTCACAGACATTGTGTTGTGTTCTTCCTCTGTGACACCCACAGTAAACAAAGATCCGACTGTCAACAAAGCATAATCCATGAACTGCGAGTGATGAACGTGGACCCTCGCGCCTAAGCTTAGCCCTCAGGGGTTGATTTATGCCATCGCAAAAAAACTCTATCAATAAACAGTCCGGTAACTCAGAATAGTGAGCGATGGCTAAATACTCTCGGATATAGTTCTCCAGTGATCGTGGACCCTGTTTAAGGGCTAACAAAATCATTGCGGTGTCCATACCTGGCCAATGTCCACTTGAACAGCTGTTGGATCCTTGTGTGGCCGAGTATTCTGGTACGGGGCTGACGAGACGTGAGACGTTCGAATCCAAATGCAAAGCTTTAATAGGAGAAGACACAGACGTGGTCATAAAGCAGGCAGGGTCAAACAGAGGCAGACAGATATATGGCGGGCAAAACACAATAATAATCCTAGGGCTAGCATGGGTCGACGATTGGCAGACAGAGTCACAGGGGCAAGGCTAAAGGGAGGAATCCAGGAAAACAGGCAAAGATCAAAACCGGAGAAAACAGACAAGACAAGGCAAGGCAAGGCAAAACAAGGAAAACACGGAGACTCGGAAAGGGTACAGGCTAAACAATACTCAGCACAGAAATGTGGTAAGAGTGGGTGTTATATAACGAGTGAGGTAATTAGAAACAGCTGTGTGAAATGAGTGCAAATCAGTGCAGTGTGCAAATCGTGCAAAGAATGATGGGATATGTAGTCCGGGGGTGCTATGCAACAGTTTGTGTAGTGCGAGAGTCAATGTAATGGAAAGGGTGACATCTGGTGGTGATTAAACGGAAGTCCATGAACCGAAATCGTGACAATTTTAATCCCAACCCTGTTTTTGGAGTACACATTTTGGTTATCTTGTTTATTGTAGTTATATGTAATTGTACAATGATATCATATTTTGTAGATGCAACTTAGATGAATTTAATTGTAAAACACAACAATAATAATTCCTTTTAAAATAATAAAATAAAATAATTTAAAAAAACATGGTTTTTGACATGATCCCAATGACCTATCGTAATCCCGCCCCCCTTAGTTACTGTTGCTACAACAAAACAAACAGAGTTGCTGACTGTCTTACAATGACAGCTGATTGTAATGTTTTCACACCAGATGTTTTTGATAAATTATGGACACAGTAGGACCACCTCTCGTCGAGGAGCATCCAAATGGGACTTAAATATGCTATGGAGAGATATATAAAAGATTTTAAAATAAATATGGTGGGTAACAAGATTAATTTGGAAGCAAGGGTTTACAGATCACAATGCAAGAAGCCTCATGTTACGGTCGTCACGACCATTGTCATCAACACTGTTCGTGTACCGCTGGGTAAGATTAAATTAATTTAACCAGTTTAATATGGAGAGGCACTAAAATGTAGAACTTTGTTTATGTACACTGTACCTGACATGAGACACGGTAGGATTTAGGTTTGTACGTTAGTATGGACTCACTATCGTTAATTGTAACTTAATGAGAGTATGACAACCAGAAAATGAACGTTTTCGTCTTCATTGGGATTGGGGTTGAATATTTAGGGAACCAGGTTACTGTGCCCACATGATTGGATTAATACAGTACACCATGTGAACCTGCTGCATACCACAGATGAACAATCATGCACTTGTCTGCCACAGAAGTAGCACCATCCTCTCAGGATACCTGGCTTTAGTGTTACAAGTACCCCGGGCATGTCGTTTTACCATTTTTGTAACATAAACACCATCAAACCGATGAGAGCTTCGGATCTTCCAGTGTTCCACTCTACGGTACTGAAACCTAAAGATGTCTGAGTTCCGGTCCCATGCAGCTGATACTCAACTGCCATTGGCTCATCTGCATTCAAGGGGAGGGGCTTAACGATAGGTCAATTTGGAAACTTGAGCCTTTAAGAAAGTTCTGAGCTTCCCACTCATAATTACGACATGGCATGTGTGTTCAACACGTAAATATGACCTTCCTGGCACTACTTGAATGTGCCATGTTACTTTGCTTCTAAATGATATGTTCATCTCATTGGATTGTTTAAAAATGGGTCAAAGAGCCTCACTGATGTGTCTAGTGCAGGGATTCTCAATTCTGGCATTCGACGTCCACTGTCCAGTTTAACTCCAACCCTAATCAAACACTCCCGAACAAGCTAATCAAGTTCTTTAGGATAACTAAGGCTACAGACAAGTGAGGTTTATTTCAGGGTTTGAGCTAAACTCTGCAGGACAGTGGGCCTGTTTTGAAGAAGCCTGGGTTCTAGGAAAGTGAATCCTGTGGCTTTATGGGTTGTGCTCAGTTTGTAAAGTAAATTTGATCTGCTTAAAGGATATCATCAAATTATTTCGGCATTTCCCTTTGAGGTTGGATTCTTATTGGGTTATGAGACTGGTCCTCACAATGCCCTGTCCACATTTCAGTGATCATCATGAATCATGTCATCTCAGGGTTAGATGGCTTGTTTACCTCAATGGTGTTGTTGTACCCACATATCACTGTATATTACATCTTTAGGGAATTTAAGGACTGTGTATCCATTTGTGACACCAGGCATAAGGTCAATTTGGCAAATACGACTTTGTCCAAGCCACAGTTGTTTACTTGGGTAAAATAGTGAGACAAGTTTGAACTGTGTGAGTTGTGTGGTGTGGGCCATTGATATTTTTCCACCTCTGATGAACAAGAAATAACTCATGCACTTGCTGGTTGTGGTCAGATCCCTTTATTGTCAATGTAACACTATTTTCAATCTTGATATTGATAGTGTAACAACTATTTATTTTCATTTGAATAACACATTTTATTTTCACATTTTCTTGTGGATGTCCTCATTTGGGACTGTCAGATTGGAAGCCAGCTTAATTTTTTGGCCCATTATAAAAATTGGAATTGATATCCCAAATAGAATCCGTACTGTAGTGAAAAGTTAAATATGTATTTTTAATTATGATCAACAAAATAATTTGGATCAAGCAACTGATTGTTAGATCTCCTGCCAATATTCATCCAAGTGAATGTTTAGTGAGAATGTTTTTATTCTATGTAAGGGATAATGTACATCCAGCCAGTTGTTATCGCAGAATAACCCCCGACAGGGTGATCAGGAGTGATCTTGTATCACCCTGAAGGGGATTATTCTGCGAACCGGCTGGATGTACATTATCCTGCTTAAGTAAATAATTAGACACGAAATATTGATTTGAACGCAAAGCTTCCATGAACACAGCAGTTGCGAGCAAGTGGCAAGTTAAAACTAGACGGACATTTAAGGGATACGGTGCAGTCACAGCACTTATTACACAACATTTCACACATAAATAATTAAGGCGATAAAATATATTGATTTAAGACAAAAATGTTTTAAAATCTTACCAGTTTGTTAGTTATCTTATAATCCATTAGTGTACAAAACAATCGTTGCGATACCAATTCAATTCAATTGAAGTTTATTTGTATAGAGCTTTTCACGATACAAATCGTTGCAAAGCAACTTAACAGCAAATTAGGTTTCTACAATATTTAGTAGTAGCTTATCAGTGGTGATACCAGGATGACGTAATTAAATAATTGTACACATAATATTGAATTGAGTTTTAATATTTTATTAGCTAACAAAACGCAAAGCTTCCTCAAAGAAAAACTGCTTCTAGCAAGAGTATAGCGCCGACTTCAGTTACTCGGATGAGCCTGTGTTATTCGTTTTTACCGGTTGTTATCGAGGGATAACATACCTCGGAATGTCACGACTGACCAATCAGAACCAAGTATTCCACTGAGCCGTGTAATAAAGTAGGATATTACTCTAGATTATAATATACTAAAACTTTTAAGAGCATATAGCGGTGATCGGCATCCAATTATGAGCAAAAAGTGTGATACAAACAAGACTTTAAATACACTAAACACCAACAATTCTAACAGACACACAGTTACAGATTGGTATAGGGAGAGCAATTTGTTGCGGCTCCAGTTGATCTTTGTTGAAGTTATATTGCTGAAAGAGAACTGGTTTGATGCAAAAGGTCTTGAATGATTGAAAGCTTACGAGTCCTACTGTGACATCTAGCTCAGGATCCTCATCTTAATGTCAGGACTTCTAATTCTTCCGACTGTGTTCTAAGACAATGATTGTGTGAGAATGTCTTACCCTCAGGAGATGAGTGAGCCAATGAAGAATTTGAACTTTTGGAGGGAAAGTTTACCATCTTTTGTCTTCTAGCAGGGTGATTTGGATGTAAAATTTGATTGGGTGATAAAAGAAAAATATTCAAGATTCTTAAAATACTAAAATATTACAGCAAGAAAAATATAGTGTAAATGAACATTCAGGAAATTAAAACTGCAACTCATAAATAGCAAACAAGTTATACAGTGATCTTGAATAACTATGGTAAGCAATTCTAAAACATTCATTAATTCAATATTTGGATTAATGCATAGGCAAAACAACATAAAAGAAAAATCATGACATGGGAAAAATAGAAACGTGAAAACATTTCACAAGTGGTTACATGTAGAATGTATAGGATTTAAAATGGTTTATTTGTCTGTTTCAAAGTGAATTATATGAGAGTGAGACTCTGTCTAAATTTCTTTGGGATGTTAAAACATTCTTATATAGCCAATGTGCCTTTGTTGCCATGGAAACCAGAGGTCTGGGTCCGCATCTGGGTGGGCTAGAATAAACTACACGACTTCAAAAATCTGAACAGATTTTTAAAAACTGGCCATCATACACCAAACGACTGAGGATTACACACTACTAGACTTTAAAGGGGACCTATTCTGCAAAATTCACTTTTGAAAGGTGTTTGAACTGAAATGTGTGTTGGCAGTGTGTGTACACAACCACCCTATAATGATAAAAATCCACCCACTCCCTTTTTTTTTAATCCCCATAAATAATAAGCAGTGTCTCCCAATGGCCTATTTTTAGCATTGGTGCTAATGTGACGTCACATTAGCCACAGGCCCCACCCACGAATGTTGACAGACACTGCCGTTTTAACATAGAACTGCCCTGAGCGAGTTCACAGTGAGTTGTTCACAGTCCGGCATTGCTGCACTAACGAGAATGTCTCCCAAGCGTTTTAGGTGTTCTGTAGCTGGATGTATTAAACTACATAGCTCTCTCCATTTACCCCCTGAACCACTGAAGACGAGGTGGATTCATTTTGTTTTCGAAGAAAATGCTCCCTCAACTCTACAGAAATTCGTTTACGTCTGCGCAAATCATTTTACACCGGACTGCTTTGTGAATGAGGGTCAGTATGAAGCAGGTTTTGCACAAAAGTTGCTCCTGAAGGATGGAGCCATGCCAACTGTTCGTGATCCAGCTAACGTTACGCCATCTAGAAGTAGGAAGTATCACGCATTTGTTTTCCAAATTGCCTTTCTGAAAGAGCTTCTTGGCACTCTGTAAGGCTAATGTTGCTAAAGATATGCCTGTTTTCTGCCTTCGCATGCTACCAGAACGATTGTAAATAGGAATGTGGTAGTTAAAAATTGCATATGAAAGCAATGTGAAATCGACCGCTTGAATTTCTCTTGCTCATAATCATATTCGGGACATATAAAGTTCATGTTAGCATGCAATGGCACCATGAGACCAGCTATGTTGTTATTTTTATAGTGCCGTGCGCCCCGTGTGTGTAATTCATAAATAATCTGGCAGGGTGCAGAATTCGGCACGACACCGGTTCGAACATATATGGCTGAACACCGCTACTAGCAGTTTCTGACATTTTCAGTGTGTGAGAGAGTGTTTTGTTATTGCTGGCATGCCAGTGCACCAGCTCTAAAAATTCCTCCCTCTTCTGAAAAGGGAGGCGGGAGCACCAGCTCATTTTCATTTAAAGGGACAAACACAGAAAACAGCGCGTTTTTGCTCATACCCTAAAAATGGCAAGTTCAAAAAGCTATAAAAAATTTTCTGTATGGTATTTTGAGCTAAAACTTCACATACACACTCTGGGGACATCAGAGACTTATTTTACATCTTGTAAAAAGGGGCATAATAGGTCACCTTAAAGTTGTTCCGATCACCACAAACTCACGCAGAAATGTGTGCCTTGTTGCTAGGAGATGTGTGACAAATGATAACAACATTGGCTCAAAATCGACTGAAAATATCAAACTGCTGATATCCTCCGACTGGATGGAATCATA
Source organism: Sinocyclocheilus anophthalmus (assembly GCA_018155175.1). Lineage (NCBI taxonomy): Eukaryota > Metazoa > Chordata > Actinopteri > Cypriniformes > Cyprinidae > Sinocyclocheilus > Sinocyclocheilus anophthalmus. The sequence goes on from JADLZN010007355.1 coordinate 25,135, forward strand.
GTCTAAAGCTGAAAAATCGGAGTCTGTGGCCATCATACACTATGCGATTTTCTATGAAATCTTTCAACTTAAGTCTGCAGACTGGCTCTGACTTTCGGCAACTAGCGTCAAATTCTCCAGACAGTAAATCGGCGGAAAATTGTAGTGTATTCCAGCCTTTAGTTGCAGTTTGGCACTCAGTTTGCTTGTTGGGTGAGGGCTTGTTGAGTGTGTGTGTGTGTGTGTGTGTGTGTGTTTTAAATTAAATGGAATAAATAATTGCGTGTATTGACAATATAGTACCATGTGGCTATATGGGCACTGATTGCAGGTTTTCCGTGGCACTTAAGGCTGACCCACACTATAAGATTTTTTAAATCTAATCAGATTTTCAAAATGTGAGAGATCACAAACAATAACGATAAAAAATCATAGATTTAACAGTTTTGTTCCTATAGTGTGTGGAGTGCTGCGATGTGACCAAGATGGCACACCACACACTAACAGATTCCATTCACAAACAAGTCTCATCTGTGAACACAAGAAATCTCACAAAATCTCTCGTGGTCAAACGTGACATTAGAGTAAACAAATGACGGACAACAGGCAAGAAGAAATGGTGATAATAGTGTTTGTACTGCTTTTTACCGAAAATTTGCGGAAATAAAATAAAAAATGTTTGGATGAAGTCGTGGAGATGGCATGAATTTGAACTTTACATGTTACAGTGCAAGCCGGAGGTGAGTAATAATTTCGTCTTCCATCAGCTTGCTTTCTGATTGTGAATCGATCCTTTCCACATGACAATCTAGAGGGCATGGGTTCTCAACTCTGGCCCTCGAGGTCCACTTTCCTGCAGAGTTTAGCTCCAACCCCAATCAAACACACCTGAACAAGCTCATCAAGTTCCTCAAGATTACTAGAAAGCTACAGGCAGGTGTGTTTGATTAGGGTTGGAGCTAAACCCTTGAGGTTCAGGACAGTGAACCTCAAGAGCCAGTTGAAAACCCCTGATCTACAGAGTGCATGCACGTTTGTCCTGAGGGATCCTCCTGCACAACAGATTTCTAATTGTAAATATTCAACATGTTGGTTATTTACAATTTGAGATTGGTGTGGCCCTGACATTCTTCCGATCAGATTCAGTTGCTCTTAAGTTAGCACACCCCACACCACAGTATAGAATATCAGGACAATCGGGACTTTACCTAGGATTGTCAGAAGAGATTATCTTGTAGTGTGTGCCCCGCTTTAGAGAGACCTGTCATTTCAAGTTGAAATTAACTTAAGTTGTAAAGGGATGGGAGTTGCACTTTTCCAAATAGACTGAAGTTGCACTGACCTGTACTTTTCAAGAAAGTACAAACTATTCAAATATAGAATGAAGAGACATTCCTGTTTACCTATTGTCTTTAAATTTTGCTTTTCCAAGGCAGCAGGAATTGTTGGAACTTAGAATTTGGAGCTTGATCTCCATACTGTCATACTAATCAGGCACACCAATATTACATTATTAATGAGAAAGTCCTTTGAAGTCTGCAAACTCTAACTAATACCACCATTAATGATTGATTGTATTTAAAGACAGAGGTTCCTAATTACTTCCCAAATAACTGTGGGGACCTTAATTGGGCTACTCATTTTTCTAACAGACTTAAAAAAGAGGTTGAATTGTGCTGGAAAGTGGTCTTACAAATTCAGCTAATCAGCATTTGCATTTGAAAGAAACAACATGGCATATATGATAATATATTCAAAGATAATATTGTGTAGCTCAACTGTGAAAAGTTTAGTTGCAGTACAGGGTCTCTCTAAATGTGACTTAAAATGGTGTATACAATTCTGGCTGCAGTAAGGGTACTTGCAACAGAACCCATAATGCATCACCTCTTGGAGCCACAAACCCTGACTCACTGCTTCCTCTTCATCACAGCAAGTGCTGCATACACTGTCACTGCATCTAAAAATAAAGTGGGTCACTTCAGGGGTAAACATTGAACTCATCTGTTTTGAGGCACGCATAATTCTGCTTGTCACAATATGTTAAGTACACAATTCTTGAATTATTTTTTTTCTCTGAATTTCAAATGATATCAAATCAAATATTGCTGTGTGGTGATTCATCTTGCAGCTGTTTGGTTTGGTTCAAGTCTTTTTTTAAATGCCAGTGGAGAAAATCAGTGGGAATAAATACATCCAAAACCAAGGCTGTAAAAAGTTTACATTGTTGTGTAGCTGCTGCCTGTCAAAACTGTTCACAGAAGTCATGAACCAAGTAAGCCATAAGGTACAAAAGGCCATGCTGTATTATGAATACAGTCAAGGCTGAAGGGCATTGTTAAGCATGACACAAAGCAGAGTGCATACAACTCACAATACAGCACACCTTGAGTACCTTATTGCTTTTATAAAACAGTTACCACAGGGGTTATATACGTACATAGTTAAGGGTTACATACATACATACACTCAGTGTTACATGTGCTGCTCGAAAGTTTGTGAACCCTTTAGAATTGTCTATATTTCTGCATAAATATAACTTAAATATAAAAGGTTTTCAAGTCCTGAAAGTTGATAAAGAGAACCCAATCAAACAAATGAGATGAAAATATATACTTTGTCATTTGTTTATTCAGGAAAATGATGTAATATTACCAGTGTTGGGGAGTAACTAGTTACATGAAACGGCGTTACGTAATTTAATTACAAAATAAATGTAAACGATTACAAAGGTTACAAACATTTGAATATTTACACACCTCCACATACAGATTTAATTGATTTCTTTCCCAAATTGCACTGACTACTCTGAGACATACGGCCCTATAATATCCGCGATGCGGAAAACACAGACTGTTTCGTAGAATCCAGTCATAAAAACGGAATTCCAAATAGCCTACCGCTGATGGAATATGCCACATTTTGGATGAATAAATCAAAAGTAGGTCAGTACACTTGAATCAAAATGTAATATGGACTAGTGTCTGTGAATATTAAGCCGCAAAAAGACAATATATGAATCCTGCACGTTCTGCGTGTCTGTGGAAATCATGGGGCGGACTGTCCATCGGGAGAACCAGGACAATTCCCGGTTGCCTGCAGCTGATTTGGCCCGCTATTTTAATATTATTATTGTATAGTTGCCTGCCGAATGTACTAAAGCGATTATTTCCGAATTCGCCATTCGATAATTAAATCTCTAATAAATCATGAATCGGTTAGTCGTGACTGGCAATGCTTCGGTTTGGATCAGAGTAATCAATGCAAGAGAGATTTGAGAATGGCGTGGACTGTGGAAGCACACAGATGGAGCAAAGAAGCAAAACTACTGTTCAGGGTTTCAAGTGCAAGTCAGTTTCATCTGTAAATATGCTATTGTAGTTTTGTCTTTGATTACTTAGTTAAGCAGCAGCAGCCCATCGCTCATCAGTCATCACTCAAAATACTGTATAAAGGACATCATTATTATCTATTGTAATGTTACAGTAGTCATTTAGCAGACAAATAATCATATTTTATAATAGGTTTAGGGGGCGCTAGGACAGACAACAACACAACCCTTACGAAAATTAACGATGATTTTACTATAAATCCAAAGACAATGGTTACTATTGTCAAACCATGGTATCCACAAATTAACCATGGTTTTTGCTACACTAACCATAGTTTAACCATGGAATTTTTCTATAAAGATATTGTGGTGATGTACTAATTTTGACATGTAGGCAATTTAGAAAGTATAGTTTTGTTAAATTTTGAGTATTAAAGTCATGAGAGAGATAGATATCACGGCAAAATAAAGAGACTGAAAAGAAAAATGTAAGTGAAGGGGCAGTGCAGGAGAGAACTTTTCATTATTTTGCATGTCCTCAACCTAAGGATTTGAACCTTTTTTATGTGAGGTCCATACAAAAAATAGGGTTGTCCATGTTTCAGAATTTGTTGTGGGTGTATGAGTGTGAGATTTCCCGGCCTGAAATAATTTTTTTCCCAGTCCGCCCCTCGTGGAAATTAATGGCGCAGACATGCGGTTTCATTTACTACACATAGGCCTACTGAAGCTCGCAGTGTTTTCAGCCTCTGACGCCTCAATATATGAGTACATGAACACATAAACATAATCTCTAGAACTGCTCTGAGTCATTTCATGAGCATTTTAATTTCAATCATATCATATACAAAAAGACACCAATGTTTCAGGAGTTTAGTACACAGAATAGGACACATGCTTATTAGATAACCGTATTTGAGTTGATGTATATGCTTTTATTTATTATTATTTTTAATTAACTATTTATTTTCCAAACCATTGTTAGATGCAGTGTTTCCTGTAGTTATGCAAAATTTGGTTTCAAAAACAGTATCAGTAAACTATTTCTTATGATTTTAAATCTGCATTGAACTTCAGATCAATCTCAAAGTAAAAGGTGTTACTAAAGTCTGATTTTGTGGTGGATATGTTCAAATTTGATCATCTTAATTCAAGTGATGAAGGATGTTGAAAGTTTGACAGTGTTGAAAAACCAGGGATTTTCAAACTTAATTCATACCCAAAGTTATCAAGACAGTAGCGAAAGGTAATCAGTGGAAGTGTGATGTTCAGAACTCGTGTATTACAGTGATAACTCTACAAGCAAAACATGAGGGCTCGTATCACAAAAGTTTCAAAACTCTGCTTTCTTTTGTCACATCCTTGTCTTTATTTTTTTCATATTGCCTGTGCATAATTTAGCTGGCTTCTGCAGCAGAACACACTATAAATAAACGCATAATCGCTTAATTTATATCCGTGTTTACTTCCGTATGAGGGCACGCTGCGCAAGTGTTGCCAAATCCACATTTTCCCCACAGAATTGGGCTACTTTTTCCTCTGTTGCCGCGGGATGTTTTTCAACTTCGTGGGTTGACGCGACACCACTAATGCGATGTTTACCTTCCTGAACATGATTGGGATAGTTTTGGACTAGTTTTGAGAAAGAATTGGACGGATTTTGTTGTGAAAATCTGGAAACCCTGTCCGTATCGTTCTTTTGCGCATGCGGGTCAGTTCAAAACCATGATCTGTTCACACTTTAAAAACTGATATTGGCAACATTTAAAACAACAATGTGAACAGCTATACAAAAAAATCAGATTTGAGAAGAAAATTGGAATTGAGCACTAAGGCTCGCAGTGTGAATGTGGCCTTAGTACTTAGTAGAGCAACGACAGCTTAGCACTGCGTAACTGAGCACTTACAGTAGACCACAACTGCTTAGAACATTTCTTTGTCTTGAAGAGAACCTTTTAATCTTTACTTAGAAGGAGGGATTTGCAAGTTGGCGCCTTTCATATCCAGCGTTTTGATTGGCCAGTGCTGTCGGAGGTGGCCATGGTATGGCCCATCTAATATGAGGTCTATTTGCATTGCTTAAAGTCCACATTCAGAACAATGTCTTTAAAGTTTTTTCTATGCATAATTCACTTTCCAAACCAATTCCAGATTAACTTAGACATTGTGCTGAAAATATGAAGACCAGACATCAATAGGTAATGCTGATCATTGACCCTTGCATTCATATATACAGTATATACCTGAATAGGTAAGGTTACAGACATTGTTGTATCACACACAGCACTCATTAAGTATATACAGTCGTGGTCAGAATTATTGACACCCTTGGCAAATATGAACAAAAAAGCCTGTAAAAACTAAATCTGCATCGTTAATCCTTTTGATCTTTTATTTTAAAAAATCACATAAATTTAACCTTTCTTGGCGATTAAGAATTTAAAATGGGGGGAAATATCTTTATGAAATAAATGTTTTTCTCTAATGCATGTTGGACACAATTAATGGTACCCTTTTATTCAATGCTTTTTGAAACCTCCATTTGGCATAATAACAGCTCTGTGAGTTTTCTCCTATAATGCCTGATGAGGTTAGAGAGCCAGTTTTGTGTTGTTTTTGAGGTTTGTTTTGGATTATTGTCCGGTTGGAAGATCCAAACATGGCCATTATAAGATTTCTAACAGAGTCAGTCACTTTTTGATTTTTATCTGTTGGTATTTGATAGAATCAAAGATGCCCAGGACCTCCAGCAGAAATATAGGCCCACAACATTAAAAAATACAGCAGTATATTTCATTGTACACATGGGGTACTTTTTATCCCTGTGTGCACCAAACCCATCTTGAGTGTTTGTTGCTAAAAAGCTAATATTTTAGTTACATCTTGACCATAGAAGCCAGTCCATTTGAAGTTCCAGTCGTGCTGACAAAGAATAGCTGGGGATTGTTTTTTGGATGAGAGCACTTTCTTGTCTGATTTTTTTTCTTGGAACATCCCAAACAATATGTGGTGTGTAGGTGCTGTTTATTTTTTCTTTAGATTTTTTGACCCTGAGACTCAACGATTTTCTGCCATCTCCAGCTGTGGTCTATGGAGAGTCTTTAGCCACTCAAACTCTCATCCTCACCGTGCATTAGGACGCCTCTTACAGGAAGATTTGTAACATTTTCTGTTGATTGGAACTCTTTAATTATTGCCCTGATGGTGGAATGGGAATTTTCACTGCTCTAGCTCATTTCTTAAAGTCACTTTCTAATTTGTAAAGCTCAATTATCTTTTGCTGCACATAAGAAATATATTATTTGTTTTTTCTCATTGTGATGGATGATAAAATTAATTTGGCCCTTGTGTTCCCTCATATTTATATTCATGTAAAACAGGAAGTCATGGCTGGACAATTTAATGTTCATAATCACCCTGGTATGCTCAAAATTGTGAATATGAATGGGAATATAATTCACAGATATTTTACTCATAAAAATTTCTAAGGGTACCATTAACTGTGGCCAACATGTATTAGAGAAAAAACATTTATTTCATAATGAGATTTTCCCCCATTTTCAATTGTTTTAGTTCAATGAAAGGTTATATATTTGTGATTTTTTTTTAAATAAAAGATCAAAATGATTAACAAAGCAGATTTATTTTCACAGCCTTCTTTGATCATATTTACCAAGGGTGCCAATAATTCTGACCACGACTCTACAGTTCTGTAAATGGATTTGAAGAAGTTTTAATCAATTTTGTGTACATTTTGTGTGAACGCATGTGAAGATGTGTCCTTCCCTTGTGGCTTCAGCTGCAAGGCAAATCTCTTTTTAGTTTGAGTGGTTGTTCACACTTAGGTCTCAAAAATGAAGGACTGTGATCAGCGAAAGACTGTGACTGTGGACTGTGATGGACTGTGATCAGCGTCTTTGATCAATGGAATGCTGAAGTCCTCATTCCTGCCTTCCACAAATGATGCAAAGCACTTCCCGAACAGGGGTTACTGTATGTTAATGTTCCTACAAATATACACAAGGGAGCATTGAGTATATCGAGCCTTAAGAGGTTAAAAGGAGCACCTAACCCTGTTTTAATACCCAATCTAAAAGCCAATATTAAAGGGCAACAGATGAGAGAAGGTTGCTTGCTGTGACTCAGTCCGCCTGACCTCTCATCTGTGCAGCTCTGCTTATAAAGATACTTGCCAGAGAGCATAACCCTGCCTAAACACCCAGTTAATGAACTGGTGAGGGTGACAGCTGTCAAGCTCAGCTTTAAAGATATTCACAAAGAGAATAGTCATGCTTTTGAACGGGGAGGGGTAGCCATGCATCGGTCTTCCACCCCCTAGCTTTGCCTCTGGTCAGGCTCAACCTTAGAGATATACACAAAGAAACATAGTCCTAATTTAATACCCAACATGGTAAATTTGGTATACCTGCCTAGCTGTACTCTTTAGGAAAACCCACCTGGGAGCATAACCCCTGCAATTAGTACACCACAGCTCCCATCCCTCCAGCTCCCCTATATACATAATAGAACATAACCCTACTTCCTTAATAATTAATAAATAATAATAAATCTGGAGAGGGCAAAAAAATGAGAGAGCGGGTTTTAGTTTCAACTCAAAAAACATACAATGCCATACCTGAAGCAGAAAACTTTTAAATAATATTCCCTCTGCACTTCAGAAACTGTGGCTTCCACACACATACACGCACACATAAATGTACTGTATCTCCCATATGAGAATACTTGCTTTGACAGTGGGTAGGGCGTGGTCTCAAATATATAGGATGTAACGAGGAGAGTAAATGATAACATGTGCGGGGAATGAAACAATAATGATATAATGAACAGGATAACAAGATGGCGTGGGAAAACACCACAAAGACAGCGGAGCACATGGTAAACTGTCAAAACAAAAACAAGCTCCAAGACAACAAAAACACACAGACAAAGAACACAAAAGACAGAGCCAGGCTGATCAGACCGGAGACATGACAAAAATAATACGCAGAATGCCCTCCCACAGACAACAGAGACATGGGAGTCAAAACACAAAGTTGCTTCCAAGGACGTGACACACCTCCCCACTGCAGCTTTTAGTTCCTCACATAATTGCAGCACTATATAAATAATGTCCATATTAAACTCTTGTATGGTGAGGAACCACCACATTAACCATCTACCTAAAGTTGAATTGGACACGTAAAGTCAGGGGCAACAAGAACCGGTACATTACATAAGAGATCATTCACTCCCGTAAAATGCAGGGGTCCAGGTAAATATTTGGGATGGCCGGAGAAGGTCTGTCATAGGCTAAACTAAGCTGACAAAGTTACGACAGAACCCACAATAACTGGCCAACAGCCATGTGCGGTGGGGGGGGGGGGGGGGGGTGCTGAGTGCTGATCACCTGCCCCTTTTTCCCTTGATGCACAAAGTGCCCTTTTGTCAAGGCCATTTTTTATTTTATTTTTTATTCTTTTGGAATTAAATGCCCTTTTGTGAAGGCCTGCCCAATCTAACTATTTGTAAAATTAATGAATAATAATTTAGCCATATATAAAATTATCCACTTGATGACATTTCACCTGATGATCTCATCCAGGACGATACCTCATGTTCCAATACGTTGAGACACCTTTAGTTATTTAGCACGCTACCAGGGATGCCTTCAGTAACGTTCGCGGCTGCCGGTAAGTGGAGTTCTCAGTGGAGCGGTGTGCTTGTTTACTTATTAGGGGTGTGACGAGACACTTATCCCACGAGATGAGACGAGACATGAGACTGGGTTCACGAGAATGAGACGAGATGAGATTTTTAGACTTTTTTTAAGAAGTCCTCAATGATTAAATATATAGGGAAAAATAGCTAAAAAACACAAAATGCAAAAAAGTAGGTGCATTTTGAAATCAACTTGTACTTTATGAAATTAAACATCTATTTTAATAACTGACAGGCAAGTAACTGCACAAAAATTATAAAAAGAATAAATAAAAATATATAAGGTAAACCAACATAACTATCCCTTTAAAGTGGAAGTGAAAGCCAGTCAGTCAAGTTTACATTTAATTTAGTTGTAAATATGATTTCCACTTAATAAAAAATTTATATAATAAACACGATTATGTATCAATTTAAAAGAATACATAACGAAGTGGTTGCCAAACTGGTGGAGACGCTCGCAAGGCTGAGGGATAGTTCGGGACCTATGAAAATCACGTTTTATTTTTTCCTAATCCGTTTTACATTTTTCCAAAAGTCCGTTTTCCATTGAATTTTTCTGACTCCTTGTTAATAGTTAAATAAAAATTTGATGAATTAAAAAGCATGGATAATTATTAAAACGGCATTACACCTATATATTTGCACAATCGAATGTATTAAACGTTGATTACCAACATGTACATGTTTTAGGGCAACTATGAAAAATGTTTTATTTTTGTTCACCATATTATTTATTGTTAAAACAATTCTGTGTTTAGCATGTCTAATTATCTGAATGCCATAAAATGCTTTTTTGTTTCTTTAAGAGTTATGCCTTATTAGTTTTTCCCCCTCAGAAATTCTTGTGCCTAGTATTTTTTCTGGTTATCAAATTAAGGCATAAAATATTAATTTATCTTTTATCTTTTAATTGTTGAAAATTAAGCAAACAAGATTTTTTTTTTAGCAAACAAAGGGGATTTACTATTAAAACGAAAACATGGAAGAAATTATTTGTGTGATTATTCCTGGAAAAAATGTTTGTTTCATTAGTAGTAGTAGTAGGCTATGTCATTCATACTTGAAGCATAGTTATAGGCACAATGTTTCAAATCAAACCATGATTTTATTTTAAGGCAGTTGTTGTGAATAACTTTACAGTTATGTTATGTGATATGACGCTCGTTTTACTCAAATCAAACGCTAAAAGTCATGAAGTGACTCTCAGATGAGGGTGTCAGCGTGCTTTCAGTGTGTGTGTGGGAATGAAAACCGGTGTCTGCGACATTCATTAAAAAGAGAAAAAAGACCAGAACCTGCAGAGGATTCATATTTAAATCGAATGTGCGGCCTAATATTTACCAAATACTAGTCCATATCGGATTGGATTTAAGTGTAATGACTACTTTGGATTAATTCCTTCAAAATTTGACAATTCCCGTGACATTCAGACGGTTAAACTGTGAATTCTGTTTTATGACTGGGTAAAGACTACACTGCATCATTTTCCCCTCTTTATCATGCGGCCACTTGCGGATGTAACATAAAATATCTTACATACCACCATTTGTGAACGAGCCAGTGTACTGCAAATATATCTGAAAGGTCTGCGCAAGGATATAGTCGAGACACATCGGATCTCGTGAGATCGCTCACACCCTATTACTTATATTATTAAACGTATCATTATTTCACAAGAACGAGGTGAACAGGAATGCACAGCTGTTGTTGATATTGCTGTGTGTAGCCGGTTGGAAGTAGTAGCTGTGGCTGAAAAGGGGGCTATAATATTGTTGTGTTCATATATTTTCATAATGGAAAATTTTATGATTGCGTTTTAAGGAGTACTTTTCAAATTTACACTGTTCCATTTTATCGAACAGAATAAGGCAGGAAATATATTTATAGTTTCGCTTACTAAATGATATGGCAATCACTGCATTATTCAAAGAGTTTATTTATTTATTACCTGGAGATGATACCACCTGAAAAAAAACAAACATATTAACCATATATGTTACCAACGTGTGTGTGTCTTCACATTCATCAGTAAAAACGTTTCGGCATTTATTCAGTCCGTTACAGCGATAGCCGATTGCGCTTTGGTCCATATAAGGGATTTCCTGGCACTTCATAAGTTATTACTTCTATGAGTCTGTTTTGGACTTTCTGCGCGAGAGTGCCCTCCGGCTTCAAGTATGAATGAAACACACGCTGCATGAAAGGGTTAAGCGCTCCTGATATTCACATCTCTTCCTTTTGGACATAAAATGAGGTCATGCATAGACTATCTATACTGTCTCTTTGAATTTAAATCTAGATTTAAATCTGGAAACCTCTATGTGAACACACCTGCCCGAATAAAGTGCGGGGGATGAATTTACATTTTATTAAAATTAAATATTTATTAAATATTAAAAATGCAGCTAACGTAGTTCTACACACAGCAATATAAACAAAGGTGCCTGTTCTCTTCGTTCTTGCTGTTTTATTGGGAAAAGTTTAAAGGGCGTCGACGGGTCTTGTCTTTATGTTATCTGACTAAAAACAATTCATACTGTTTTTGAAATATTGTGATTAAGCATTTATTTAAAAAATGTAGAGTGCATTAAAATAATTATCACACTGGTAAAACAGGCTTATACTGATTTTCTCATCCTCCGATTTATACTTATCAATTCTGTTTTTATTTTTATTATCATTCAAAAAATTAATACATTCAGAACAGGATTAGAATAGAGTTCTATTTTAAATAAGACAGAAATATTTTTTCTACAACAACAACAACAGTAGTGTTTACAACAGCAAAACCACCATACCCTGTAAAGTCAATAATAATAATAATATCAATAATATAATTCAGTTTCTAATTCTAGAGTAATTAAGAGATGCAAAGAAAAAATTATTTAACTTTTAAAATTAAAACTTTCCTGTTCTGTGTTTCTTTTTCAAAACTGCATCACGGCATTTGCTGCTGTATCAGCAAGGAGCACAGCCCTATTAAAAGCTGTGTTCCATGTGCCTCTTTTATACTTTGAGCACCTGCCCCTCCAAAGGCCAACCCCAGGAAATTGCGCAGCTCAAGTTTGTTAGATGGTCTCAGACATTTAACACTGGCACTTACTTTGGCACCTACTATACAGTACTCATTTCTCCCTGACTCACAAGTTTGCCAAGGTAGGTGATGTAAGCTTTAAATTCACATTATCTGAGAGTGAGAAAATACCTCTCATAGTGTTTCGATGTGGTCTTCCCATGTGGAAGAACATACGACAATATCATTGAGATATGCATCACAGTTGTGCATGCCATGCAGAACTAATTGCATGAGCCATTGGAAAGTAGATGGTCGCATTGCAGATCCCGAACGTCATCACAGAGTATTGACAGAAATAATCTGGGGTCACAATAGTAGAAATCTCAGCGGCACTGGGAGTTAGAGGCATCTGCTAGTACCCTTTCAACAAGTCTAGTTTCGATAACAAACTTTGCAGAGCCCACTCTATCAATGCAGTCATCTATTCTAGTCAGGTTTAGTTATGGCATTGACTTGTCGGAAATGTGCAAAAAAACATTTGCTATTGGGACCAATAAACAGGGCAAACTCCATGCACTCTGACAAGGTACAGTCAAATCATTTTGCAACATATGCTCAACTTCCAACTGCATGATGTCATGTTTATGAGGATTCACACTATAAAGATGCTTTTTAATTGGGGTGGCATTACCAACATCACCATCGTGAACCAATACGCTAGTGCAAGTCAGGACATTCAAGAAAATATTAGGAAAGCTCTCAATCAGCATTATAACCCATTCTCTATGATAGTCTGATATGTGAATCTCAGCGCTCCTCAGACCCTGGGATATCCTTCACAATAGCTACGGGACTATCGTAGCTATAGCCTTGGTCGCAGTCATTTCCGTTTGTGCTCTCGAATGGTATGGTTTCAACACTTACATACCTTCTTTCCGCGATCTGGTGTACTGATGACGTAGTTAGTATCACTTAACTTCTTTTTACCTGGCTCAAATGAACATGTGACACTTTGGTGATCATAGTAGTGTTTTATCACCGCTTGTGAGTTAATCGGATTTATCCTAGCTAGTTCACAAGCGTTTGTGAAACATATAGACTAGAGATACACCGATGAATCAGCCAATAATCTGTATCGGCAGATAGAAGCAATTTTCACACTATTAGGCCATCGGCCGATTGTTTAAAAACATCTGATGGTCAGGGCCAATATATCCTGTCAATCAAAAGAGGGTGGAAATGTGCATCGAATACATGCTGTGTGTAAAGAAGATGTCTCTTGTGTGGAATTACTTTGAAGTGGGTGACAATGATTAAAAAAAACAGTTTTTAAGCTCTGCACTGCAAAAATTTTTTAGCACAAAATTTTAACACAACTAATTTGATTACACGCCTTAAATGCCGACATGCCAAGGAATATGATGAGTTCGTCAAAGCTAAATGCCAAACAAAGGCTAGCGTGAATCCCTCTATCGCGCAAGTATTTGACAGCACCAGAAAATTCAAATCTGACAGCATGAAAGCTTGTGAAATTACTCAGAAAGTAATGGAGTTTATGGCGCTTGATGATCAACCATTCTCCGTATTGGAAGACACCGGGTTTCAGCGACTGGTAAGACACCTTGCACCTCGATAAACTTTACCGAGTCGGTGTTATTTTGCAGACGTCAGCTTACCGGAGATATACAACTGTGTGGCAGATCACGTTCATGAGCTTCTTCATAACGACTCTGCGATTTGCTTCACCACAGATATTTGGTCTTCAGATGAAAGCCCTGTGAGCATGCTTAGTCTCACTGCACAGTGGATCGATAGTGATTTTAAACTTAACAAAGTATTGATTCATTCACAAGAATTTACCGGTTCTCACACTTTGTTAGCAATCTCACAAGCATTCACTGACATGTTAGACAAATGGAAAATCGACAGATCAAGAGTGCATGCAGTTGTACGCTAAAGCCATGACGGACAGTGATATTATGAGTTTGCCCTGCATGGCTCATTCCCTCCAGCTGGCTGTCAATGAAGGCATATTAAGCCAGCGAAGTGTGACAGAATTGGTCAGTATGTGCCGAAAGATTGTAGGCCATTTTAAGCACTCGCAGCTTGCTTCTTCACGTCTACAGTCCATTCAGTCACAGATCGATCTTCCACTAAAGAGACTTAAGCAGGATGTAAATACGAGGTGGAATAGCACCTTCTATATGATGCAAAGTCTTTTTTTGAAACAGAAAAGAGTGCTTGCTGCATACGCTGCAGATTACGAGCTACCTGTTACATTTACTGCACAGCAGTGGGAACTAATGGAAAGCATAACTACACTTCTCTCTCTCTTTGAACAAATAACCAGAGAGATTAGCAAAGAAGATGCATCCGCTGCTGACATTATCCCCTTGTTCGAGACTCTAAAAAGGTTACTCAGCAGACAACTTTTGAAATCCTCCAACAAGATCAATTTAATTGAAATACTTTTCTAGTATTGCTTTTATTGAGCGAATTAAAGTAAAGTTTGTTTAGGCCTTTTACTAAAGCCTCTGAACTTCTCCCTATAACCTTCCAGTACAAGCTCATATGCTCTCAGAACTGCCGCTTTTACCAAGTCATAGTCAAGTGAATCTTCACGGCAAAGCAAACTTCTTGTGCCTTGCCTACTAACATAATTTGCCTGCCATCCACTCAAAGGCTGTGAAATAGGCATCTACCTCCAATTCCCTAAACTGAGGGACAAGTTTCCTACAGCAGCTTTGCAACCATCAATGTAGTAAAAATAATTATTTCAATTTTTAACATAATATTGCACTTTTTATTTTAATATAGGCATATTTTTTAAATGTCAGATGTAACAGCAATATCCTACCTGCTATTTTTGTTTATGTGATAAAATATATTTGTCATGTTTAACCTGGTTCCATGCTTAATAAAACAAACATTCAAAGATTTTGTGAGTTGTTTTCAGCAGATTGATGTGTTTGTGCTGGTATACTGACCTGTCAGCGACCTGAATTACAGAAGAAGAGAGAGGGACTTTAATCCTGATTAACACACATGCTCCATCATTCAATCCTCCCAGCAAGCTGCAAAACACTGACACAAACATACTTTAGTAACAGCATGCACAAAGCACATGGGTGAGTTTAATTTTCCTAATGTAAACTTATTTTGAGAAAGAAACATGATTGGCAGAAAACATATAACTCTAAATATAGCACAGAATATGTTTGCATCGTTCCTGCTCCATAATTATATCAGCTTCACATGCACATTATTTTTAGGAATTCACAATGAACTTGTATAATTCAAATCCACTCCTTCAGGCTCTGCAGTAGCACGATTATTAATATTCTGTACCCACTGAACACAATGATGCAATCTCATTTAGAGAAAACCAGGAACCGCTGATTAATTTTAAGAAATGAACTTCTGTATTCTTAAAAAAAATTCTGAGGTACATGAAACTGAGTGATTTATATGGAATAAAATCACTGTCAAAAATAATCGTACGTAATTCAAAGCATTTGTGTGTCATTTTAATTTACTCGTGCGTAATTTAAAAGTATTGTATGTAATTCTGTTTTTTGTCAGAGTTGGATTCCAAAATCTACGTCAACGACAGTTTACATATACGAGATTTTGTGTGTTTGTTAAGAGTACAACTCCAAAATGTACGACTATGACAGTTTACAGACACAAGGCTTGTTTTCACAACAACTCGTGCGAAACAACTGTCAAAAATACGCCATCATTGTCACAGGCGTTACTATCCGAGGGAAGATGAATCGATTCCACGAAGTGCCACCGTTTTAAACCACTGGCGCCAAAATGGCGGATCAGCAGCCAAGCGCTCGCTCATCGTCTCAGGTAAGTGATTTTTTTTCTTTTTCAAATGCGGCCATATGTTTAAGGGTTAGTTATCACTAATGACAGAGAGGAGTAATATTACATAGACAGTTTAACTATAGTAGGTAAGTGTTGTGTCCTTGGGTACTCGGTAACTGCACAAGTAAATCCTCTTAACAGTTTATTCAACAGACGCTACCTTTTACAGAACTCTCTGCTTCTTCTTAGGGAATACTCAGTAGAAGCTCTACACGTAACAATATACTGCCACCTTGTGGTTAAACTACAAACACCACATTTCCCCTCTCACTTGAAAGGTTCTTCTTATCACAGGTTATTTAGAACATTTTTTTTTTCCCTTCCGTTTAAAGGTTATGACAATTTACAACCTCATTAAGAACTTAAGTAACCAAAATAGCAATAACCATTACTGTATACTGTTACCTACATTAACCCTACAACAGACATTTAACACTGTAATGAAATTATCTTACTTCCGATGCACATTTTAAGCACTTCAGGCAATTATAACGGTTCACATAACTTAGTGTAACACCAAACAATATGCATTTCCTCTTTTGTTTTCAAGCAGGTATAACGTTCAACGGTTAGCTTTGCTGTATTCCTTCAACCACACAGGTGATCTACACATCCTACTACTCCTCCTAGGAAAAAATGTCACTTGTGGCTGCAAGCCTCATGTTGAGTAGCAACAGGACCTGTGAAACGTGTTTGGATGCATTCCATTTCTTTTAGTCACTCAGCACGAAAGTACTTCTGATTTGTTGCTCAATGTTCAGGGGTGGAGAGAACTTGGAAGCTCCCTTTTTCACATGTACAGGTATTTTCACTCTCACCTGGTCCCCTGGTTTGAAAGTGTGGTTTTTTGCTCCACGTCTTTTGTCTGTATACGTTTTACTCTTAAGCTGCTTGTTACTCACAGTGTCCTTAACCTGAGTGCATTTGTCACTCTTAGGGCCCACAGGAAATATGTTCAGCTTTGTACGCATTTTGCGATGGTGTAAATGTTCAGAAGGAGAAACAACTGTAGTACTGTGTGGAGTAGCTCTATAATTTTGCAAGAACTCAGTCACTGCATGTTTCCATGGTTTTCCCATTTGTTCTGCAGAAAGGATGCATTCCTTCAGAACTCTGTTCCAACGTTCCACAGCCCCGTTGCACTGTGGGTAGTACACACTACTACGTATGTGACTAATTCCCCTCTCTTTTAAGAAAGCTGCAAACACACTGGAGAGAAACTGAGGCCCATTGTCGGTTACGACACACTGAGGATTGCCCTCCCTACTGAAGACTGATTGAAGGAAGGATGTGACCACCTCTGCAGTAACATTTGGCGCAAATGCCACCTCAGGCCACTTACTGTGGTAATCCACTAAGGAGATGGCAAAACGGCAGTCTGAAGGTCCACTCTCAAACGGTCCGACTATATCGATTCCTAGTTTCTGCCATGGATCGGATGGCAGACTGACAGGCTGAAGTGGAGCAGGTGCAGTTTTTGCTGATTTATCATTCATTTGGCAGGTCAGGCAGGAAGAAACTGCGGATTGCACTTGAGCATCCATCTGAGGCCACCAGAATAAGTCACGCAGCCTCCATTTAGTTTGAACAATTCCTTGGTGTGTCTCATGTGCCAGGTTTACTAGCTGACTGCGTAATGCAGAAGGAACGATAGCACGATGTTCACCTCTCATCACCAGCACACCATCAACACACAGTTCATCACGGATGCGAAAGAAAGGCACCAGAATAGGATTTAGCTCACGGCCATTTTTCGGCCAGCCCTGACCGATTTGTGAACGCAGCATGTCTAACTGTGGACAGGATTCCGAAGCAGAAAGGAAATCCTCCATAGACAAAGTAGGCAATCCCGTAACAAAAGCAACCATTTCCGGTTCCAGAGCATCATCTGATTCTGTTGGCAATGGCAGCCTGGATAAACAATCTGCAGCACAGTTAAGACGTCAGGCGGTACACTACATCATACGGTAGCAAAGCAAGCGTGCGACAACAGGGCAAAAAAAAAAAAAAAAAAAAAAAAAAAAAAAAACACGCATACCAGCCCGGCCAATTCCCTTAGTTGCCAGTAGTGTAGTGAGTGCACTATGATCAGTTCTGAGTGTAAAGTGTTGACCCCATAAATACGGCCGCCACTTCTCTACAGCCCAGACACAAGCCAACGCTTCCTTCTCGACCGTAGAGTATTTCCTTTCGGCCGCTGTAAGGGTTCTAGAAGCGAATGCTACAGTTCTCTCAACCTTGTCAGGTTGCATTTGTGTCAAAACACCTCCCAGTCCATAATCGGATGCATCCGTCGATACTATTATGGGAAGAGAAGGGTCAAACAATGCAAGCACCGGGCTCCTAGAAAGCAGTTCTTTCAATGCCTTAAAGCTGCAATTAGCAGAATCAGTCCATTCAAAATTAGCATCTGATGCATCTCTCAGCAGTGCACGCAATGGCTCAGCAACAGAAGCGAAGTTAGGTAGGAATTTGCTGTACCACGAAATCAGGCCCAAGAATGAGCGCAGGGAAGCAAGGTCATGCGGTGCAGGGGCATCAATGATCGCAGAGATGTGTTCATCATCTGGAAGAATTCCTTTCTTGGAAATGACATGTCCAAGAAATTTTAGGGACGACTGGCTGAACGTACACTTCTCCCAGTTCAGTTCCAGTCCTGCATCAGATAAGCACTGCATGACAGTATGCAGCGTCGCATCCATCATGAATATCCTGAGTAGTGCCATATACGATAATATCGTCTAGGTAATTCCTGACTCCATGTATGCCTTGAAGAACAGTTTCCATCATTTTTTGAAACGCTGCTGGCGCAGAGGCAAGGCCATACGGAACCCGGCAATATCTGAAGAGGCCATCGTGCGTGATAAAAGCTGTGATGTCTCGGCACTCCTCGTGTAAAGTAAGCTGATGGTAAGCAGCCGCTAAATCAATTTTAGTGAACACGGAGGCACCTCTAAGATCACTCAAAAGTTCATCCATGTGCGGCAGAGGATGGCTGTCAACAATTAGTGCCTTATTTGGCTCACACAGATCAACACAGAGACGAATTTTACCTCCTTTCTTTGCGGTCACGACGATAGGCGAAATCCAAGGAGAAGAATCGATTTTCTCGATTATACCCTTTTTCAATAGGGAGTCCAGTTCTGCAGAAACAGCTTGTCGGACAGCGAACGGCAGTCGGCGTAACTTTTGGCGTACCGGGGTAGCATCAGGTTTGACTGTAGGGTTATGAACGAAGCCTTTCACACAGCCCACAGAAGAATTTGGAGCAGGAATGTGTTCACCAACAACTGCGTGCAAGTCGTCAGATGCAGACACGGCATCAAAGTGAAAAGAACATTTCAAAGCTCGAATTAAGTCCATACCCAGTAATGCAGAGCCACCTTTGACAATGTATAGACACGCAGGTGTTACCTTATCATGCAGTGAGACATCTGCATGTAAACATCCAAGGACAGGAGTATCCTCTTTCAAGTACGTGACTAGTTTCACTTTAGGAGCCGTGAGTGAGCAGTCCGAAAAATGTCTTTTGTACACGGCTTCAGGCAAAATTGACACTGCAGAGCCAGTGTCCATGACTAATTTAATCTCAGCTGAAAGTCCATTTGATGTTGTAACACAAACACTGCATAAAAGTTTGTCTGCCGAAGTATTCACAGCATCAGTCAAGACAACAACCACGTCAGGAACTACTTCCCTAACATCCTTAGAAGAACGGCATACTTTAGAGAAATGTCCGATCTTACCACAGGTACGGCATTTGGCACGGGCAGCAGGGCAATCGGCAGCATTAGCAAGGTGATTTTTAGCTCCGCATCGATAACACATGCGATTTACTCTTCGTGTAGTATCAGCAACAGATTTTGCTCCGTCAGAACGCGACGTGCTCTTTTTCCGATGCCGAAATGGCTTGGATGCCACGGCATTAACCGAACTTTGCGCACTGAGCATGTCCGAGTTTGAAAGCGCTTGTTCCACCTGACACGCAATAGTAACAGCAGAGTCCAGCGTTAGTGACGGTTCCAACAAAAGTCTGTCTCGTACTGCTGGGGCATACGATCGCTCGACCAGCTGGTCCCGCAGCATTTCGCTCTCCATTTCAGCATAAGCACATAATGAAGCTAATTCCCGTAGAGCAGACAGGAACTGTGGAATTGTCTCATCAGCACGTTGAGAACGCTGACGAAAACGGTGTCGAGCGACCACAACATTAACTTTCGGCGTGAAATGATCCTCTAGCGCTTTCATTGCATGTTCAAATGTAGTTCCCGTATCAGGCAGGGTGTAAAACAGCCGCTGGCCTTCGGTACCCAAGCTGTGTAACAATACAGCACATTTTCTTGCATCAGGCCAGGAGCCACCCGTAGCATTAATGGCCAGCAAATAGTTCTCGAACATTTTCCGCCAAGTAACAAAAGGAATCGCAGGCTCTCCGCTGCATGGCAGAAAAGGCGCAGGCGTAGGCAAGGAAACCATCGTCGCCAATTTGTTGTGTCCTTGGGTACTCGGTAACTGCACAAGTAAATCCTCTTAACAGTTTATTCAACAGACGCTACCTTTTACAGAACTCTCTGCTTCTTCTTAGGGAATACTCAGTAGAAGCTCTACACGTAACAATATACTGCCACCTTGTGGTTAAACTACAAACACCACAGTAAGATTAGCTCTTAGTGTACATTTAGGTGTTTAAAGAATTAGAATACAGCTGTTTAGGTATGGAGGACCAAACCTGCAGAAGAAATGAAAACAATAAATAATAAATACACAAATAAATAAATAAAGGTGTGTATAAATAAATAAATATGCAAATAAATGTGTGTATAAATACACGTATTCTTGTTTAAATACATAAATAAACAATTATATATGTGATGAAAGTAGGCAAAAAAATTAAATAAATTGGTGGGCAAATGGAAAAATGTTTAAGGAAATGCTAAACTCATCCTAACTGTTTTCTTTTAATCACTCATTTATTTCTGAATGTAGTTCCACATTTATTGTTCCTCTGCACAACATGCTAATGAGAGGGTGTCAACCATGGACTTGCTTGGGTCATGTGATAGCTGGGGGCGCGGCTTTCCCGCTGACAGCATGGTGTTAATATAGTATAGCCTAGTAAAGTCACTTTTGCCGTTCAACAGAGCAAGATACATAGAAAAACTGAGCCGTGTTGTCCGTACATTATCTGTGACTTTACAAATGGAATGGCCAGAGGTGTCATTTCCCCGCATTCGATATTCGCAAATCTAGGGAACGTCTCTAAAGTTACATACGACATTGGTATTAGGGGTGTGCGATATTGACAAAAAAGTATATCTCAATATTTTCTGGGATTTTATCGATAACGATAATTAGACGATATTTTGCTGAGTGTGTTATTGTGCTGATACCTTAAGGACTGCCGAAGACATCTGACTCCTAATGTTTTTAATATTCTGTGTGCTGGTCGGTTTATAATGATAGAAATTAATCTTTTCCAATAAGTTTAAACAGATTTTTGCATTTTATGAGCATTTTTAACTTTATAAAGCCATTTTTTCTAAAAGTGTCCATTATCTTTTGAGTCAAATTCTTAAATTTAATCAGCCAATTAGAATAATACGACATTTGGGCTGTTACCAAGCAATGAAATCAAACAGAAGCAGCTGAAAGTGGCATTTAGATGTATTTACACACATGTATTTTGTTTAATGCAAGACATGAATGCATTTAACCTGCAATTACAAATGCATAAATAATGTTTTGATATATTAAACATAAAACGTTGAATACTGATATTTGAAATGATTTAAAACATGAAAAAAAGAGAAAAGAAAGAAAGAAAAAGCCGAAATGTGAAATTAAAACTGCCAGTAGGTGGCAGCAAATCACTGTTAATAAGTGAGTCATTGCGATTGAACCGAATCATTTAAACAGTTGATTCATTCAGGAACGAAACACCGTCATGTTGCTCAGAGACGCAAAACAGCGCTGTGGCTGTATTCGGGATGATTTTTGTTGGCGAAATAGAGCAAAAACAAGCAATATGGCGTCTAAAACGTAAGTCTCTTAATGAACTTATTGTTTATTGAATTCAACGTCACATTTGTAATCATGTTAATTTTTGGAGAAAAACGTCACTTCGTGTGAAATTTAATAACTATATGAAGTGGTATAAACATAAATGTTCTGCCATCATGTCTTGAATTTGTGATCATTCTAAATGCATTTTAATAGCCTGAATCATGCAGTGAAAGAACGCACTAAATGCGCACTCGCACTAGTCTAGACTTCACGTGATGCATGCGTGCGCTCTGTAGAGGTGTTTTGAATGGTTTTTGCAAAATACTCGATAATGTCAAATCGCACATCGTTAAAACAACAATTACGATATTATCACAGACGATATATATCGCACACCCCTACTTGGTATACACTTTTCGAACTTCAATAGCATTTGAGGAAAATTACTTACAGTAACACAACCAACTGTGAAGTGTTCATGTAGTTCTCAGTTATAATGCACACCTTTTAGATTTTTGATCTTTATTCAAATAAACTGTAAATTATCGGGGACCTTCTTTCCTTTTCTGATTTTGTGTTTTTGAAAGGTGCATCAATCTCACTAAGATATTTTAATAAGGTGACAAAGTATCCCGTCAGTTTAAAAACTTTGTTTAAAGCGCATTTATGTTATGGCTGTGTAAACAACCATTTTCCTACACTTGCATTTAATGGTGTTTATGTTTAAGAAATGCTCTTTCTTCAACTCCAGGATGACCCTCTAAAGCACTATCTAAATGGAGGATGTGTTATCCGAACTCTGAATTTAAAAAACTTATGGACCTTTCCTCACAGGCTATTTATCCCAAGTAAAATTAAAGAACTCCGTTTCAAAATTGCTCATAGATACTACCTTGTAATTTATTTTTGAGCAGATTTTCTGAGAACATATCTTCAGTGTGTTCATTTTGTAATACTGATGAAGAATCTATTCTACATATGTTTTATCATTGCCCATTCACCAAGTCTTTTTGGTCAGAAGTTACAATGTTAATTTTTTTCCTGCTGCAACAAAATGATAGAAATAACAGAATCTATCATTTTTTTTGTCAGATTTTCATACCAAGGACATTAATCTGGAACATATTGTTTTATTGCTTTGTCTTCTGGGTAAATTTCACCTTCATAAAGCCAGAACCATTAATTGCAAACCTAACTTTAGACTGTTTTCATTTGATATAAAGTCCCTTTTTACTTCTAAGAATGTCAAATCCTTTGAACTCAAAGGCTTCTAAATCTTTTAACATTCTTGAGTCTATTGTAAGCTATTTTTAAAAGACTTTCCTTTCTTTCTTTTTTTTCTTCTTTATCATTGGTATATTTTGTTAATTTGTGTAGCTTGTCTAACTTCATGTGATGTTCGTTAGCACCACGTTACTTCATAACTGTTGTTATTCTTTCAATTAAAAAAAAAAAAGAGTGAGCGCTTGGCTGCTGATCCGCCATTTTGGCGCCAGTGGTTTAAAACGGTGGCACTTCGTGGAATCGATTCATCTTCCTCGGATAGCTAAAGCCCTTATAATGTGACAATGATGGTGTATTTGACAGTTGTTTCGCACACGAAGAGTTGTTGTGAAAACAAGCGTTGTGTCTGTAAACTGTCGTAGTCGTACATTTTGGAGTTGTACTCTTAAACACACAAAATCTCGTATATGTAAACTGTCGTTGACGTAGATTTTGGAATCCAACTCTGACAAAAAAAAACAGAATCACATGCAATACTTTTAAATTACACATGAGTAAATTAAAATGCCACACAAATGCTTTGAATTACATACGATTATTTTTGACAGTGATTTTATTCCATAGATTGGATAGATTAACAAACACATGCAATGTAAGTGCAAAGCCTAAGAAGGCCAGGGAACAGAGCGTTAGTCCACTAATGATGTGACTAAGTAGATCGTCGAAAATTCCTAAATTGTTTTGTGCAAGCAGCAAGTTCTAAAGGGCGGGTCATAGAAGCATTTCCATTTTCCCTTTCTCTTGGAGTGTTACAAGCTTTGGAGCTAAAGAAGATCGGTAAAGTTGCAAAAGACTAAGTCTCATAACCACATGAGATATTTTGTATCAAAGTAAGAAGGAGCCTCAACGCCTACACAAAAACGCCTCGTATCTAACCACGAGACCCACATATCTACGTCACGATGTGAGAAGATTTGCATAACACCACCCAAAAGTACACGCAAAGAAAGAAGGCATAACTTTTATTCTCGGCTGTAGGTTTGTTGCTGCCTCGCCGCCGCCATTCACATGAAGGCGCTGGTTGAGGTATTCGGCCAATCACAACGCACTGGATAGCTGGCCAATCAGAGCACACCTCGCTTTTCAGAACGATGAGCTTTGAAAAAAACCGACGCGTTTCAGAAAGGCGGTGCATAGAGGAGAAACAATAATGCACAGTATGTGGAAAATAATGCGCTTTTTTAACCTTTATTAAACCGCAACGGAATTAAACACATTCATTACACCAAACAACAAAATAATGATTTTTTTTAGCATCATATGACCCCTTTAAATATCTTCTAATGGATTATGCAATATGTGTTCAGTCTATGCTTAGAGGTCAGTGAGATTTTGTCTCTTCATTCAGTTGTAATAGTGACCTCAAGTGGTGATCCGGGTGCACAGCAAATCAAACACAAACACATCCCACCCCTCTGAATTGCTTGTGTTCTGGATACAACTATTACAGCAATTTAGAAGTAAAATGGAATGTTCAGATTCAAAAGTTCTATTAACAGCATCTGCAGCCTGCTGTCACCACAGAAAATAATGTAGACTGTGTTGTGCTAAAACGCAAGCCACAGCAGACTTTCTGAGTTTTCTAGCTTTAATTCTGAACACTGTTTTACTCTCAGCTACATACAAATTGTTTATATAATTACAATATTTTTTTTAATCCCTTTAATACAACAGATCAATGCCGGTTTTTAAAACATGATCTGTACATTAGCAATGGTGTATGAGAATATTCCAGGTTCAGTACAAGTTAAGATTAACCAAAAAAAAAACAAGGTGACACAGATGACAGATTTTAACTTATGACAAACTTGTGGCATTGAACTAGAATAAAATGGGGCAAATTGAGTAATTAAAAGCAGAAGAGTGAATCTTGTAATTTAATGAAAGCACCTACACTCTTAAAAATAAAGCCTCCAAAGGGGGGTTTTCACAGTGATGCCATAGAAGAACCGTTTTTTGGGTCCTCAAAGACCTTTAACATTTGTTTCTTAGTGTGAAGAACATTTTAATAATCAAAATAATCTTTTTCCACTATAAAAACATTTGTGCAATGGAAAACTTTTGCACTGCCTGGCCAACTAACATTTTGGTTCATGTAGTACAGCTCACAGTTAATATACAGTGCCCTCCATAAGTATTGGAACAGTAATGACAAAATTATTTTGTCTGCTGTGGAGTCAAGACATTTGCAAATATGATTAAAATATGAATGTGAGGGACAAAAAGACAGAGGTCACATGTATATAAGCCGTTTCAACACAAACATGTTGATCAAATAAAAAGGACTGCAACTTGTTAGGTTTCATTCCTCCTCTGAGTGGGCATACAGATCTAGAAAAAAAAGAGCAGTGGGTTGTTTGCAACCCAACTTTGGGTTAAAAGATTATAACCCAACAGTGGGTAGTACATATTTGATCCAGAAGTTGGTTAAATACAACCCAGCATTTTTTTAGAGTGCAAGTATTAGGACAATTAAACAAAGCAAATGTAAGTTTAAAAGCTTATATTTAGTTGTGAATCCCTCGCATACAATCACAGCAGTAAGTCTGCCACCCACAGACGACATCAGACTCTTGGTTTCATCCACTGACATGCTTTTCCCAGTGTTACGTGCGAGAGGTCCCGGGTTCAAATCCCAGACGAGCCCTCCAATTTCTGTTTATGACCTCTAGGGGTTAGCCGTACAGAAAAAGAGATTGCAGTTAACACCAGGAGAAGCCAAATAAACAAGTTATTTTAACGGGAGTATTTTCAGGGGCAGACAAGGCCAAAACAAACAAAACAGATTTTCTTTGACAACTAAATAACCTCAAACGGAAATAAAGAAAAAAAAATACAGGCCAACTTCCCTACCTCCCTCAACCATAAACAAAGTGAAAAAAGATACATATAAATAAAATGGCGTCTAACCCTCTACGGCCCTTAATTTGGCAAACTAGTATTTACAAAGTTATTTACAAAGTTTCAAGGCGTACACAAAGCAGAATCAGAATCCAAATCGTAGTCAAGACAAGCAATGTTCAGATAAAAAGGGGTTTTAGAATTTGATCTTACAATAACGAACACTAAACAGATTCAGTCCACTCAGAATATATCTCTCTTCGGTAGGACACTCTTTCCCAACCAAACGACAACGGCGATACAAACAATAGCAGGAAACAATCAATCAAAACGCTAGCGAAACACAACAGTACGAAGTCAACGAGGCTCAAAGGCAGAAGACGAGTGTTTGGGGCGGTCCTTATATCTGGGTAGGGTGTCACCATCACCAATCACCATCTCCAGCTGGTTAACAGAGGCCACACCCATCTGGAACACAAACATGTCTACACACACGAGCAGAGAGATGTCATATAATATTTCTACAAAAACAGTTCACAGATGGCATAGGCATTGTTGAGTAGTTTAGAGGTCATAACACCAGCCTTTAATACAGCCAATTTCAACCGTTGCTTGTTTTGGGGCGTTTCTGCCTTTAGTCTCCTCTTTAGCTGGTGAAATTCATGTTCAATAGATTTTAAATCTGGAGACTGACTTGGGCAATCTAATTCCTTCCATTTCTTTGCCCTGATAAACTCCTTGACTGAACTTGCAGTGTGTTTTGGGTCATTGTCCAGATGCAATATAAAGTGCTTTCTGATAAGTCTGGTGGCATTTTCTTGAACATTGGTAGCCAAGATTTGTATTTGTTCACTTCTGCATTCATTCTGCTATCACCACCATCATTCTTTAAGCCATTAAAAAAGTTGAGAGAGCCTGTTCCAGAGGCAGCCAAGCAGGACACAACGCTCCACATGGGTCCACAGTGAGGTGTAGTTAGGGATCATTTGCCGTTCCTTTGTTTTTCCTCCACATTTTGCTTTCACAACACTTAATGATCGATCATCTTTGTTCTCATTATGTCGCAATTAAAACTGTTCCAAAACTCTACTGGCTCACCTTTCTGCTTTTTTGCAAACTCTAATCTGGCAATGTCTCTATGTTTGCTGCTGATCAGAGGTTTGCATCTTGCGGTGTAGCTTATGCTGTGGAAGTCTCATGCGAGGACAGTAGATTGTCAGACCATCACTCCAGCTTTCTGGAGGTTATTGGTGATTTTCCAGACCTTATTTTAGGGTTCTTTTGCACGTTTTATTCTTTGTCGTCAGCATATGTTTTTGTCAGGTGACAGGGGTGCGTTTCCCAAAAGCAACTATGGTTGCAAGTTAGAGGTCAATGGAACGAACCACCATAGTTAGCTAACAATGCTTTTGAGAAACGCTCCCCAGAGGTCTGTGAGCTGGTTGCCTCGTTTGTCACCGGTGGTTTCTTTCTTTTTCAGGACATTCCAAACTGTTGATTTCTCCATGCCCATTGTTCTTGATATAACTCTAATTGAGTTCCTCTTTTCTTTTAGCACTCAAATTGTTTGCTTGTCTCTCAAAGTCAGCTCCCTCGTCTTCAACCTAGTTTGTGTGTGCAGTTATAGCAATGGCTAAAACTGATACAGCACATTCCCTGCTTTTAATATCTCAACAATTAATGCAACAGGACACAGCTGATCACATAGAAAGACCTGTGAGCCAACTGTCCCAATACTTATGCTCACATCAGATAGGAGATGAAACTCTTAAGTGCTGATCTTCTTAGTTGGTAAAACATCCGAGTTGAATCATTTGCAGATGTCTTGACTCCACAGCATCCACAGCAGTCATCACTGTTCCAATACTTATGGACGGCACTGTATATAAACACCATTTGTTGTTTGCTTTTTGGATCTGATAGAGCATTTGGACCCGGAAATGGTGACACATGACGTCATGCTTATCAAATGGATAGTGTTAACTACTGAGGCAGCGTTTTGTTTCCTACTCAGGGGTCCAGGGTTACATAACCAAGACGATTGGAGTCATGAATTTGGGGATGATAACATGAGATGCTATGCAAACAATCAATTTGTGATCGCTCTGTTCTCATTTCAGCCTTGTTTTTGTTACAGATTGCATGAATGAAATTATTGCATGGAAAAATAATGACCAGGACATACTTAAAAAAAAAAAATCTCCTACTACTTTCTAGAATATACTTTTAATAACATTGTCTCTTCAAGACAGACTTCAGGCAATGAATCCTTACAGGCGAGGAAAAACTGATTTCGAAATTCCACTGAAATGAAGAAATTACAAGCATTCGTAGAAGGCACATAGGCAAACACAAAACACCTTGAATCTAATGAAAAGTCTTCGGGGGATAGACCTTTTATGTGCACCATTGGTTATGCACACCTAATATAATAAATTACTGATGAAATATTAATCTACAGTGGGACAACCTATGTCAGGTCTGCACTGTTTTAAAGTGAGATAATGTACTTAACCAGGATGCTCATGAACAGGAATCCCTACAAGGTAACGAAGTTTGCTAACTGGCCTTAAACTATAAAACTTTATTGAAGTTTACGACAAAAGCCTGTAACTGAAATATTAGATGTGACTTAATTTGTGGGGGGAAAAAATGGGAAGAGAAAAGGAAAAAAGAAAAACACCTTCAGGGCACAAGCACAGCATCAGATGACGTAACATTTATAGCAGATATGTAGAAAGAAAGAGACACAAAGCCTTTCCATGTTTGAAATTAGGCATTTTTCAACAAAAGGGTTTTCTATAGCCTGTGATCATATTCCTCCTGGTAAAACGCAATGTTATTACAAAGTTATTTTTCTTTATGATTCCAACAGTCTCTTCCTCCTATGCAATGACAGAAAAATCTAATGATCCTCCACAGGTACAATCAAAAAGCCTTTATAGTCTATAAGAAAAGGTAGCCTTGTAGATGACGTGCACATTTGTCTATTGTAAACAAGGGTGCACAGAGCTGTGTGTAATTACACACACGTGAGCTCAGGCTGTTCAGGCTGGACATGCATCTGGGACGGTGCTCTGTGCATGTGAGGTCAATCGTCAGCAAAAGTAATGCGTCCAGGCCCCTCACTCTTCATCCAGCGCCTGTAGCGTTTCCATCGTGGGTCTGTGGCCATCTTCATCTTCATCTCCTCCTCCTGCTCCTCTCTGTAGGCCTTTCATAAACACACAGTGTGATCACTCAGTCTGGAGTCCTAAACACAAACATACTGCCACCACACACTCGAGCTTATTATTAAAAATATTATAAATATAAAATAATGTAATAAAAATAAGTAAATCACAGATTGACTTGAGGAATGTTCTTCTCGATTGCAAAAAGGTTTTCGGTGAAATACTGATGGCTCTCCATCATTTTTAAATTTTGATTTTTAAGCATGGATCTTAAGTTTTATATATATAATACACTCCCACCATATGCGCATCATTATGGGGCATAAACTATACCTATGTGAAAAACAGACATGTAATCAACAGTTGTACAGTTGTTACGTAATGTACAACTAAACATGCAATAACAGCAATGTCATTTTATAAAAGGGTTTTTTGAACTCTATTAGACGAGTGCTTTCAGAGCCAAGAAAGCTTATAATATTTTTGTGACTGTATAGCAATTAATATATTTGCTGTGCTGCAGGGGTGAGCTAGTTTTTGTAGGAGGCACACCCAAAAAAAGTTTGTATTTTAGCCTTCGGTTCATCACTCCCATTCCACAAGGTTTTTTTTTTTTTTTTTTTTTTTTTAATAGGTTTTGGTTAAGTGCCTTCTGATGTCTGTGTTTAGCACAAGCCAAATATATTTTCTCGTTTTATTCTATGGAAAAATTGGGATTTTGCAGTTGCACTAAATAAGACTACAGAGGTTGTGGGGGACATTAAACATCATCAGACCAAACAGGAAAACTCATCTATTCACTACTCCGTGTTCACAATCTCACTGTTCATAAGCTTAATGATCGTGATGTTGAAAAGCCATGCAACCATGGTGTAGTTTGTTTATAACCTACATTAAAGGGACAGTTCACCCAACTTAAATTATCGCCATAACAAAAAAACAAACCTCACCCTCAACCGATCCTAGCATATATGACTTCCTTCTTCTTTCAGATGAATCCAATCATCCCGGTTGTGTTGCAGTTCATCAATCCAAAAGAAGTTAAATAAAGCGCATGCATCCATAATAAAAAGTGCCTCACATGGCTCCGGGGGGGGTTGGGGGGGGTGAACAAAGGCCTCCTGTAGCAAATCGATGCGTTTTTGTAAGAAAAATAACCATATTTAAAACGTAATAATCACTTTAATCTAGCTTGTGCCCAACAGTTGTACACAGAAGCAGCTCCAGTTGTTGCGCATGCGCCGGTGAGTCTCGTGAAAACCAACGTTTTGTTTTGATCAGCGCAAAGTGGAAGCACATTTTCCTTACTTTAGCAAAGGAAAACAAGTCTCCTCTTGGCTTAAATCAAAATCCTCAGACATTCTTCTTTACAAATACTCGTTTATATTAATTTTTTCGTTTTGTGTACTTCTAATTCAACAAAATTCAAACAAAAATGCATCGATTCGCTACAGTAGGCCTTTGTTCACCCCCTGGTGCCGTGTGAGGCACTTTTTATTATGGATGGATGCGCTTTATTTCACTTCTTTTGGACTGATGAACTGCAACACCAGCTGACTGCCATTAAACAGCTTGTTAGATAAAAGACCATTTTTAATATAACTCCGACTGGATTCGTCTGAAAGAAGAAAGTCCTATACACCTAAGATGCCTCGGGGTGAGTAAAACGCAGCCTAATTAAAATTTTTGGGTGAACTAACCATTTAAGTTTTTTACTTCTGCAGATTGTACGTAGGCTTCAACATTCATAAAAGTTGTTTTCATTTGTGAAGTTTATCATGATGAATCAAATGTGTAGGAATCATAAATCTTTGTTGGTCACTAAGCTTATTTTCAGCAATAATCCAAAAGGAAATGGAAACCCCTATTGGGATTTTTTTCAAAGGAAACGGGGGATGATAGCTTCCGGGTTGGCCTACAAAAAACATCATCACCACTCTATTATGTGGAAGTCGATCAACTTTGCAAAAAAAAGGAAAGAAATCTTCTCAAACCTCATAATTCTCTTTGATCCAGAGCTGCTGCTTCAGGAAAGTCTCTATCAGGCTGTTGTCCAGACTATCAAACTGAGCCTGTGACATCTTCATGTACCTGCGGATAATGTAAAGTCTCTCCTCATCCCCATACTCCTCCCCGCAAATGGTGAAACGGTAAAACCACGAGCAGTTCCACGCTACATAAGTGCACAGATGGTACGGGAACAGAATGATTTTACAAAGCAGAATATCAGATATATCAGGCTTCTGATAGCCACCTTTGATGTCGATCTTGTTCTTGATGATGTCTCTGATAATCTGCTCCTCCTCCTCACGGATCTCCTCTTTGGAGCGCCGGTTCTTGCCCTTCTCTTTGGTTTTATTCAGGAGACCTTGCTGCTTGGCCAGTTCAGCAGCCTGGATGCGGTATTTGGGAATGGTCATCAGGTAGTTGATGGCTTCTGTGTAGCTACTCCACCAGCTGTAATACTGCAAACAAATAAAAACATGTTTCTTAAATGGATAGTTCCGACTCTAATATCTAACTCTATGAGCCATTTTCTAAAAATGAATATGCCACACAAAGACATTGCTTGTTGAAACTATCAGCAGCCTATTACAGACATCAAACCTCTTGTTGAAGCTCTTGAGGACTTGTCTGAAATTATTCAATGAGCCAAACTAGTGCACTGATCAAGCTGTAGATGAGCTTCAGTTCTTAAGTATTTTCCAAAACTGGGTACAATGAGGTGAGATTATTCTACTCACCCTTCAACCTTCGATCATTAAAAGGAAATATATGTTGTCTTTCTTCATATAGTTACAGAGGATTACAAAGGAATAATGAAAAAAACGAGGAGAATAATACAGCAGGCTGAAAAGAACTATTCCATAGATATTCTTGTCTCATATCACGTCACATTAAAATTTCAAGCTAAACGTTATTATCCTGACTTCTCAAAATAGAACATGAATGAAAATTCAGCTTATTTAGTTCATATGATGCATAATTTAGACGTGAATATTGTCTAGTATCATGAACTCTCCTCCCAAAATTTTATTGAAACAAAATATAGTATTAATTTCATGAAAAAATACAAGTTAAAATACTTATGCTTATGCTTATAATAATGTGTTTAGTCTGTTTTGAACACAGAGGAACACAAGTGTGATCACAATAAGATTGGCTGCAAAGAAAACAACTCATCTCAGCTAGACTTTCTATAATCATCACAGAAGAACTGGCTCAGCCTTTTCCGATGTGTGGGCACCACACTTCACTCTCTCCATCATCAGTGTCAGCAGCTGCATCTGCAGCACTGATTGCATGGGAAAGGCTTTGATACTGTTCAAAATTCGAACTCTAATCGAATGTGTCCACAGCAAATCAACAAACACCAGCCACTGCACTTAGTTATAACTTAAGTATACACTAGTATAAACTATAAGTTTTAGTTGGGGTGTTCAGGATTTAACACACATAAGCTGCACTTCCAGCCAGCAAAACAAAATTTAGTGAAATTCTAGTAGTATTTTTTACTTTGAACAATTAATGATGATTGAATATTTGACTGCTTGACTACAATTTAATTTAGTGTTACTATTGTAGTGTTATCTACTCAAAGGTGATGAAATCTTCATAAGAGGCTGGATCCAAGCTGCAGCTGGCATAATCTCTGTAGTTACCACGAGATATTGAATTTTGTAATAACGGTTTAAATTATAATTTTTTAATTAATGAATAAGAGAAAAATCACACGGTCCTTAAGTAGAGCTGATGACATGTTCAATAAGTAAAAAACACTTATAATTATATTGCATGTACCTTTGTTTTATAAGCGAAAACTATATCTGGCTCGTAGATTAAATATAGGGTTACTCTTTCGTCACAAGCCCTTGTCTCCAACATCTGGGTTTTATCTTTCCTTCTACGCCTAAAACCAGGTAGGCCGTCGAAATGTCCCCCCTCCCTCAGCAGGCATATGTTAGACGAAAAGTTTAAATCTAGGTGTCTCTGACCTCATCATCATGCAAAGGTTGAATATAGAGATGTAACGATTAACCGCGAGCCGATTGAAAATCGATTTAAAAATTTTACATTCCAAATCGGTTGAGATGCCAAACAAATCGCGATTTCAGTGAGTATTGGTAGGAGTTCAGGAGTAAAGGTAGCAGGCATGTCTGAGGAGAACTTACTGTCTTTCGATGGTATTTTTTCTTTTCATCTTGCCTCTGTATGATGCATATTAAAGTTCACAAGTGCAGCACTGGTTTGTTTACAGCGAAAACCAAGGAAATGCTTTAAGCGCCACCCTCTGCTGGCAGTGAGTGAATCTGCGTCTCATTCAGCTCTCGTCTGCTGTTTTTGTTTCATGCAGATATTTTTTATGCACAGTTTCACAAAACTGAAGCAAAACCATTCTGTTTTTGCTTCAAATTTCAAAATTATACAATGTAATTTAGATTAAAAACTGCTCATGTTGCATGTATGCAGCATCTTTGTTTGGATCAAGAATAAATGCAGTGGTTGCCTCTAATTTTATATGGAAAGAGCACAGACAAAGCCTTATTTTGTTTAAATGAAGAGATTTTTTTTTTTATTTGTGTTATTTATTTGATTTGGTGATTGTTTTAAATTTTTAATTTAGTTTTGTTATTTACATTTACTTTATATTTAAATTTTGTCATTTAGCAGATGCTTTTGTCTAAAGCGACTTACAAATGATGACAATATAAGCAATAGAAACCAATAAAAGAGCAAAAATTAACAATGCTATATTGATATTTACATATATCTATATCTGCTAGAAGGTCTCTTATTAACCTGAAGATAGTGTTATATTTCAATTTCACAAATAAATGTGCAGAATTTTGTCCAAGCAATATAAAAGGACACCCTGTTAATTTATATTGTTGTCTTAAAATCCTTCTTTGTGACAAAAACATTGTGCATCGAATTGAATTCGTCGTGA
Source organism: Sinocyclocheilus anophthalmus (assembly GCA_018155175.1). NCBI lineage: Eukaryota > Metazoa > Chordata > Actinopteri > Cypriniformes > Cyprinidae > Sinocyclocheilus > Sinocyclocheilus anophthalmus. The sequence continues at coordinate 59,307 of JADLZN010007355.1, forward strand.
AATCACAATCGCATGGGGAAATCGAATCGTGAGGTTGAAGGAATCGGTTACATCCCCCGTGGAATAGATGACTTCCCTTTTGTTATGCATAAACTTGCATAGAAAATGTGTTTGGTTAAGGATGTTTTAATGGTTGTCAGATAAACCATGAGTTTTAAACCCTTCTGTCTACCAAAGTATGTGTGGTGCCTGTAGGCGAAAAAAAAAAAATTGATGGGTCAGACTGATGTTTTGCTTTTAATAATTAGGCAAGGGCTAACTAAAATAGTTTTTCAACAGTGCATACTTACGTCTGTTGGAAGTTAATAGTAGGTCAGAGCTGTTAATCACGAATTGAAGAATATATGAAAACTTATATATATAATAATGTAGAACTTAGTCGGTCTAACTATCTCTTATCAAATCGGCCAGAGAAAGACTTAATTATCGTGTTACAGTTATCGGTTAAATATTCATAACGTGCATGCCCTGATGGAAATATATTTAGACATTAATACTGGATGGGTGCACAATAATTGAAACGCAAATATACACACGTTCAACAATCATCATCACTTAAGTTAATCTTCAATTCACTTATTGGAACGAATTTTCTAAGACCACACACTAAACACGTGTCTTTTAGGATTCATTAGGGCCCCCTCAGTTACCATTCGTTATGGAAAGGTGACCAACATGAACATTACACTTATGCACCTGACTACATTTTTTGAAAGACACTCAAGACACACTTAATGCATAGATTCTCTCAAACAACAATCGAATAGAATAAAAGTAAACGCTTGTGTTTAAAACACAGTCTCTTAACCAAGGCTAACTTTACCTAAAATATGGTAAATGTGCCGGGTAACGATAGTGACCACATGCATCCATGGCCCCAACTGTGTCAGGCCGCGGCACTTAGCGGATTTTATATTTTAAAACACCAAGACATTGATTACCAAAACTCGCATTACACTACATATACATGTTGATTTATTTTTATATATTTGTACGGTAATGCATTTGTCTATATTACCAACGATTGCATTCTGTCTGCCTAACTCAAGTAATTCCCAATTTGGCGCTATAAGTTCCTGGCACTGGATCTGGAAGTCACATGCATCCCACGTGACGATCAAAGCCATTTTTTCCCACAAAACCACTGAAATAATGGGCGCAACTCTCTCTCTCAAACGCCCTACACAGGTACAACAGAGTTGTAGAAGTGACAGAATTTTTAGGTTTTTGGATGAACTATCCCTTTAAGGTGAGCATTTATGTAATTTTGCTACAATATGAAAAGACTAACAAAACATTTATGGCTCTTTTTTGGCATTATATTTCCATGTTTAAGTGTTTTTGGTCATTTCTGATCATGGGACTACATAGAATCTTTCTGCACTGATTTTATTCCATTACCACAGTAAACATTTTTTCAGGCCAAAATGAAATCATCCATCCAACAAACAAATCTGGCCACCGAAATGAAATCTGAACATTTGAAAAAAAACTCATAAAAAAAGTTTTTTGTCTTGAACCAAGGATTCAATAATATCGGTCAGGTATCTGATATATGGTTCAGATTAGGGGTGGGAATATTTAGGCACTTCACGATCGGGCGAGTCGCGAGTCCGGGAGGCACGATCCAACAAAAACAAAAACTAAAAAAAAAAAGAAAAATAAAAGAAAAAAAAAAAAAAAAAAAAAAAAAACGATTCCAAAACGTATTCTGATCTACATTTTTTTCCTACTTAATTCTCTTCTGTGCAAATACATCTTTTACAACTTACATTTTAACCAATATTTCAGTTGCAATTGCTTTTGTGTTTATTAGTGGTAATGTTTCATACTGCCATCATTAAGAATAGGTGTGTTAAGCTCTCACGATGCACCATTATACTATTATCATTCTCACCTCAATATCACGATGCGCACAGTCTCATTTCCAAATTACTGGCACATGGCTACATTTTCATAGCATTTTTTGATAGCACCTTTAATTTGAAAAAATGTACTTTATGTTTTTTTATTATATAAGCAGAATCTCTAAACAATTACTTATAGTAAAATAAGTGTTCTTTAAGTACCTGAAAGTTTACAGACAGTCGTAGTTATGGGTTTTTCTTTTTTCCTCCGCATTATTGCCATTTGGTTATTAGTGATGAGAGCATAGACAGTGGCAGCTTGAATAGACTGCAGTCACACTAATGCACAGATCTATTTCCACATATCAAATGTTTTGTCCTGTTCTGAAAACATAACTGAATGTTTACATCAATTTCGTATAAAAGTATTCGGAGATGCAAGTGCATTTAACCGCAGCCGCAATCGAGCTTCAGGACAACAAACACAAAGCATGAAAGTCTGTCAGTGCGCGAGTTTCGTGCATCTAATAGTACTGCATTCCAAACGGCAGAAATGAATGCATATCTAAAGTAAAACATGGCGGGTGAAAGCACACACTGTCAAGCAATGCCCACGTGTCTCACAGCGCAAATTCTGTGCAATGAAGCCCGCCGCGTTTCTAGCACGCACACGTGCCATTTGTGGGGAAAAAACCAAGCTCAGAATCGATTCAGAATCGTTGAAGAGAGAATCGCGATGCATCGGAAAATCGATTTTTTTTCAGATGTTATTACCCATAACATATTTGCCTTTATTGTAGTGCCCCCTATGGCCGTCCTGGGAGAGTCTATGCATCCGAGTAGTGGGAAATAATACTTAAATATATTCCTGGTTTCAAGTCTATAGGCTTTACAATTTGGGCTTCACAATGAAATGTTGCAGTATTTGTTGCTGTGCCCCCTATGGGCGGTTTTTTTATTTGGTGTACTTCTTCAAAATGTACGTAATACAAATTGTTGTCAAAATGGATGACAATTTTATTGGCTCATATCTGCAAAACAATTTGATGAATCAGTTTCTTTGGCTTTTTGTCATGAGGGTCCGTAGATGAAACACACCAAATTGGGTTCTCTGAGATTTACAGTCTCTGATGCCAAAACAGATTTAGAAAAGAAAATAAGGAAGATGATGATTAAGAAAAATAGCGCCATCAGTATGTCGGCCTTTTCAAGCCAATGGCTACAGATGGCAGTAAATGACCAGAACATTTTGTGATGAGTGGTGTACTCACCTGAAACAGTGAGACTGCACAAATTGTTACGAGAATCACAATCCTAACGTCTACTTTGGGAGCAAGTCTTCTTCTGTAGTAGGTGTAGTAGTGGCTGTAGTATTTCTCTGGGTGGTCCAGCATGTAGTCGTAGTCCTTACGTAATTCTTCATCCTGAAAGTTGCAATATGGGAGTCTATTAAGCTGTTATAACTATTTACCATGTCACAAAATTGCAATGGAAAGCAAAATTCAACTTTGATGCTAGTTTGACAAACCCTTGAAAGTATTTTTACTGTAAAAGCTTGAAGACTTTACATTCAGTCAGTCAGACAAACACTATGAAAGACCTTCAGGCCCTGTTTACACCTGGTATTACGAAGCGTTTAGGTCGATTAGATCACAAGTAGATGCGGGAGACACATTCTCGCTCACACCTGGTGTTTTAATCCGTCTCTTCTGTCCACTTTCGACCACTTCTGTCCTGATTTCTTTTGACAGGAGGGTCTATGGGCCAGTGTATGTGGGCATTTTCTGACCTTACCATTTAATGTGTGAAGTACTAAACTCCGCCGGCATTTACATACGAGTCCTGCTGTGGGGCCCCCCCCAAAATCTATTTTTAAAGGGGTCATATGATGCGAGTTCAAGTTTTCCTTTCTCTTTGGAGTGTTAAAAACTGATTGTGCATAGATAAGATCCCTGAATTTGCAGACTAAAGTCTCAAAACCAATGAGATATTCTTTATAAAAGTTAAGTCTTGTCCATGCCCCCCTAAAACGCCTCGTTCTAACAAGCCCCACATATCTACATCACTATGTGGAAATCATTACATAATCCACCTAAATATTTGCACACAACGAAAGAAGCTGGTTTCATTAACCCGCCTTTGACATCTTTCAGAGATCAAAAATACGGGTGTCCCCTGTTTACATTAGTAATTTGGTTGCTGGGTGTAAAATCAGCACGCTCCGAGGGGTTGCGCAGATGTGAAAGCGGGCTTGGTATTGGCTTTTTTGACGCCATCGAGCCCGGATTCTTCCCATCTTTTTCCCAACTTTTTTTTCCTCCCTTTTCACACTCTTATCACATCGTAAAAGGGCATTATTTTCAATCAAAATAAGGAAATAATCAAAAAGTAAAATAAACTATGGTTAGTTGTAGGGGTATGTGTAGGAGGGCTTTATTGTCCCAATAGGTTCAGTCCATTTATATAAATATGATAATTTACACTCAATAGTTTATTGTTGCATACTGTTTTATAATGTACTACAATACGGAGGTGCAAATATCTGTCATTTTTTGCACCAAGTATATACTTGATAGTAGAAATCTACCAGGCCTCTGCTGTTCTTCGGCTGGTTCTTCTCTGTATACGTTTATTGACAGATGTCTCGTCCAATCAGCGGTGAGTAATCCCAAACCAATGGCGCTGTCTCAAACTATACCTACCTCTTCCGGTTTGTCGTTGTGTTTTCTGACTTGTTATAATGTTTTCTGAATTGTTGTTGTGCTTTCTGAATTTTTATTTAGTTTTTTAGACTTGCATTTGTGTTTTTTAATTTGTTATTTTGTTTTCAGAATTTTGATTTGCTTTGCACTTTACGGCCACCGTAATATTATTATGAAATATAATATTTCTAAGCACCGCTTATTAAAATATTAATAAAGTCAGTAGCTGCTATAGCAATCAGTAGGTTGCAATAATAACATCAGCATACCATTAATGCAACAGATAAATCCACCTCACCCGAGCTTTTACGTGATTTTTAAGTTTATACACAACACAACTGAATGAACCCGTTTGCTAATTCATAAACCTCCTAACAAGGACGGCCTGGAGTTACCTTGAGTGTCTCGTAAGCGCTCGCGACGAGCAGAAACTTTTGCTGCGCGGTTTCGCGGGAGTCGTCGCTCTCTCCGGGCTGGTATCTGTCCGGGTGATATCTCCGGGCCAGCTGGCGGTACGCGCGTCCGACCTCCGCTTTACTGGCTTCACGCGAAACTCCCAGCACGTCGTAACAACTCTGAGTCCCGCAGTACAGTCCCTCAATGAGCGCGGAGACCGCAGAAAAGCCCGAAATAAAGACAAGACCGACGCATAAAGTGAGTCTCGGCTCGATGGACGCGGCCATGTCAGCATTCTGAAGCTGCGGTCGCGCTCTGATGACGCAACGTACGTACACGTGTTGAACAAGGTTCTTCTTCTTCTTTCATTTTACAATAAATAACGGCGGTTGGCATCCAGCTTATTGGTGCATTACCGCCCCCTTCTGCTCCGGAGTGTGGATCAGATAATAGGTTATCTATTTCCTTTTCCCACTGAAACTTACACATCACTCACTTTGTCCCCTCACATTAATATCCACACACATCACACATCATACATCAAATCCTGCTTAAAACCCCTGCTTCCCTTAAAAAGTAATCAATATTCTACTCTGTGCCCTATTTACTGTGCTTAGTAACCCTTGTAATGTGAACTTCTGCACCCCAATCTCCCTTAGTTTATTCTTCATTACCTGCCTCTGTGTTTCATATCTCTTACAAGTCATGATTATGTGCTCCACTGACTCCTCTTCTCGACATCCCTCACACAACCCTGTCTCGTGCTTCCCTATCATCTTTAGTGTTTTATTCAGTGAACAATGTCCCAACCTTAACCTAGTCATCACCGCATCTTCTCTCCTATTTCCAATTTCCATCCTTTCCTCTTTAACATTTCTCTGAATTTGATATAAATGCCTCAGTTTCTCCTCTCTTTCCCACCTCTCTTGCCACCTTTTATTGATTTTCTCCCATATTATGCATTTAACCTCTGCTTTACTCACATTAACCTGCATTTCTATGTTCTCTTTTGTTAGTGCCCTTTTAGCCAGCCTGTCCGCCATCTCATTACCCCTAATCCCAACATGTGCTGGGACCCACACAAATCTTACCTGATATCCTTTATTAACTATTCTTGTGTTTAATTGAAGCACTTCATACAGAATATCTTGCCGAGCTTTTGAATGAAGTGACCTTAAACTTGCCAAGACTGATAAAGACTCAGAACATATCAAAACCTTTTCCTGCCCTACCTTTTCCACCCATTGAAAAGCAATTAAAATTGCACACTCTACTGGTATCGACTCCTAATTTATAAGATTTCTTTCTAATTTCTATTTCTTTTCCTCGGAATAGCCCACCCCAAACCCGGTGTTCCTGTCTCTGGTTTTTAGCACCAATCTGTATAACTTTGTAAGAATTCACTATAATTACCTCCTACTCGGTTATTAAATACATTTTTATAATTATTTCTTCCATTGCTTTCTTTTTCTCCTTAAGCACAAACCAGTCTACCTCAGGCCAAGCAATCTTCCAAGGTGCAATCTCTGGAAAAACTACCGTAGGGTTTATTCGCAAGTTAAACACTTCTAACTCTTTTGCTACGTTGTTTCCAATCCAAAGTTTTCCTTTAAATTTCTTCCATTTTCCCAGCAATCCTGCAGTACTGCTTTTGTGGGATGAGAGTCATTATATCCCTGCAGTCCTGCCTAATAATTAGCCATCAGTTGAATCCTTCTTAATTCCAGTGGGATTTCGCCCATTTCCACTTGTATAGCAGGTACTGAAGAAGTCTTAAAAGCACCACAGCAAATTCTTAGTGCTTGAGTCTGAATAACCTCTAACCTCTTTAAAAGAGACTTAGCTGCAGACCCGACCACTATACTCCCATAATCCAACACCGATCTTATCAAGGCCACATAAATCCTTTTAAGAGATGAACGACTGGCTCCCCACTCTCTTCCTTTCAAACATCTCATCACATTAATTACCTTTTTACACTTGTCCTCAATTTTCTTTATTTGTTCTGCAAATGTCAACCTCGAGTCAAATGTCACGCCTAAGAATTTAAAGGATCCTACCCTCTCTATCTCTCTGCCATACATCCTTAACCTCCTATCTTCCTGAATTATTTTCCTGGTAAAAAAGACTGTCTGAGTCTTTTCTACTGAGAACCTAAACCCCCATTCATATCCCCTCCTCTGCCAACAAAGAAGTTTCAATGTCTTCAGAACATTTACAAAGACATAATTTGCATAATAAAATACAGCGGACTGTATCACACTTCCTTGGGGTGTTCCATTCCCAACCTCATATTGGCTTGATATTTCTGCCCCAATTCTCACTTGAATTTTCCTACCAAACAGAAAGTCTTTTATCCAGTTAAACAATTTCCCACCTATCCCTATTTTATCCAGCTTGATTAATAACCCCTCCTTCCACATCATATCATAGGCTTTTTCAATATCAAAGAATACTGCAACTACGGTCTCTTTGTTTGTGCCTTGCTTATTTCAGTCTCTAATCTTACTACTGAATCCATTGTATTCCTTCCCTTCCTAAAACCACTCTGACAGCTTACCAATAAATTTATTTTTTCCATTACATATGACAATCTATCTGTTATCATTCCCTCCGTTATCTTACACAAATTAGATGTAAGGGCAATTGGTCTGTAACTTGTGGGTTTAGTTGGATCTTTGCCAGGTTTCCTTATCGGAATCACTACTGCTTCTTTCCATGCAATTGGCAGTTTCCCCTCATTCCACACTTTATTATATAACTCAAGCAACTTTAACAGTGATCCTTCCCCAAAGTGTTTTAACATTACATAACACACCTGATCCTTCCCTGGAGAAGTAAGCTTTGCTCTTTTAATCACTCTTACCATTTCCGCCAGAGAAAAAGGCTCGTCAATAATACCACCAGTCTCTTCCTTCCTATTTAAAGCATGTACATGTTGACTCAAAGTTACTGACCTTCTCCTTCTCTCTTCTTCGGACAAATTTTCTGAACTGTGTATCTTTGTAAATGATTTTGCCATAATCTCTGCCTTTTCCAGATTAGTGACACCCATTTCCTCCTCTAATATCAACACTGGATATTCCCACTGCCTCCTATCTCCACCCATCTTCTTTATCATTGACCATACCTTTCAAGAAGAGCTTACCTCGCCCACAGGTGTTGATCTTCCAATTTCATTACAAAAATTCCTCCAACTTACCCTCTTTGCCTGTCGTATAGTTCTTCTCACTTCTGCTTGCGCCTTCTTGTACTGAATAAGACTCTGCATGTTATGATTCCTTTTTACTAGTCTAAATGCTTTATTTATTTTTCTTGCTGCCTTGTGACACTCCTCATTCCACCAGGGCACCAGTTTTCGATTACCTCTGTTTTTCCCCTTAGGAATAGCTTTCTCCGCTGCCATAATAATTGCTGCAGTAACTTGCTTATTTACATCCTCTATATTTCCAGCTATATCAATCCTTGTCATTGTTTCTTCACTCATCTTCTTGAATTTATCCCAGTCTGCTTTTTCAAATATCCACTTTGGGATCCTTTCTTCTACCCTTACTTCTTGTCCCCCACCAACTCTGCATAGGACTGGGTAGTGATCACTACCCAGCGTAGTTGTTGTCCAGACCTCCCATTTACTCCTTCCAGCCAAAGTGTTGGACACTAAAGTTAAGTCTAATGCAGATTCCATTCCTGTTACTAAGTTTATCCTAGTTCCACTTCCATCATTCAAACTGACCAATCCTCTTTCATCCATCAGTTCTTCTATAGTCTTACCATTTGCATCTGTTTGTACACCCCCCCCCCCCCCATCCCCCACACACACACATAGATCTATGAGCATTTCGAATCTGCACACAGATTACTTTTTGTCCTGTCCTGACCTTGAATACTTAGTAAGTTATCAAGCATCAACCTTTTACATGGATTATAGTAGTTGATAACACTTATCCCCTCCCCTCTTTCCCACACCTCCACCGCTATGAATTCCTGATTTACCCCCATTTCTAGTAACCTATATGGCAATCCAATTTTGATAAATGTAGCACACCCTCCTCCTCCTCCATCAGTTCGATCTTTCCTTAACACTGTGTACCCATGTATTACAAAATCAAGATTTGGTTTCAGCCATGTTTCCTGAATACATAACACATCTGGTTTCTCTTCTAATTCATTTATGAAATGCTTAAATTCTTGACCATTGGCCATTAAGCTTCTAGCATTCCATTGTAAAATAATTACCATTAAAATTATTAACCATCCCATGATGCTTCTTGGCTTGACTGAATAGTGAGGTTCTCTCTCACTTCTTCCCATGTCAGTCCTACTAGTCCTAAGTGGTTAACTGCAGCTTTAACTATCAACTGAATTTTTTCATTTTTTGATTTAACTTCTGCAGTACTATTAATCACCCCTGCTATGAATGTAACTAAATCTCTTTTTTTCCACATACATTCTTTCATTGATTCTTTGATTTTGTTCTTGTGCCACCATACCTTCTAACTCTCTTATGCCATTTTCTCTCTCTTTTGATACACTTACTGCTTCAGCATAGGATATCCTTCTCTCCACTATTATCTTTTGAATTTTAGTCTCCCGTTTCATAAATTCACATCCTCCATATGCCACATTGTGGGCTCCTCCACAGCTGCAACATTTTGGTGGAACCCCTACTCCACACTTTCCATAATCATGGTCCCCTCCGCACCTAGCACACCTTCTCTGCCTGTTACAATTCTTAGCAGTGTGTCCAAACCTCTGACAGTTAAAGCATCTCATTGGCTTTGGTACAAACAACCTTACTGGGTAACTCATAAATCCCAAGAATACCCTCTTTGGTATATTTTCTCCTTCAAACTCTACGGACACCGATTCACTGTCTCTCATCACTCCTTCCTTTGTTGTTTTCAGTCTTTGTACATTAAGTACTTTCCCTCCTTTTATATTTCTTTTTAATTCTTCCATGCTAACATTTATTGGCACCCCCGTTATCATTCCAGTGCTTCCACCTCCTATCCGAGCTCCCACTCTTCCCGTGTTTTCCACCTTGCATTTTCCTATTTCTTTAACTTTTAGCGCTTTTTCCATTTGCATTGCATCAGCACACCTCACCAATAGATTGCCATCGTTAAGGACCTTTGCGTACTCTATATCCCCAATCTTGTTAGCCAGAGTTGTTGTTAGCACCAGTGGATTTACCTTCTTCATGCTCCCCTGGTTAGTCGCCTGAATTAAAGATCTAATTAAGATTCCACCATTAACTGGAATGTAGGTGACTTTTTCCTCGTCCTCTCTTTCTTTCTGGACCATAGTTTGTCCATCTTCTTCACTTTCTGTGCTATCATCTTGCTCATTTCTTACTCTTTTATTCCCTTTAGCTCTTTTGTCATCCATCCGTCTCCTATTTTCTCCCCATTCTTCTTCTTCTTCCCCTTCATTATAATCCATATTATTCCGCCCACCTACCTCTGATCCATTCACGGAACAGTCGTGCTCAACCGCCTTCAAATTCCGTCCTTTCGCTTCCAGCGTATTCCGTCTCCCTCCTACTTGTTATTAGACCCGAACCTCCCGGACCTGTCTCCGCGGACTGTAAGTCGTTTGATTAAAGCTTGAACAAGGTTCAAAATGTATTCCTAATAATATATTTAAAGGGGTTTTATATGAGCGCTTCTCAAGTGTTTCCTTCTTCTCTTTGAGTGGTTTTGTGACAAGCTGATTGTGCATAGATAATATCCCTGAAGTTTCAAAGACTAAAGTCTCAAAACAAAAGATATATTCTTTATCAAAGTTAAGCCTCTGCCACGCCCCCCTAAAACGGCTCGTTTACACACGCCCACATATCTACCTCACTATGTGGACATATTAGCATAATGCCACCCAAAGGGCACGCAAAGAAGAAGGCGTGGTTTCAGTAACCGCATTAGTGTTGAAGCAGCATGTCAGGGAGACGCTTGTGTGTTTCTAGGCGAAAGCAAAAGTTCTTTATTTGGCCTTCCGAAAGTAGATTGATTTGGGAATCTTTAAGATTACTTACAATAGAACAGCATTGCATTTTATGGACGACCGTTTCGTGATCCTAGGGGAGGGGGTAATTCTGACTTTGCTATGACAGTCTGGCCTTCTGAATCAGCTACTGTTTTGTTATTAGTTGAAGTATTTGCTATTGACTTTAAATGCGGAGTTTTGCGCATCGTGTGTTGTGTGTGTGAGAGAGAGAGAGAGAGCGTCACATCACAGTGGAGTCAGCTGTCTTAACCGTGGCTTGTGTACTGCAAACACATACCAGCTTCATCACTGTGTCTTTCACGAGACTCTGTTCCTCTTTCGGGCTCTGTCTTTACATTTATTTTTAAAGATGAAGCTTGTGATTATGGTAAGGTGCGTTACATTTCTGACGAGTGCTTGCTGTGTTCGGCCAATCAAAATGCACTGGATCAGCTGGCCAATCAGAGCAGACTGCACTTGTCGATAGGAGGGACTTTGTAGAAAACGAAGCTTTTTTGAGAGGCGGGGCATAGAGGACCTACAATAATGTACAGTATTTGAAAAATAATGTGTTTTTTGAACATTAAAGCATGTCAACATATTCTGTTACACCAAATACACAAAATAATGATCTTTAAAAAAGCATCATATGACCCCTTTAATAGGGTAGGTGGCCTTTCTTTTTTGATGTAATGCAAATTACTGCCCCTGTGAATACCTATAACTGGCTAGATTTCCATCAACAAGCGTGTTGCCTTTAAACTGTTTACAACCCACCTTTTCCGCCCCACAAAACCATCTTATGGAATAATTTGTATATTGAAATTAGAAATAGATCAGTCTTTTTTGATAAATGGTTTAATAAAAACATAATTTTTGTTGCTGGTTTATTCAACTCTAATGGGGATTTGTTATCTTATGAATGTTTTATGAATATCCATCAATGTCCCGTTCCGTTTAAAGAATTTAACTCTGTTATAAAGGCGATTCCTGATGGATTAATATGTCTGATGAAAGCTTCCCTCACCCATGAGTCATGCTCAAAACAACTTTCACAGTTATGTTTGGGAGGTGTTTCGCTTTTAAGTAAATTATGTAATAATACATTTATTCGTCAACTTTCTCAATCTCGAAACTCAATTTCTCCAAAAGAGAAATTTTTGGGGGGGGTTCTAAAATACATAACATTCAGTGGGCTCAAAGGCATTTGTTAGGAACTGGCTTTCTTTGTGGAAGTTTTGCATTTAAAGAGCTAACAAAATATTTTAACTCAAATCAATATTTTGTGTGTAATTATTTACTTATGTGGCAAGTAGCCATGTAATAAGCAGGATAATGTACATTCAGCTGGTTGTGTTATTGCAGAATAAACCTCTTAAGGGTGATGTAAGAGCCCTCCGCTTTAAGCTGGGGTCCTGATCACCCTGTTGGTGTCTATTCTGCGATAACAACCAGCTGGATGTGCATTATCCCTTACAAATAATCAGTCTGTAACTCATCAGTCTGTCAGTCTTTACTTTCTATCCCATTGAAACTAAAGAATGCCCAGACTGACTAAGACCTTCCCCGTTATTTGACTGCATAACTTGTGCGTGTCCAGGCAGCAGTAGCTCCTCCTCCGCATGCTTGTTCAGCATGTACACAGAGTGTTGTTCACTGCTGTCATGAGTCCCAGAGGAAGCGCCAGTCTTTTCCTGTTAGTTCTGCTGAACCTGAACCCGCAGTGTGTGTCAGGAGGTAAGATCATCGTCTGGCCTTCCGAATTCAGCCACTGGCTCAATGTAAAAGTCATCCTGAATGCACTGATCGCAAGAGGACACAATATTACAGTGGTGACCCACACAGCTACACCGTCTGTCAACACCACCCCATCCGTTGGCTACAATGTGGAGATTCTACAGGTGCCTCACACAAAGCAGGACATCCTGGAGAATATGGAAAGGATGCTGAAATACTGGACTCATGATCTACCCAATGACAACCTCATCAAGGCTTCAATGAAGATCAAGGAGATGATTGACATAGGCACAGAACAGAATCAAGCCGTGTGCAATGCACTCTTTGCCAGAAAAGACCTGCTGGAGAAGTGGAGAAAAGAGAAGTTCGACGTCTTACTTGCAGACCCTCTTTTCATGTGCGGGGAGCTGCTGGCACAGAAGCTGAACCTACCGTTAATCTTCAGTCTCAGGTTTTCATTTGGTAACACTGTTGAGAGGCTCTGCGGCCAATTGCCGGCACCGCCATCCTACGTCCCTGCCGTCGTCTCTGAGAATACAGATGAAATGGATTTCTTGCAGAGACTGAAAAACTTCCTCTTTTATGGCACACAGGATGTCCTGTTTTATCTAGTGACTAAATCAAAGTGGGATCACTTTTATACGCAAGTCATGGGTAAGTACACTTACAACTCATTGCAATGAAAAAGGCTGCCTGGTCTGTATTAATCTAGTAGATCAAATTTTAAGTATTATATATATATATATATATATATATCATATATATATATTATATATATATATATATCTAATGTAAATCTGGTATATACATACACACATAAATTAGTGTTGCACATCTTTTTACTCAAGGAGCACTGTTTTTTATAAAAACCGACCTATGGTGCCAATTTAGGCCTAAAGTTTAACATTGGTGTATTTGCATTGCCTAGAACACTTCCATCTTTCCGTTTGGAGCAAACAGTTTAACATAACTAGATTGAAAAGTTTGTAGACAAACTTTAAATTGGCTTGAAAAAAACCTAGCTAGAAAGTTTGAAAAAGTTTTAAAAGCTTGCATTCTGAAAGTTTTCAGTTTGAAGTAGTTTGAAAGTTAAAATAGTTTTAAATATTAAAGTTTGAATGTTTTCAAGGCAATACAGTCTATCAAAAAAACAGATAGGGGTAAAACATATTGCTAGGGTACCTGGGATGGTTGCTAGGCTGTTTCTAGCATGACAACCATGTTGCTAACATGTTTTTAGCATGATTAGCATGTTGTTAGCATTATTAGCATGTTGTTAACATGTTTTAGCATGTTGTTAGCATGTTGCTAGCATGATTAGAAAATTGGTAGTCTGGTTTACGAAAACCGTAAGCCAGATCAGTTAGAAAAGATATAGCAACCAGAGTCAGACCAGTCTGAAGATCTGACCTGAGATTGGTGATTATAGCTTGAAAGCTCTAGGAGGAGATACAATTAGAAATTTAGTCTAAGAAGAAAAATAAGAGAAGACGACGTTTACATTTTCAGTAAGTTGGCTTTTTCAAGCCAACTTAACTAATAAACTTAATATCATATTTGTCACAGTAATGTACAGGTAATATTTCTGTAATAGTATAATCAAACAAAATGCAGTTTTAAATACCAGAAAAAACTCAGTTTCATATATTTATCATCAGTAAATCCAATTTGTTTCAGTCTCATGTGCTTTAAATATTGAATATCGCTTTTTCCACAGCTAGCCATATTGTAACCATGTTCATACTTTGTTAACTGAATAAATGTAATTGTTTTCACAATGAACAGACTTATGCCAATTCTAAGCAATTTGAATACATGCATTTTGATATGTAATATGTATATAATAATTGATATATAATAAATTATTAGTAAATAAACTCTGCCCTTTTGTCAGAAATTCAGTTAAGAAATCTTACCTGTGTCTCACCTGTTACATTTATGTACTGTATTACACAAATATGCACTACATTTAGCTTATTGCTTTATGTTGTAACTGCAATCCAAATGGATGGAAAATGTATATGCAGTTGAATTTACATGTAGAGACGTACCTTATTGACACATGAAAGGCTGCTGAACATTTTCACCTTTCTGGCTTAGATAAAATACATTAAATTAATTACACGTTGACCTTTTGTGATCACATGCCCTTATTGAAGTGCACTGATGAAGAAAAGCACACTTCTGATCCTTGCACTTCAACAACATGCATTACCTACAAAGTCATGTCAGCAAACCCATGCGTGTTCTCAGTGTTCTCTGATTGGTTAAAATAGCTCAGGCCATTCTTTGGACTCCTTTATTGTTTTTCAGAAATATTCACATAGTTATAAAGAATATAAATCTGCCATGAAGAAAACAATGTTTAAACTTTTATGTAATGATGTGTGATATATTTTGCTCATAAAAACACAAGCAAGAGAAAACAAGCTCTTGGGTAATTGGACTTTTGACTCCTTTTGAACCTCATAGTTACCAAGATATCGTCTCTCTGATAAAAATAGGATGAGTCTCCCTTTAACATAAAACTTAATGAATCCTTTCGAAATATCTGTATTCCTCTATGAACAGCTATTTTTCATTTCAGTTCAAAACTTTAACCAGCCAAAGTCATTTAGAAAAAAAATATATGACATTTTGTAATCTATTTGCTATGAGATCAGATTGTGACCCAAAACTCTATAATAAAACTGGTCATGCTTGAAATAACAAAGTAATTGAGATACAGTATTTTCCCTTTTTGAGCCACACCATTGTTTGCTTAAAGGTGCAGTAGGCGATCTTGGAAAATGCTAACTTTAGCCTGATAGCACTGAAAGCGAACGTCCCACCCTCCCTGCAATCGCCGTCCAAAGCCACGTCTCCTGAACACATTTATGCTCACAGACCAGAATACCAGAGACAACATTACTACAATAGGCTACAGTAGCTGTTTCCAATTCCAGCCCATGTTCCGAAGTGAAGTAAACTTCAACTGATTTCCCCTGCTCAGGGAGTAGGGAGCAATGAACACTGTGTAGGGATCATATCGATCGGAACACAGTTCATGCACGTAGATCACTTCTAACGAGCTGGCGCAAGGACTGGATTAACCGCTGGGCTACGTCATGTGTCATTCACCGGTGAGAAAACTTTAAGAGTACTACAATACCAGGAAGGAAGATCGGGTTGTTGATGTTTGTCTGCCATTCCAGCTCTGTCTGCACAGCGTACGTGAACACGCTGATGACGTATCCTGTCTGCGCAAACAGGGTGCGCAGAAGTATGCAGAACATATTTGACAGGCAGTAGGAAATCATATTAAAACTCTCGACCTACGTTTTTATTGGACGAACCTTTCCTTGATCCTAACGCCTGTCCACAGAATATATAAGATACAGACAAAGTACTGATTTAGACCACTTAACTTAATGATTGCTATCGGAATGTGAAGAGACTTTCAACCAGCATAACAAAAAATGTTTCTGAAGACAATCACCTCTTGCACCTTTAACTCCTTTGTTTTTTTTTTTTTTTCTGAGTCAGTGTCAATGTACACTCATTCACAGAACTAGATAATACTAAGGCTTTACCACGGTCTAAACTGACACACTATATGGTAAACCTAAAACATGCAACCTCTGGCAAGAACTTCCAATGGTATTTTTAAATTCTACAAACTAATTCGCAAGTTTCATTTGAGAATATGGTTTTTTTTATTTCTGGCGTGCTGACCAATAAACAAAATGAAAAACATGAGCTAAAACAGGGGTGTCCAAACTCGGTCCTGGAGGGCCGGTGTCCGGACGAGTTTACCTCCACTCCACTTAAACCACCTGAACAAGCTAATCACGCTTAGGCATACTAAAACTTAAAGGCAGGACCAGTTTGGGCACCCTGTAGCTAGAAGGTCCACCACCATTATTGATAGTACTTGATGTTATAACACGTCCATTCTGAATAGCCTTCAAAATGGGGGGGGGGGGCGGGGGGGCAACATACAATAGACATAAAACCACTGAAAACGTGCACTTTGCCATGCAGTGATTTCACATTCGAGCAGTACATCCTGCAAATTAGATAACATTCTCAGGAGTTTTTAAGATATTTACAGGGCTTAAAGTTCTCCGGCACGGTGCCGGTGTTGTGCCCAATTTCGACCCCTGCCCTCCTTGAAATCGCTATCTGATTGCCTAATCCCAACCCCACCCCCCCCCTCCCTAAACCTACCAAGAAGCGAGGGGTACTGGTAGTAATCTGGCGGGGGTCAGAATTGGGCACAACACCAGATCTCCGGCGTGCAGCGTTTGGCTGCTGAAAAAAATGATCCTACATTTAAAAAAAATACTTGTTGATATCACTTTCGAGTCCACGAGTTCGCCTACCAACGGTATGAGAGGAGCACAGCTTTCACTCAACCAAACTAACATTACTAGCCAATCAGAATGTTTTGCTCTTATAAACACGAGACGCGCATAATAGTATCCAACTGCAGAGTCGGAGCCCTGATGAATGGAGAAGCGTGACACTTTGAAAAAGCTGCTAGGCACAATGTTCAAAGATGTCCGTCTAGCGCATATTTACATAGAAAAACTAATTAAAAAGCAGCGGAGCTTTGTAAACAACTCAGCGTAATCACGACATCTCCTCAAGAATGATATGATTGCCAGAACAAATTTACCGGGATTTTTGAAAAGGTCCTGTTCACACATGATCTCTTAATGGTAACTTACCGGTAATTTACCAGTAAAGACTGTATGTGTGAAAGGGGCTAAACTCTTCCTCTGCATATGCTGTGAAGTGTTTTAAAGGGGTCCTATTATGCGCTCTTACAATGTCTTGAATTTGTTTTGGGCGTGTACTAGAACATGCTCTCATGCTTGGTGTTCGAAAACATTATTTTTCACATATTTCGCATTATTACAACGCCTCTCTCCCCAGTCTGGCATGAACGGCTCGATTAGTTCCGGGTTTGATAAAGGCCCGCCTTTCAAAAAACAAAATGTGATGTGATTGGTTAGCTGTCCCAGTGCGTTGTGATTGGCGAACAGCTTAGACGGTGTTTCAGTATGGCCCCGCCGTAAGTTTAGTTAAGGATGCCGTCAATACCGCCATATCAATTTGAGCCGGATTCAGACCCAGAGAATATTGAACAAGAGGATCTTGCAGAACCTTTGCACGCACGGATATTGTAAGACATTTTACAGTGGTAATGTTATTGTTTAGTTTTTTTTTTGCTAAATCATGTTTTAGATAGGATGTCAACAACCACTTAAAAAAACTGCATTTACTAGATGCCCATCCTAAGTGCATATGTATTATTTTTTTTATTGTAGTTAATTTAACATTATAACATGAATTGAGTGAAACTGTTTATACAGTTAATTTATTTTATAACCGTAGTCCCTTGTTTTCCCAGGCGGCATATTATGCACATCCATTCCTTCTCCTGCCAGCAGGAGAATGCAGGCGCTGTTGAGTATTATAGATAAATCGAGGGTTTCCTCCCCTTTTAACGTTGTACAACACACAAGCAGAGCGACCGCTCAAAAAAACACCCCACTGCTTTATATCAGACTTAACATCAAATTTTCCTAAGCAGTCTTTTTCCTCCTTCAAAATACAGTGATTATAAAAACACCCCCCCGCCTCAATGTATGGGAAACACATTATTGAAGTGTAATTTCTGCAGATTACATCATTGTCCAGTTTTGTACTGTCAGCAATTTATTATAAAAAACATTTTCCTAATTGTAACATACATATTTACATAGTATTTCAGTGTGTTTTTCAGTTTGTAATAACTTGCGTTATCCAGTCCTCACGCCAGCTTGTTAGAAGTGAGCTACGTGCATGAACTGTGTTTCCGATCGATATGATCCCTACACAGAGTTCATTGCTCCCTACTCCCTGAGCAAGGAAAATCCGTTGAAGTTTATCTAACTTCGGAACATGGGCTGGAATTGTGAACCACTGATGTAGCCTATTGTAGTAACGTTGTCTCTGCTGTGAGCGTATATGCGTTTCAGGGGACGTGCTTTGGGACGGCATGCAGGTAGGGTGGGGACGTTCGCTTTCATGCTATCAGCAAGGTTACATTTTACACGATCTCCTACTCTGCCCCCGTTAGGTGGTCCTGTTCCATAATTATGTAGAGCATATTACCTTATTATTGTAACAGTGTTTTTCATAAACCATGTCATTCTTGTTTTGATACTTTGATTTGAGGCCATTATGATGGCCTATCGTTAGTTTAATAGAAATGTCATACTAAAGCCTGGTTTTCACTTAGGTCAGTTTGTTACTAAAAAACATCAGATTACCCAGTTGTCAAATTACTCATACACTCACAAAATGCCTGGGGTTATTTCACCCAACTTTGGGGCAACTTGGACTAACCCAACTTATTGTGTTACATATTTATGTAAAATTAAACCCAAACGTGTGGGTTAGTCCATATTGCCCCAAAGTGGTTTGAAATAACCATCTTTTTAGAGTGTAATTACGTGATTACCAAACTAATCATTAGTTACATCCCTGATTCGTTAAAAATTCAAAAATACAAGCTGCATGTTTTACTTTTTGATAATTAAAGACAAATATTTTTGTCCATGAAAAGTACCAATCTTACAAATAGTATTACCATCGTTATTCTATGAACCAAAGTATTTATTTTGTCTCATCTCATAAGAGCTAATTGTCACACAAACCCCCTAGTGTCCTAATCATGATATAACTCAATTTTTCCAAGTGTATGAGATCGCTTTCAATTTCTTCCGAAAGTCACATATATTCCCAAAAAAAAAAGCAAAACAGTGAATACGGAAGCAATAACTTTTGCCCTAGTACCTTTTCAAATGTAAAGTTGCCACAGTCGGCTGCAGGTGTGCTGCCCCGTCCCCTCCCCCCGCCCCCGGAAAAAAGTTCAGGCTCAGGATTTTCTTTTGCTTTAACCCCTGTATTTATTCCTATTAGAAGATTATTTGGTCTGCTAATGCCATGCACTTTGAAATCTTTCTTTTTTTTTATGTTTAAAGTTCTGAAAGTTATAAACGAGGCATTTTGTCACGAATCCGGTCCATGAACTTCCATTTGCTAGCCATCGGAGGTCACCCTTTCCTATTGCATTGACTCTCGCACTACACACTCTTGCACATCACCCCGGACTACATTTCCCATCATGCATTTGCACTGATTGCACTCAGCACGGATTGCACACAGCTGTACACTGTTTGCACCCAGCTGTTTCATATCACTCGCTCACTATTTAACACTCAACCCTTATTCCCTTGGCCGAGTATTCTATCGCTTATCTTCCCCCCAGATAGCTACATTACGGATCTTAGCCTTAAGCCTTAAGCCTTATCCTTATTTAAGCCTTATAAATTTAAAAAAAAAAGTAAGAAAAATTATTTAAAATAATAAAAAAATAATTATTATAAAATTAAATTAAATTAAGAATAATAAAATAATTATTTAATTCGAAAATCCTTATCTTTAAATAAATTAACTTAAAATTGCCTTAATTAAATATTATTTGTATTTACATTATAAAAATTATAGTAAAAATTACTATTATTTAAAATTAATTAATTTTAACTTTAAAAATTCCTTAAAAAATAAATAACCTTTTAACCCTTAATAATTATATAAATAATATGACTTTAGAGCAAGAGATAATTACTTAATTAATTTGGATACTTTTTTTAATAGCCTTTTATACCTTATATACTAATTAGATTAAAATATTAAATACTATTTGCTTATATAATTAATTCTTATTATATATAATATTTCAATATAAAAATTGAAATAAATTTTAATTAATAAAAAAACTTATATAAATTAATTTAAAAAAATTTCAAAAAATAATAGTATTTTATTAATAAAGGATAACATATATATTCAATTATAAGTTTTAAGTATTAAATTATATTAATTATTATAGAAAACTAGAAAAATTAGCCTTACAAATTAATAAAATAATTAATAATGTATAAATTATATCGTAATTATGATTAGACAATAACATTTAAAACTTATATTAATATGAAACAAAATTGTCAAAAAATTACCAATTTTAAATAATTATTATTAGAAATAATAATATTAAAAAAGATATAATAAATTAAAATAACAATTCCCTTAAATAATTAATTATAATAACTAACTTTATTTTTCACACTTTAAAGCCTTATTATAATTTAATTTCTACTTAAAAAAATATTAAATTAAATTATTATTTAATTTAAATATAGAGAGAAAATTAAATAATTAAATTAACTATTCATTTTGTAAAAATTAATGATTCTATATAAATAGTAATTATCATAAATTTAATGACTTATAAATTGTATCAATAATTAAAAGATATTTATTTTTATTATACTTTTATACAGAAATACATTAAATTTAAAAAAATTAAAATGATAAATAATAAAAGATATATAAAATATAAAAAAATTTTTAACTTATTTTATATTATAAAGCCTTATCCGTAAAAAAGCCGTAAATGCCTTAAAACCAGCCTTAGCCTTAGCCTTAGCCTTAGCCCTGTTTTCTCGGTTCTTGATCTTCGCCTGGTTTTCTTTCTTTTCTTTTCTTTCCGTCCTTGGATGTTCCTCTTTCTTTTCTTCTCCCTCGCCCCCTCTCGCCTCGCCCCTGTGATTCTGTCTGCCGATCAGTGACCTATGTTAGCCCTAGGACTATTCTTGTGTTTTGGCCCGCCATATACCTGTTTGCCATTGTTCGACCCTGCCTGTATTTACCACGTCTCTTGAATAAAGCCTGCAGATGGATCCACATGTCTCACGTCTTGTCAGCCCCGTTACAATATCATACTACTCAAGATACACAAGTGTACACAACATGTGAAATGTAGCCTACCAGATTTTTTTTATGACTACCACAAAATGTAAACTTGCATTATGCTTGAGTTCTCTGTTTTTGGTATAATAAAAACATGCAATAGCCTACAGTATATGTTAACAGTTCCAGTTGAGTTTGCCCCACTCCCTTCAGTGCCATGAACTAATGTGATTGAGATCAGATCGCATATGAGTTTATGACTCTGTGGAGAGTGGGGCAACTGACAAAAGTGACTATTAACAGCCAGCTAAATGAGATTTTCTTATAGAATGGCACATTGACATAGTTATTATGAATGATATAAATCTGTCATGTTTCAAGCTTTTATCTAATGTGTGTGACATATTTGTGAATTCTGTAAATTAGTTCAAAGTGAGAATTCAAAGTAGATGGTTTTAAATTATCTAAAGCAAAAACAAAGGAAAAAATTTCAAAAACAGACTAAAATGTCAAGCAAAAGCATGATATGTAGCTATATTTTTGCTTTTTAAATGGTTTAAAAACCTGCTCTAAAAAGCAAACATCTTGACAATTTCAGATCCAGATTTCCCTTAGTATTGAAGCAGGGGCATTTAATTTGTGCTATTCCAATAAATGCTTAAATAAAATTTGAAACGTTTTCGTGGATGGCCCAAAAAAATCCAAAACTGAGACAAGGTTCATGACTTAAATGACTTTTTGTTTGTTTGTTTTTTTATGACCCATAGGTGGCGTTGTCCCAATATACTTCTACTTGAATTTTACTTTATTTTATTTTATATTGTTACTTATGGTTGTTTTGGTTTTTAATTTAATAATCAAAAAGTGAAAAATAAGTACACTTACTCAAACGAGGTGCTTAATAGGAAATACATACTTAAAAAAAGATAATAGGGTGAAACTGATGTAATGTTTTGTCGGACACTTAAATTTCATCTTAATTGCGATTAAATGAAAATGTACTGTAGTTTGAATTTATATTAAATGCAGTTAGCTGAAAATTAGAGTTCTTTATGACCAACTTAGGACTTCGGTAGGCTACATCCTTATATGTAATTTCATAATTCTATTGTCTTTTAAATGATGTTCTAAAATATACGCCAAAATTGTAACTGAGCATTTAGCCCTAATTTACACTAAAAGATACGATATGTCATTGGTATTGAACTTGTATTCTATTCATGAATTTAGAAACCGCCTTGTTGCAATTACGAGTTGCATAACCTAAATTATTAATTTTAAATGTAATATTGAAAACACACTACAGTTAAAAGTATCAAGTAGGCCAACTTTACATTTGTGTTGTTAGTCAACACATCAAAATAAGTACAGCATGACAAGTGATTTTTATTAAAACATAATGAACATTACTCTCTTTATACCGTTAATGGTCTTTTGATTCTTAATAAGACTAGCCTATATTTATGCACTATTCTGAAACTGAATTACTGTATAATGCGGGAAGTGTAGAGGAATTTGTCCAGGTTGGAATATTACTCAAGGAAGGGCATACTCTTCAATTTGATTGACAAGTATACTGTAAATATTAGCTGGCCAAAAGGCTATTTCAATTAATCCGCATGTTCTGTGTCTGTTTGATCATATCTATGGTCGAATGATGTCACGCGGTTGTGGTTTACTACACACTTCTGAGGCGCACGTGACTCTAGCGTGAGTTCCATCTCACTTCTCACTAATAGGACATAATGCAATGACAACATCCCCAACTGCTCTGAGAGTCAAAATTATATAGTTTCTGCCAGAACTGTATACTATTGTTCATAGAATGTACGTACACTACTACGAACTAAATTATTAAGGAAATAATCACAAATTTCTTCCTGTTTTAATTTGTGGTAAAATCCCCTTTGTTTGCCACAAAATTTTTTTTTTTAATTTTCATTTAAATTAATGTGTTATGCCTTCATTCAATAACCGGAAAAATTTTAATGCACAACGCAGAATTTCTAAAGAAAAAAAAAAAACATTTCATAAGTCTATAAATAAAAGCAGTTTTTATTAATTCAAATAATTAGACATATTAAAACAAAGAATTGTTACACCAACCCGCGGAAAAAATAGAACATTTCCATTAAGACCCTAAAACTGATCCGTCTCAGCGCTGCCATTCCTACTGCCATGACGCGATTGAAGGCTTATATATGTGTTTATGGCTTTGTACTGTATGTTTTTTCACCAAGTGAATGAACATGCGTTGCCCTTCAGCCTCCACACAGGCTGTCCTCTCTCATGTCGCTGGTTAGCCTCTAGCCCCTCCATAGTCAGAACTTTAGACTGAGCATCCAGTGATCAGTGGGCTGAGCTGTTAGCCTCTTGTGCCCTGCTCCACGAACCCCGGTAGTTGCGTTTAGTTGAACAACTCTAAGGTAAGTTGGTTTGGCGAGGGGTTTGCGTCCCCATGGTAGTTACGCTACATACTACACAGGCTACCCTGCTTCCAGTGCAGTTTTATTTTTGGGTTGGATTGCAACCCCAAACTGGACCATCACTGTGATAAGTGACATACTAGCTCTGATGCAAAACTAAACGCCTCCCTCTCACTTCAAAGTAAGTAGTTTACAATCAAAGAATTTTAGAGAGAAAATTGCCAGACTTTTGCGGCGACGTCTGTCGTATATTTATATTGATCAATATTTGTTTCTATAACTCATCTATATATTCCTATCATTATTCTATGAATTGGCAATTAATGTTAGCTGTGCATTAAATGAATTGAATAATATTACATATCGAAAGCTTTATATATTCCAACTGTAAAATACTACATTTAATCCTCTTTCCTTGGCCCGCTGTGAAACTTATATAATCAATAAATCAAGTTGGTTCATATTGCATAGGCTATATTTTCTTTCTGTTGCATTCTCAACTTTGGCTGCAAACAGCAGGGTTTATCCTGCCTTGTAAAGGCGATTTATATTCATTACATTTTGATTTACGACATCTCTGCTCAGAAAAAAAAGTAATAGGCGGCGCCGACTCTCGCAAGGGAGTACCTACGCTTTGCTGACTCTCTTCCACATGTGCCGTGTGATGGCTGGTGGCGCAATTGTCCACTTATCGGGGCACGCAACTAATATCCGGAGTTCATCCCAACTCTGAGCCCATCTGGTTGACGAGACATTTATATCGAGCTTTTGGACCCCTGGAACCATCAAACCAGTTGGAATTTGTTTGGGTTTTGGTCAACTCTAACGTCACTCCAAACGCTGATTTTTGTTCAGCTCGCCTCGTGCTACAAAACTGGTCTGCCTGTGCGCGTTCTTGTTTTGGAGAGGCGTGGCTTTGAGAAGATGTTGCAGGGAGGTGAGATCTTCGCGTTGCAAGCGAGCTTGCTGTGCCTACCTCTCTGAATCAGCTACCCTGCCTTTACTTTTCATCAGCATCTGAATATTATCCTTCTGTCCCGTTTCCAATGAACCTTTTCAGTTTGCCTACATATAACCTATATCTCTAGAGTGCACCTCCTGATTTGCCAACCAAAATCTTCTGACAGTCGTAGCAGTTTTAAAACTGATATAGAAACTGTAACACACTCATGAATTTAATTTCCTGCCATCAATTTGCTCACCACTCTGTCGTCTAGACTCTATGATTTCTTCTGTATAATAAAAAGAAGTTTGAAGTAATGATTCATCCCATTTAACTTTTGTTTTTAAAGTCAGTGTAACAAATTGCTTACCAACATTCTTAAAATATCTTCCTTTTCATAGAACGAGGACTACAGGATGTAGAAAACTGAGTTGAGGTAAATGACCGGCAAATTGGCTCCTTTCATTTTGCAACAATGATCCCTTTACCAACAGCAAAGGTTTTTGTGGCCAAAAAAAAACCCTTAATATTATATGTAATTAAATATTAATCTTCATAACCAATTCCACTGTTTGTTTTTTATTAATTATTATTATGAAAGCGGGCTAAGGGATATTGCAGGTTCTGTCACTTCATGGTCTTGCTTTATCTTAGGGTTGTGACGATGGGACTTTCCCACCGGTTATCGACGTGGGACAACCCCGGTATACCGGATCACACCGCAGGGCGTTCCCATCCTTCCTTGCTTTCCTTCGCTTTTATGCTATGTAAAGCGGCGTGGCCTTTTACTATTCACTTTCAATGCGGCATTCCATTCAAGTTACTCTGCCCTTTTGGGTGAGCGCAGCTCCCTGCCGATAATCCTGGCCAATCAAGGACTCAACGAGCTCAGTGGCCCTTCCTCGAGGTCCCCCGCCTGCAAAGTGTAGCTCCCACCCTAACAACCCACCTGCCTGTGCTTTCTAGCTGATCCTTAAACCTTGAGGACTGGTTTCATGATTTTGATTGGGGTTGCGCGAATCTCTGCAGGATTGAACCCTCAAGGGCCACAGTTTAGAACCCATGCATTGGAGATGGATGCTGCTGTTTGTGGACTTT
Organism: Sinocyclocheilus anophthalmus; assembly: GCA_018155175.1. Taxonomy (NCBI): domain Eukaryota; kingdom Metazoa; phylum Chordata; class Actinopteri; order Cypriniformes; family Cyprinidae; genus Sinocyclocheilus; species Sinocyclocheilus anophthalmus. Next base: position 85,225 of record JADLZN010007355.1, read on the forward strand.
GTGCCCCCTGCCTCCGTTGTTAATGAAATCGAGTCTACTTGCGTACAAGTCCCTTACCACACCTGACTGTCACTCCCAGTTAGCCGATAGCCCCCAGTCCTCCATGACGGGAATTGGGGAGGAGAAGTAGAATGTATCTTCCCATCTGCACGCCTCCGGCAAATGGCAGGCAGAGACTGTCTGGCTCTGCTGCTGTTTATTTTGTTTTTTTTTTTGCAACCTTAATAGAGCGCCCATGGCACGCCTGAAGCCTTTATAGTGCCTATAGAAAACCGGAATAAGTTGGACTGTTTAACTGCTGCTTGGCACTCATATTGAGCATTTTCATTATTCATATGTAATTACTTATTACTTTAGAGGTTACAGCAGCGTATAGATGACAGAGCTTTTTTGGATATGGTGAGTTTAAGCCCCTTGCTGAGATTGGTTCTCTCACATTTGAAATGCGTCTCTATGGCAGCCATTTTAAAATATGTATTATATACAATTATATACATAAAAAAATATAAACAAAGCAGCTTTGTTTTTACCTTATGTAAGTAAGAGGTTGCAGTAACTTATTTCTGCTAATCTCCACATTTTTAATGACATCCATCATTTTGAGAGATAAAATGCAAGACAGAAAACCATTTCAACCATAGCGCGTCTGTTTTCCTATTTTGAAACAGGAGATTTAAATAATCAAATAATAAAATAAGAGTTGTAATTTGTTTGTATGCCCAAAGCATGTGAAATTTTATTTACAGCAGACAATCATGCGACTGGCCACATGAGCAGGGGTTCGTAGGATTACAGAACTCAGCTTAAATGTGAATAAATCATCATCCGAATCCATAGTTTTATCACTGGGGTGCCATGCAATTTGTTTTACAGACATCCACATTAGAAACATTAACCGTCAAAAGTGACAAAGTGTTGTTCATGGTAACATTTGCATGTCCCTCTACATAGTCAGAACAACAAAAGAAAAAAATAAAGCAATTAGAATGTCAACTGCAAGCTTGAGTTGACTGAAAGTTTAAGTCAACAGTATTCATTATCTTTTGACAAATTAGCTTGAATGATTGAGGACAAAGTGCAACTACCCTCCATAATGCAGCGCGACCTTTGCCCAAATCCTGTTGTGCACATAGCCTATACACAGTTTACCACCAGATCACACTGCACTTCCAGAAGCAGAAACATTTCACCATGATTTCTGGCACTTTATTTGTGTTTGTACTGCTGTGTGGAGTAGAAGCTGGTCATGCTGGCAAGGTTTTGGTGTTACCAGGCGAGTACAGCCACTGGCACAACATGCGTGCGATCATTGACGCGCTGGTCGATCGCAACCACAGTGTGACGGTTCTGGTCAGTTCTTCATCACCTACTGTACCGTACACATGGAAGGAGCGCTTCGATTTCAACGTGTTTAAAGTCAACATGGAGAAAGAAGAGGCCAATGCTGTGTGGAGTGACTTTATTCATCTCTGGATGAATGACACAGCCACTAAATACGAGACAGTGTTCAACATCTGGCGAGTGATGACTAATTACATGGTGCTGGCTACTGACATTTGCAAGGGCATGTTTCATAATGAGGATCTTTTGCACACGCTTCGTGAATCTCATTATGATGTGCTTTTTTCTGATCCAATGATGCCATGTTCTGACTTGATGGCACAGAAGCTGAATATCCCGCATGTCCTGTCGCTGCGTGCAACATTTGCGTATACTTTCGAGCAGCTTTGCGGTCAGATGCCTGCGCCGCCGTCCTACGTTCCTGCAGCCGCTTTGCAAGGTCACCTCACCGACCGTATGAGCTTCATAGAGAGAGTTGAAAACATGCTCCTCTACATCATACATACAACTATATTCCGACTGAACATGAAGTTTACTTTTGATCCGCTTTACACTGAAATATGGGGTAATTATTTTGTTTTTGGCCACTTTTATGCTTTAATTGTGCAGTAGTCTTTGTCTCTTTCTAGATGCTGTTTACCCTTGTGTCATACAAAGTTGATGGTTTAAATCAATTTTTCAATGAATATAAGCTACAGAATGTGTGACCGTATTTAGCAAACATATAGGCGTTAATAACATATGATCTTGCTACATTCATAATTCAAAAGTAATTCAGTCTGTAAGATATCTTAGTAAGTATTACAGTGAAAACATAAGCAAAAATTTTTAACAAATAATATTATTTTACAATAGTCCATCTATTTGATTGCATGAACAGTGTTCTAAGAGTGCTAATACTGTCCAGTGGCACTGTTTTTATGGAAGCCCATTCCACCACTGAATTAAAAAAAAAGGCTAATTGAGACTTTTTATCTCACAATTCTGACTTTTTTTTCTCACAGAATTGCGTGATATCAACTTGCAGTTCTGACTTTTCTCAGAATTGCGATATAAATTTGCAATTGCGAGAAAAAATTCTGAACTGTGAGTTTATATCTCGCAATTCTAACTTTATTTCTCACAGTTGTGAGTTTACTTCACGCAGTTCTAGGAGAGAGAAAAAACGTGCAATTGCAAGAAAAAAGTCAGAATTGTGAGATTACAGTTGGAATGACCTTGTTTTATGTTTTATTCAGTGGCGGAAACGTGCTTCTATTGTTTATGCATCATTTGTATCATTCTATTTCTTCGTGATTGTGCATTTCAAGCATTAGTGAAGGGGGCTTTGTGTAGGTTACATAGATACACAAGTAGGTGGTGACAGTGGCTGTCTTTATGAGTGAGTCATTGAATAAGACACTCAACTGATTAGTTAAAAAAACTGGTTTATTCAGGACATTTGCACTTGGCGTACTGTTAAATTACAGGTATTTGCATAAACAGGTATTGTAAAATGTAAAAAACTGTATGTCAGACTTGCTCTTTTCCATAAAATGAAAATGCATTGTTTGCCAAGATTTGGGGGTAGACATCAAATAATCCCATCAACTGGAAAAAAAAATTAAGCATGTGCATGCTTCAACCTGACTATTTTGTTGATTGGATTTGAAAATACCTTTATTTACAGTTTTCTTGAGTGTTCAAGAAGGCTGCTGTAAATGAAGCAAAAGAAAGCAAAATATCTGAATAGTTGACAGGCGGTAAATCAACAATTAGCATAACTTTTCCTTATGTCACAGGCAAACCCACAACAATATGTGAGACCATGGGAAAAGCCGACATCTGGTTGATTAGAACTTACTGGGATTTTGAGTATCCACGTCCACTCCTGCCTAATTTTAAATTTGTTGGAGGACTACACTGCAAACCTGCCAAGCCTCTCTCAAAGGTAATGGCATTGCTTTGCCATCTATTTTGAAATATCTGCTCTTCTGAAATATTCTTGATGCTTTACTTTTTTTTGCTTTAAGACATTGCATTAATCCTTGCTTGAATAGATCAAGTAATATTGTAACTTCATTTACCATGTAAATATTCACACATAGTTTGACTCAGCAGGAAGAAAAGAGACTGGCATCCCCCCCTCACTGGAAACTATATTCAATCTAATCAGTAAACTGATGCTGATCAGGTTTATCGTGTTCATCATGTTCACCTTGATTGTTCAATACGATGTAGTTCACCTTAGATTTCATTCGATATGTCAAAATGTAGAAACAGCAGATCTTAAAAAGATTCTTACATATGCAATTCCACAATCTGTTGACTTTAAAAAATACTGTGGATTTACAGTGTCAGTCCCATTTTGTAAACTGCACGTGGCACGACATTTCTGATGGAAAACCAGTTCAGTTTTTAGTCACTAATGAAAAGCTGGATATAGGGAAAGAACATGTCAGGACTGTATGTGCTCATTTGTTTGTCTTTTAGGAACTGGAGGAGTTTGTTCAGAGCTCAGGAGATCATGGCATTGTTGTCTTCTCACTGGGTTCCATGATCGGAAACCTGACATTAGAAAGAGCAATCACTATTGCTTCTGCTCTTGGTCAAATCCCACAAAAGGTGTGTAGCTATCTTTTTATAGCAAAAAAACAGCTGCCTTGGTTCTAGAAATATTTTTTACAGTAATTTTGTCTGTAGGGATTTCAGTCCCAAAAGCCAAAAGGTACAAGACTGTGTACTTAATGTCTTTAATGAGGCAATACATTTCTCATTAATGAACAGTTCAGCCAAAAATGACAATTGTCTCATCAATTACTCATCATCATGTTGTTTCAAGCCTGTAACACTTTCGTTCATCTTCGAAACACAAATGAATACGTTTAATGAAACCTAAGATTTCTGTCCCTCCATTCAAAATCCATTCCACTTAAACTTTGATGCTTCAAAAAGTTCATGAAGACATCATAACAGTAATCCATATGAATCAAGCAATTTAATCCAAGTCTTCTGAAGAGACACAATTGATTTACATGATGAATAGATTTAATTTAAGTATTATTCACATATAAAAATCGATCAATGCATATACACGTCAAATATGGGCAATAACAGTGACAACAAACCTTGCTGGTTCTTGCGCATTAAAAAAGCACATTTGAGCTTCTCTGTTTACCATAATTGATTTGCTCTATGTATGTGTTTATAAGTGAATTGAAGCCTAAATTACTCTTCCATCATACAAAGCATGTCACCTTTAAAGGGTTAGTTCACCCAAAAAAGAAAATTAGCCGATGAAGTACTCACCCTCAAGGCATCCTAGGTGTGTATGACTTTCTTCTTTCAGACGAATCCAATTGGATTTATATAAAAAATTGTCTTTGATCTTCCAAGCTGTTTAATGGCCGTCAGTGGGTGTTGCAGTTCATCAGTCCAAAAGAAGTGAAATAAAGCGCATCCATTCATAATAAAAAGTGCCTCACACGGCTTCGGGGGGTGAACAAAGGCCTCCTGTAGCAAATCGATGCGTTTTTGTAAGAATAATATCCATATTCAAAATGTAATAATAATTTTAATGTAGCTTGCGCCAACAGTTACATGGAAGCAGCTCCGGGTGGATGACGTGTGAGGTCGGCTTTGCGCATTCGCCGCTCAGAAGTGACGAACGTGGAAGCGCAGCGGAGAGATCAAAACAAAACGCCGTTCATGAATTAGAAGTACAAAACGAGGATTTGTAAAGAGATGTGTTGGAGGATTTCGATATAAGCCAAAAGAGACTGGTTTTCCTTTGCTAAAGTAAGGAAACGTTGCTTCCTTTTCTCCGCTTTTGCATTATTGATACTATTTTCCTAATTAATGCTGTACATTTGCTTTTGACACAATCTGTATTGTTAAAAGTGCTATATGTAAATAAAGGTGACTTGACTTGACTCCTGCAAACAAACGTTGGTTTTCACGAGACTCACATGCGCAGCTGCAACGCCGACCTCATACGTCATCCGCCCGTAGCTGCTTCCGTGTACAACTGTTGGCGCAAGCTATATTAAAGTGATTATTACGTTTTAAATATGGTTGTTTTTCTTACAAAAACGCATCAGTTCGCTATAGGAGGCCTTTGCTCACCCCTCGGAGCCGTGTGAGACACTTTTTATTATGGATGGATGCACTTTATTTCACTTCTTTTTGGACTGATGAACTGCAACACCCGCTGACTGCCATTAAACAGCATGGAAGATCAAAGTCAATTTTTAATATAACTCCGATTTAATTCTTCTGAAAGAAGAAAGTCATATACAACTAGGATGCCTTTTTTATGGATTAATTCAATGGGCTAATTTTTTGAGTGAACTAACCCTTTAAATAACCTCAGATTCTTTAACAAAAAAAAAATAGGTGTTCTAAAGGTTTAAAAAAATAAATTACACTTTTTTTGTACCGGATACCCATTTTTCTTATAAACTTGCGTGCTTAAGTGTTCATACTACTCGAGTGCCCTAAAGGCACCTGTTAATAGTTTTTCCTGCGTGTATTGCCCAGGTTGTTGGCTTTATAATGGGAAAAACACCAGAACCTCTCGCCCCAATACAAACCTATGATCTGGAATCCCACAGAATGTTTGCTTGTAAGGAACGTGTTTGTTATGTGTGCTCTTATCATTAAGACCATTAATTGAGTCATAGACTCAGATACCTTTATTTATTGATATCTCCAAAAACTAAAGGCCTTCTTACCCACGTGGGACAAATTGACTGTATGAGGCTAATTTATCATGGTGTCCCCCCATGGTGGGCTTGCCACTGTTGTTGCTGACCCAGCCTGAGTATCTAATTCACAATGAAAACCACAGGAGCTGCTTGTAGTTCTTGATATGCGAACTCAATGCAGTCCAAGGACCTTGTGGAACCTCTCAGCCGGTCGTAAATATCCATCGTGATGTTAGTCCTTGTACAAATTTTGAAATAAGCTTTGAAATAATCTATTACTAAAGGCCATTTCCAGTTAGTTTCCTTAGTTTAGAAATAAACCTAACGTTTTTGTTTGTTTGGTTTACTAAAAAGGCTAGAGACAGGGTGTAAAATGTTTTGATTTCTGTTCTACATTGCATTGGAATTTTTGAACAAAAACTAACACTCAATTATAAGTTCTTACCTCAGGAAAATAATACATACAAAGAGTACATAAAAATGTACATAATATTTTTTCTTTATGTCATTTGATTACAACGGCCACCTTCAGTATTTACTTTAATCCTGATACCATAGAAAAAGTCTCTAGTTCAAAGCATGGCTTGCCACATTATATATTTAGAAACGTTTGTGCTTTTGTAGAGCTTGTCTTGTGTTAAGCAGCGCTTCCATTTCTTCTCTAATAAGGTACAAGGAGAGCATCATGAGACTGTCCAGAATCCACCATGATCAGCCAATGAAGCCTCTGGACCAGGCAGTTTACTGGATCGAATTTGTGATGCGGCATAAAGGAGCTAAACATCTACGAGTTCAGGCACATGATCTGAGCTGGTATCAGTACCACTGCCTGGATGTAGTGGCCTTCTTACTCTCAATCGTTGCACTGATCACATTCCTCTTCATTAAAGCATGCCGTTGCCTTTTCCGTAAATGTTTCAGAAAGACTCGTCCTGATGGCAAAGCACAAAAGAGTAAAAAAGAGTGAATGCAAAGTAGGTTGCCATAGAAGCATTGCCGTCAATTGACTGTGGTATGTGTGTTGTCATCACATGTGTATGAGGGCCAGTGTGCATTTTGTGTACATTCCAAACTTTATGCTCTTTATGAAATGCATGTGAATGTTCATGTAAAATAAAAAAGTGCCTCAGGTTAAAAATAGTGCAGGAAACCTTTTCTTTCTGCCCTGTCATTTTTCATGACTATGGAACTGTAACAAAAATGAAGGCTGACATCCATCCATTCTCTATGTCCTGTGTAAGAAGGGTGACAGGTGAGTGCAATACATGTGTGTAGTGAAAGCCCATAGTTAAGAGTGACATAAAACATTCTACGTTATTTGCTGAATGAAATTCAATACTTGTTTCATACTAATCGTTGGGTGCTGATCCCAGAAGTAGTGCTTTTGCACATTTCAGAGCAGTTTTGCTTCCGACAGCTGTTTGTAAGGTGAAGAGGTCTTGTTTTATACCTTAATCAGCAGGAAAATGAAAGACATGATTCCCGTTTTCCTTTGAGCCTACTTGGAGCTATTTGTTCCATTTTCAGCCATTTCTCACATTAATGATTCTGAAAACATTATTTTATGCCTAATCCTATTTTATTTTTAATTGCTGCTATAACAGTTTTCTTCATTGGAAAATTTTGCATATTCCATAATTAGAAACAGTGAAACATATTCTTTTTGAGTGTTCTGCATATGAAAGGGAGAGATTTCAATTAATTCAAGAATTAGGATGGCTGGGAGTTGATAATATTTCTTTAAAAGTATTGTTAGGAAATGGGTCGAGGCTATCAAGAGTGCAAGAAAACGTGTTTAAATACCTGAAAAACATAGGAACAATAGATAGAATCTATTTTTTTTTTCTTTTCCCTTCTGTATTTCTTTCTTCCAAATTTATGCACACTCCACACTCCAGATCAGTAGGTGGCGGTAATGCACCTTTTTCGCTGGCTTGCCAAACCGCCATAAAACACCAGAAGAAGAAGAAGAAGACGAAGAATCAACATTCATTGAGCAACGTTTCGCCAACATGACAAACCACTAGATCCACGACACAACGCAACCACGTGGCTAGCGGAGGGTGTGACAGAAGTCACTCTGGTGCAAAGCGTCATGGGGTGTAGTAGAAAGGTGGATTGAGGACAAAGCAATAATGCAACGCGACCTTTGCCCAAATCCTGTTGTGCACATAGCCTACACACAGTTTACCACCAGATCACACTGCACTTCCAGAAGCAGAAACACTTCACCATGATTTCTGGCACTTTATTTGTGTTTGTACTGCTGTGTGGAGTAGAAGCTGGTCATGCTGGCAAGGTTTTGGTGTTACCAGGCGAGTACAGCCACTGGCACAACATGCGTGCGATCATTGACGCGCTGGTCGATCGCAACCACAGTGTGACGGTTCTGGTCAGTTCTTCATCACCTACTGTACCGTACACACGGAAGGAGCGCTTCGATTTCAACGTGTTTAAAGTCAACACGAAGAAAGAAGAGGCCAATTCTGTGTTGAGAGATATGATTCATCTCGGGACGAATGACACAGCCACCAAATACAAGGGAGACTTCATGGTCTGGCGAGTGATTTCCAACTACATGGCGTTCCTTACTGATATATCCAAGAGCATGTTTCATGAGGATCTTTTACACACGCTTCGGGAATCTCATTATGATGTGCTTTTATCTGATCCGATGATGCTATTCCCTGACTTGATGGCACAGAAGCTGAATATCCCGCACGTCCTCTCAATGCGCGCAACGTTCGCGTACATAGCAGAGCAGCTTTGCGGTCAGATGCCTGCGCCGCCGTCCTACGTTCCTGCGGTCGCTCTGCAAGGTCACCTCACTGATCGCATGAGCTTCATAGAGAGAGTTGAAAACATGCTCCTCTACATCATACATACGACTATATTTCCATTGAGCATGAAGTTTACTGCAGATAAGCTCTACACTGAAATATTGGGTAATTATTTTTTTAATGCATGATCTAGCTGTTGTCATAATTCAGAATATCTTAGTAAATATTACAGTGAAAACTTAAGCAACGTTTTTAAATAATAATAATATGTATGTGCGCCTACAGCTCTGGGTTTTTGCACTTTTTGTGTCATGACGCCCTTGTAGTGTCTGTCTACTTGGAATATCTTTATTGTGTATTCTATATTGTGTGTGTAAAAAGATCAGAAGGCTGTAGATAAAGCAGAAGAAAGCATAATGTTTGAGCACTGAGTTGCACTATATCTCCGTATGTCACAGGCAAACCCACAACAATGTGTGAGACCATTGGAAAAGCCGACATCTGGTTGATTAGAACTTACTGGGATTTTGAGTATCCACGTCCACTCCTGCCTAATTTTAAATTTGTTGGAGGACTACACTGCAAACCTGCCAAGCCTCTGTCAAAGGTAATGGCATATATTATTTTGAAATATATACTTTTCTTGAATATTCTTGATGCGTTTTACATGATTTTGCATCAAAGCATGCATCATTCATAAAATGAATCCTTACTGGAATGGAACAAGTAACATTGTAACTTCATGCCAGTGGATGTATGAATGGAAAAGGATCTGATTTGGCTCCGCTGACCTCAAAAGATACACTGGATTTGTGGTGTCTCTCCCATTTTGTAAACTGCACATGGCACATTTTGACATGACGTTTCTGATGGAAAATCATTTCTGTTTTATGTCACACCAATTCATGTCTTGCTTTCGTTTTTCATTTGTTTGTCTTTTAGGAACTGGAGGAGTTTGTTCAGAGCTCAGGAGATCATGGCATCGTTGTCTTCTCACTGGGTTCCATGCTGGGCAACCTGACATTGGAAAGAGCAAACACTATTGCTTCTGCTCTTGGCCAGATCCCACAAAAGGTGTGTAGCTACCTTTTTATAGCAAAAGAACAGTAATCACTCACTTTTTAGCTGCCTTAGTTCTGGAAATATTTTTTCCCATTAGTTTTTGTCTATAAAGATTTCAATCACAAATTCTAAAAAAAAAAAAACATGTACTTAATATATTTTATGAGGCAATACACTACTAATCATTGTGAATTACAAACAGTTCATCCAAAAACAAAATGTCTTCAATTACTCAGCCTCATGTCCTTCCAAACCCATAAGATTGTTTTTTTTTCATCTTTGAAACGCAAATGGAGATATTTTTAATGAAACCTGAGATTTCTGCCCCTCCATTGGAAGTTCATTCCACCAAAATGTTCAAGCTTCAAAAAGGTCATCACAAAAGCAATCCAATACGAATCAAGCAGTTTAAATGTTTTGAAGAGACACGGTGAAACATGATGAACCGATTTAAATACATATAAACATTGATCAACGCACATATATAGAGGACATCAAATATGGTCAATGGCAGCTCAACCGTACTCGCATGACACGCGAGAAGAAACCACACTGTTTTTCACGTATCACGCAAGCATGTTTGAGCTTGTCTGTTTACCATATTTGATGTGCTCTATGTATGTGTGTTGATCAATAAGACCCTGGACTGTAAGTGTGTCTTAAAAGGTTTACCGGTATATGTTATCATTAAAAACTCATCTCTCTATAGGAAAAATAAATATAGTTTTTACAGAACCTAACTTTTCTATAAACCTGTTGCAGTGTTCATATGCTCAGTGTTCTAGAGCAACTGTTAATAAGGTGTATGTGTATTTGCACAGGTTGTTTGGCGTTATAATGGGAAAACACCAGAAACTCTCACCCCCAATACAAAACTCTATGACTGGATCCCACAGAATGATTTGCTTGGTAAGGAAAGTGTTGTTATGTGTGCTCATTATACATAAAGACCATTAATTGATGTCAGATAGACTCAGACTTTATTTTATTTGATAGGTCATCCAAAAACTAAGGCCTTCATTACCCACGGTGGGACAAATGGACTGTATGAGGCTATTTATCATGGTGTCCCAATGGTGGGCTTGCCACTGTGGGGTGACCAGCCTGATAATCTAATGCACATGAAAACCAAAGGAGCTGCTGTAGTTCTTGATATCGACTCAATGCAGTCCAAAGACCTGGTGGATGCTCTCAAGACTGTCGTAAATAATCCATCGTGAGTTAAGTCATAAATTTCATAAATCTGAAAAATTTGAAGCTTAGTTCGCCATTTAATAAAAAGTAAGCTCCAGAAATAAGCTCAGTTCTCCTAAAGTGGTGTTTTTCAGTGAGGGGACTACAGACAGGAAGGAAAATAGTTCGGTATTACTATTGGTTTTTGGGAGAAAAAACAAAATAGATACATTTAACCTCAAGAGCTGCCTACATAAAGACTGTATAAAAACCATACCACGCTCAAAAACAGTAATGGAAAACACTGTATCTCATCCTGTAATAAGACCACATCAGTTAAACTTCAGGGATTAACTTCCAGTTAAGAAGCGTAACCGATTGTGAATCAGTTTCGCCTGCTAGCGACAGCAAATGGACAACATGACTGACAACAGGTGCACTGTAAAGACAACAGCAATACAACCCTGAAAAGTGAATGGTTTGCATGAGTGGCCACTATGCTGGCAAACGTAAGCGAATAGCGATTGTTATGCGCATTTTGTTAGTAAAGAAATCATCATCACGTGCTTTCAGATGGAGCAGAATTTACTACACATAGCCGTAGTTCACTGACAAGTTACGCAAAAGAAAAAAAATCGACAAGTTACGATTTTATTGCGCGAATCTGAATCGAAAATCGTTTGCGATAATGACAGCTGTTTGCATAGCTTCTCAGTGAACTACGGCTTTGTGAAGTAAATGCTGCTCCATCTGAAAGCATGAAAGCACCAAACTCACTTCACACCAATAAATATTCATTCTTACTCCAACTTCACTTCATAACGTCCAGTTTTGTCAGTCGAGTGTTTGAAATAAATCCTTCTGTGAGATTATGTGGCTTCTTACACAGAATAAGGCCCGCAACATATTTCATAGTATTCAAGTAGTGATAAAGGCATTGCATTATAAATATACTTATTATTTTAATGAAAATTATAATAACTCAGATAAACCGTATATTGCCGTAGTCGGGTGTTTATTAGTCACGTTGAATCAATAAAAACAGTTAAATCTTCTGTTTATCCAGCTGCAGCGATAGGCATTTTCTGGGTTCCTTTTGCGAGGCGTATTGAGTTCAGTGTGAAGAGCCGCCCTCGTGTCCTTTGGATGGAGATTTACTGCTGATCACAGAACCACGCTTCACTAAAAGATATGCATGACAATCGCAGCTTCTGTCGAATAGCGATCTCGATTCCAATTTGATTTATCGTGCAGCCCTAGTGGCCACAGACAATTGCTCTCTCGTAATCTTTCCTGACTGATTTGTCTCTAGTTTTGTGTTTGAGTCCTGTAAGCGGGAGGTATTACGCCTTCAACCATCAGTTACACAGGTATCTATGCTCCTCCAGGATGTCACAATCCATTTGGTGTTTCTGTTCACACTCACATTCCTCAAAGCATGGGAGACAGGCCTTTACAAGAGGAGAGTTGGGCAGGGCTGTAGAAGGGAAACAGACCAGTAGCAGGACTGGCATTTGCTCTTTTGTGCAAGGAGGAACAGGAGGAGCACTGCCAGAGCAATACAAAATGCTTCTGGTGTGCATGTTTCTGAATAAACTGTTAGAAAGAGACTCCATGAGGGTGGCATGAGAGCCCGGCGCCCTGTATTGAGACCTGTGCTCATAGCCCAGCACCGTGCAGCTCGATTGGCATTTGCCAGCACACCAGAAAATTGGGTATGAATCACAAACACCCATTGGTAACTCCCAAAAAAAAATAACAAAACTCACTTCAGGATGAAGCAGGTTCACACGGACAGTGTCACAGGAATATCGCCTAGAAGGCGTCACAATACCAGCCACGTTTCTAGCCACATTACCCTCACTGCTGTTGAGGTTACTTGGTCTGAATCCTCAGAGCCATTGTCAGATGTAAATTAGTGCCAGTGCCCCTGGGGTTCCTTCCTGTGCATGACAATGTGTAGGCAGTTTCTGGATGACAAAGGCATCACGCGCCCTACACACACAAACAGTTCACCAAATACCTAAAACACACATGACAAGTCCAACCTTGGAACCCCCTGGGACAAATTAAATTGGAGGCATCCGAAGCCTTCAATTTAGGCCTTACACGAATTCCAGCATGAGAAAGGTAAGATCAGTTAGCAGTTTATTGAAAGTACCAAAATGTAATCCAAAACGCAAGTGAACAAGAAACACGGTAAACTATATACACACGCAGACATAAGATCAGACCCAAAGAACAAATACAAATAGCACATGACAGACAGAGTTAGGCAATGTATTATAGCTGGGATAATGATAAAGTCCCTAACAGGGATAATGATCGTAAATAATAAACCGGTTGGCTACTGATCAGACAGAAGACAGAACAAGGACTTGTGAAATGGAGTTCACAACATAAACACAAAAAGCAGAAGCGCCCCAAGTGGCCAGTCCAATGGCAACCACAAACCAGACACTGTGACATTACCAAACCCCCTCTGACGAGCGATACCCAGACGCTAAAAAAAACATCCACCATAAAACATAATGTTTTTTTCAGGTAGTGGAGGTGGAACGAGGAGGGATGGCGGCCATGACCATGCCTAATGAAGGGTCTCAGGAACAGAGGTAGACCAGGGTTAAGAGCGGAATCCTGCAGGGTGGAATGCCAAGGCGGGGCCGAGTCAGGTACGAACCATCCAGGGCCCCAAAAAACCACACATACAGGACAACACCCACCACACAATAGCACAGCATCGGCAGCCTGGAGGGAATGCTGCCCTGAGGCTCCTGCCCACCAAAACCCAGGCGGGCACCCACTACGGAGACCGAATCCTGTCAGGCAATATGGGTTACACAAACCCTCTCAGCAACTCAGTAGTGACCTGAAAACAAGACAATAGAGTTTGTAACAGCCTCAACGGCTGCAACAGTCAAGCCGTTGCTCCGCACGTCCCCGTAGCTTCACGTCGATCTGGCGCGTACTTGTGAGCTCCTGGACTGGAGCGGGCTTTCCTGTCCTCCTCCTTGCCCTCCGCCGATTAGTGGGAGTCTGAAGGGTAGAGGTGGTAGGAAAACTCCTGTGGAAGGGTTCTGATTGGCCTGGTATTGCCAACTGACTTCGACCCTGGAGATATTTGACGAAGTCCCAGAAGTCTAGGATCTCGAGTCCTTTCACCTCCCACTGGGGCAAAGGATTATCCAGACAGACATTAAGGAGGTCCTAAAGTGCAGCCTCATAAATCGGTACCCCGAACACGCCAACGTCCCCAAGATCCGGGCAAAAGCACGCACCGTCCATTACCTTCCTGCCTCTGAGCCATCAGGAAGCCTGCCTCCTACTCGACTCATACGCTCCTTCCCTTGGCAGAGCGGATAATCCTGATGTCTTGTCCAAAAAAAAGGAAAAAGTAAAAAACAAATGCTAGGATCTGTAATTGTGCTGCTGTGTTCTGTCATCGGAATGCCCAGAGAGACAAGTAAGATCCATTTCAGTTTTATTGAAGTAGGCAAAAAAAAACACTTACCACAACACCAACACAAAAACGTGCAAAGGTAATCGCAGCAATGCAAGGAACAGATAACACGGTCAACTTAGACAACGTAACATCAAGGTCAGACATGGGAAGACAAATACATTATAGCAGCAATGACAGACAGAGTGAGCAAGGTATATCTATATAGCTGGGATAATGAGTAAATGACCAGGTGATATGATCGGAAATATAAACAGAGTGCTACATAAATACAAACAGCGCAAGTGACAGACAAGGGACGATGGGAATGGAGTGGTCACACATATAACACAAAAACAGGAGAAGCGCCCTCATTGGCCATTCCAGGGCAGCCACCCCGACCACTGTGACATTAGCATCCATATACGTCCAGCGCGCAGTGTGCCCTAAGCCAGGCTGCAGAATTCACCACCATTGTGCATGCCTAGACATGTCGGAGTTGCATACGGTCACATGGGGCCATACACACTACGGGCTGACTTATGAGTTGCTTCGATTGTTCGGTTTAAATTTGAATCCAGCCCTCAAAGCGTCGATGATGTTTGGTTATTGCCCAGTAGAACACAACTGTCACATATTTTGTTCTCATAATTCCTACAGTGGGTATAGAAAAGAATCATTCCCCTTTTAAAATAATCACATTTTGTAGCTTTGCAGCCTGAAATGAAGATGCACACATGTTTTTGTTTTATCCAGCTCTATTTACTCAGTGCAACTTATAACATCCAAGTGAAAGATATAAGATAAAAATGTTAAATAAAAAAACTAGAATCACTGAGATGGAAAAAGGATCACCTTCTTGTGTCAGTATTTTGTTGAACCACCTTTTGCTTTAATTACAGCCTTTAGTCTGTTGGGATTTGTCTTTACTAACTATGCACATATAGACTTTGGAATATTTGTCGACTCTTCTTTGCAGAATTGCTCAAGTTCAGTTCAGTTTGATGATGAGTGTTTGTGGACTGCAGTCTTCAAGTCATTCCACAGATTTTCAGTGGGGTTTAAGTCTAGGCTCTGATGAGGCCATGCAAGGACATTCAGCCTTTTCTCCTTCAACCACTGTGTGCTCAGTTTTACTGTGTGCTTTGGGTCATTGTCATGTTGAAAGATAAACCAAGTTCTTCCCATTGACAACTTTCTGGCAGACGGCAGCAGATTTTCCTCAAGAATTTGAAGGCATTTCACCCCATCCATTTTTCCTTCTATCCTGAAAAGTGCTCCAGTCCCTGCTGCAGAGAAACACCCCAGAACAGGACATCACCACCTCCATGCTTTACTGGAGGAATGCTGTTATCTGAATGGCGAGCTGGATTGGATTTCTGCCAGACATATCGTTTGGTCAAATAATTACATTTTAGTCTCATCTGCCTCAGAATCTTCAAGGTGTGTTTTGGCAAAGCTCAGTCTGACTGCATGTGGCCTTTCTTTTTTTCTTACAACCCTCCCATACAAGCCACATTTGTGGAGAATTTGTGATATTGTTGTCACCAGTGTTGGGCAAGTTACTCTGAAAATGTAATCAAATTACTGAGTACTGATTACTCCTTTTAAAAGTAATCCCGTTACTGTTCTGATTAGTTACATAATTAGTTACATTACTAGATACGTTACTTTTTTCTCCATGAAATTCATGAAATCCCAGCATACACGCTCCTGATAAATATTTGTTATTAAAGCATCAACATTCACAAAACACTGTTATTTTTAACTAAAGCAAGCGGCTGCTGCATGCATGGTTTGGCATTGGCATGGCAACGCTGCATTTATAATCTAAAAAAGACATCTCCGTTCATCGCAATCTCATATATCTCTGTTATAACAATAAATATATGCATAATGAATCTTTCATAATGTCTACAATTTGTGTGTTATAATGAGAGGATTCGTGAACACGCAAATTTCAGCACTGCATTGCTCAACGGAGCAAACACGTGTTATAGCCTAAATAGAAACTCTGCCTAAGCTTGCGCCTGTTTATCGTTTTTATTTTATATTAGTTCTTGCTGCTTTTGTGCAGTAGATGTATAACAATTTATTTGTTTCAGATATTGTATGTTTAGATATTTCTATTTTGCGGAGTCCCATGAATCATTTTATTCTCACGCATCCCGCACACACAAATTTCTGCAACTCACCCGATCATCTTGGCCCTCACCGCACTCTGTTGCGTCTGTCTCGCGAGCAGGTCTCTAATCCACTGCACTTGACTCGACATACTGTGCTGACATCGCTTTTTACAATCTCTTGCATTAACAACCTGGGGGCATTCTGTCCTCATGTAATGCCATGTAACGTATAGACCTCATCTTTTACTATACTCTAATTAACTATTTTGAAAATTATAATGCAGTAAAGTACTCTGTGACAAAAAAGTTTCAAATTACAGTACGCGTATACAAGTACTACTTACTGGCCCGCAACACAGGGTGTCACATGCACACAATTAGCACTCTTGGTCATAAACTCCTGTAGCCTTCAGAGTTGCTGTACTCTGGGTCCCTTTCTGATCAGTTTCCTCCTGGCTCTTTCATCCTGTTTGGAGTGACGTCCTGATCCAGGGAGGGCCTGTGTTGTACAAAATTCCTTCCACTTCTTAATAATAGACTTTCACTGTGCTTCTAGGCATTAATAAAACCTTTGAATTTTTTTTTTTACCCATCTCCTGACATGAGCCTGTCCACAACTTTATCCCGGAGACCTTTTGACAGTTTCTTACCACCCATAGTTGATTGTTTGCTTCAACTGCACTACAAGACGAATGCTACCAGGACAAAAGCCTTATTCCAATAACAATCCCTAATCGAATGACTACAAGCGATCCAGTTAAAGTCAAATGCTTTGTTCCATTGAGAAGGTGCGAGCTACTCCTGATGAGTTTACAAAGTAATTTTTAAGCGGGGGGGGATGCGTTTTCAACTCATGAGTCCTGGGGGGGGGTTCGAATGTGGTGTTATTGTCTTCACTTGGAATAGCATAGATAAGTAACACCCAATAAGGGACACACTAACAGAACATACAATACAACAACAAAACACAAACAAAAACTTTGTCCGTCTTCGTTTCAGACTGCAAAGCAACAAAATTTGATTATTTTAAAGGGGACTGATTCTTTTCTATACCTGTACATGTATAAAAGTCAAGATTTTCAACTGGAAAATTTAGTTCAGGATCCAATGTGTGATTTAAGTGTTCCCTTAATTTATTTGAGCACTTACCTTTAGACTAGTAGCAGGATCTCCAACCTCATCACCCACAAAACAAAAGGACGTACCCCCAGCACTGCACCAAACAGTCAACATGTCCGTACTCACCAAATATCACAGTGACACACCCCCCTTCCAGGTCACAATAAAGCAGTCTCCACTAATGAGCTGATGAGTTGAATCAGGTGTGATAGATGAGGGAGCCGTGCAAAATGTTCAGGGCTGGGGGTACTCCAGGACAAGTTAGAGAACCACTGGACTAGATAGAGTATATAAATGTTTTCTTTTTGGCCATTTGATTACAACGGCCACAGTCAGTATTCACATTATATATTTAGAAACGTTTGTGCTTTTGTAGAGCTTGTCTTGTGTTAAGCAGCGCTTCCATTTCTTCTCTAATAAGGTACAAGGAGAGCATCATGAGACTGTCCAGAATCCACCATGATCAGCCAATGAAGCCTCTGGACCAGGCAGTTTACTGGATCGAATTTGTGATGCGGCATAAAGGAGCTAAACATCTACGAGTTCAGGCACATGATCTGAGCTGGTATCAGTACCACTGCCTGGATGTAGTGGCCTTCTTACTCTCAATCGTTGCACTGATCACATTCCTCTTCATTAAAGCATGCCGTTGCCTTTTCCGTAAATGTTTCAGAAAGACTCGTCCTGATGGCAAAGCACAAAAGAGTAAAAAAGAGTGAACGCAAAGTAGGTTAGCACAGAGCAGCTCCCAATTCCAGTCCAGTCACGACAGCTGCAAGTGAAATATCATGAATATGGATTAAATAAGAAAAAAGAGCACGTTCAGTATAACCACAAACACATATGATAAAAACTATTAATCCGCTCGTCAATTAAAAAACATCAACGCAAACCTGCAATTTATCATTTAATTTAGGGCTTTTTAATTTGACAGGTTAGATTAAGTGAAATTGATCATTAATATTTATATAAATACACAGGGATGTATTATACATATTAAAGGGGTCATATGATGTTGCTAAAAGAACATTATTTTGTGTATTTGGTGTAATGCAATGTGTTTATGCGGTTTAAGGTTCAAAAAACACATTATTTTCCACATACTGTACATTATTGTTTCTCATCTATGCCCCGAGGTGTGCTGTGATTGGCCAGCTACCGTCGATTGTGATTGGCCGAATACCTCAAGCGTGTGACAGAAATGTTATGCCCCTCACCATACTGCTGATGCTGTGTCCCGGTCCGGAAGTGATGAGACAAAAATCCATTATAAACGAGGCATTTGTTGCACCAGTGGGGACATAATTACGGATTACAATGACTTATACTGTCTTTTTACGCGTTGCGTTGCATCGTGCCGCGTAAACATAAAACCATGTGTGCATTTGTGATCGAAGAAATGACAAACAACAAGTGCTACTCTACACTGCTCAAACTCGCGTTTGAATCATAAGTGGCAAATCCTTTCAATGAAAACGTACTTACAGTCTGTGAGTTAGAAGAGCCGGCATTGTAGTCTACTCTACTAGTATCAGTAAACA
The DNA here is from genome assembly GCA_018155175.1 of Sinocyclocheilus anophthalmus. NCBI lineage: Eukaryota > Metazoa > Chordata > Actinopteri > Cypriniformes > Cyprinidae > Sinocyclocheilus > Sinocyclocheilus anophthalmus. The sequence continues at coordinate 104,491 of JADLZN010007355.1, forward strand.
GTCCTCCATAAAATGGGCTGCACACATCTGAATATTTGGTTTAAACTGTTCCGGAACAGTGTTGTAAATAAAACTTAAACACTGATTTCTAGTCGTGTCCTCTTTTGAATGACCAAAACAAAGTATTGTCGCTTGTGGCGCAACGAACTACACAGTTTCTTCACGACATGGTGGTCGGTTTGTCTGGACACAGACAACAAAAAACATTACGCACCCATCTTTTCTTTGCGTGAACATTTTTGGGCGGCTTTTATAACAAATCTGCCCACACGGTTACGTAGACTGGTGGGGCGGGTCTAAAGTACTGTTTGAGGTAGCATGGTTGACTCTTAACTTTTATAAAGAATATCTCTTTGGATTTGAGACTTTAGTCTTTGCATTTTTATGTCTCATTCTTCACGAAACAGCTTTAAACCCTCCAACGAGAATTTAAACTTGAATCGCATATATGACCGCCGTTAAACTGAAGTGGATACAAAATTCACACCAAACTGAAAGTCGAAACCACCGACATAAATCAAACTTTAATCTCCTCTAATATGCAGAACTTGAGTTTCACCTGAGTTTGATGACGTTGCAGGGTGTTGCAAATAAGTGCATTTAGTCAAGTGAAGTCAACAGATATCCTGTGCTCAGGGAGTAGGACACTGAATTATTTGTAATAATTATTTTTGTCATTAAAAACTTTTGATGTTTGACTGCTTTTGTTATTTTGATAAGTGCATTAAAGCTGACACGTATATGCTTATATAATTTGAAAAGTCTTCATTCTTATTTTGTGAAAAAATTTATTTGATGGTAAAGTTTTTATAGATATTTCTGAAGTCAGTGTCATCAAATTAGGCAATATTAGGCCTTTTTTTGCAAATAAGCAGACATTTTTCTTTCAAGATACAGGACTGTGTAATTTGTGCAGCTTTCTTAAGCCTTTGAGTAGAGACCAAATAAAGCATATTCTTAAAGCATTGTAGTGGCTGACAACCCATCAGGGAATAGGGAATAAGGATCAATCCCCCCAAAGAACAGCATTTATTCAAAATATAAAACTTTTCTAACAAGATACCCTACAGTTCAAATTTTGGGGTCGCGTAAAAAAATGGGGTCTGTCTTTGTTTTTAGAGAAAAATACCTTTATTCAGCAAGGCCTTGTAAAATTATATTTAAAAATGACAATAAAAACTTTATATTTAGGGTTGGGTATCGTTTTTCCGGTTCCTGTTCGATTCGGTTTCCCGTGTATTGCCTACCGTTCCGGTTCCGATTCCATTTAAATTAACTTTTTTTTTTTCACTATTTTACCTTCATTGAATGTAGTGTTGCTGGAAGGTAGTAAGTAATGATCACAGACAGTATGCTCCCTCAATCGCATGTGCTTTAAAGTTGATGGTTTTTTACACTAATCAATAACATTTTGCTTTTCAAGTCAGAATAAGCTGGTTGGCCAAAGTAGTCCCTTGAGGTCTAAGACACATTGTTCATTTATCCACTAATACTACAATCAACCATATTAACTCTGACATATAAGTTTTAACCACAGTCTATCCACAACACTCCCACCCAAAAGCCCACCATTCATACCATAAACAATGCACAGATCACAGGGACACATGGTGACAAGACAACTGAGTGTTTTCCACAGTGTTAAACATTTAAATGCGTTGGAATAATTTTTTACTTTTTATTCATAAAAGAATCCTGAAAAAATATCACATGTTCCAAAAAATAGCAAAGACTGTTTCCAACATTGATAATAATTCACACATTAGAGTGATTTCTGAAGATCATGTGACACTGACGACTGAAGTAATGATGCTGAAAGCATCAGCTGCGCATCACAGCAACAAAAATAATATATAATTTTTTAAGTATATTAAAAATATAACACTGTTATTTTAAATGTAATAATGTTTGTACAATCTTACAAAGTTTTGACATAGTCATTACACTTATAAATCCACATAAATGCACCTTGGAGATCAAAGAACTTCTTTAAAAAAGTAAACAATATATATATATATATATATATATATATATCGATATATATATATATATAGTATAGTATATATACTATTAGTATCGAGCACTTCAAAAGCCTAAGACTGAATGGTCTGGAACAAGGTTAAAAACAATAAAACCCAACAGTAGCAGGGTCATTCTTACTATTCGGTGCCATTTCAGCTTGGTAACTTTCCATAAAAAAATATTTACATTTCCATGATGTAATCATTTTATCTGAAGAAGGGCTTGTTACACTATAAGAAAAATATATTAGTCCAGCTCAGGATATTATTCTTTAATAATTTTTCACGAAATTCTTCACACATGCAAGGGCCAAATGTCCACCCTGTTACAGGACATTCTCATCTCAATTAATAAGTATCTTGAATGCCTAAAATGTCCCTCTCTTTACCCTGCAAATGTATTTTAACAAAGTGTTCATAATCGGGCATTATCTTGAAAAAAAGTTGATGTATTTTAAGACGCAGTGTAATTTCAACACATTTCTTTTAGAATAAAAATACATTTAAATGGAATTTTGGCCCCATTAAATATTCAAACAACTTTTGCCATTTCATTTCCCTACAGAATAAACCAAAACAGCAGACATTTGTTTGTACTTATTTTAGTATATAAAAAAAAAAACTCACAGGGTGGGACAGGACAAACAGGTGGACATTCACCCACTGGCAACGGTATTGTCAATATATTGCCTAATACAAGAAGCATATTGTCACAATTTACAATCACTACAGCAGATAAATGGTTCTGTATATAACAGTTTATAGGATATAAGGCCACTTACACCACATTAAAGTAAGCTGTTCTTATACCTATTATTATAAGATCTCATTTGTTATGCTGTCCCTTTATTAGGCTACAAAATAGGTTTATCATTGTATTTTATTATTGAAAGTTTATAGTTTTAGAGAACATATTATTTTGCTCTCTCTCTCTCACACACACAGACACTCACAACTGTTATTCCCATCTTTATGGTGTCTGCCATAGCCTATGGTTTTTCTACTGTAACACACTGTATTTTACTACTGTTTTAACTTTATACATAATCCTTACACCTAAACCTACCCTCACCACAAAACTACAGTTTTTAGATTTTCAAACACTTAATCTGTAGGACTATATCGACAGTGGGTACGTAAAGTATTCAGACCCCCTTAATTTTTTCTCTCTTTGTTATATTGCAGCCATTTTTCTAAAATCATTTAAGTCATTTTTTTTTCCTCATTAATGTCCACACTTAGCACCCCATATTGACAGAAACACAGAATTGTTGACATTTTTTGCAGATTTATTAAAAAAGAAAAAAAACTGAAATATCACATGGTCCTAAGCATTCAGACCCTTTGCTCAGTATTTAGTATAAGCACCCTTTTGATCTAATACAGCCTGAGTCTTTTTGGGAAAGATGCACCAAGTTTTTCACACACACGTGGATTTGGGGATCCTCTGCCATTCCTCCTTGCAGATCCTCTCCAGTTCTGTCGGTTGGATGGTAAACGTTGGTGGACAGCCATTTTTAGTCTCTCCAGAGATGCTCAATTGGGTTTTAAGTCAGGGCTCTGGCTGGGCCATTCAAGAACTGTCACATAGTTGTTGTGAAGCCACTCCTTCGTTCTTTTAGCTGTGTGCTTAGGGTCATTGAAGTCAAAGTCATAATATTGAGCACACGGTAACAACACCTTCGCCCATCTGATGTCCTAGCACATCCTGGAGAAGTTTTCGTCCATGATATCCCTGTGCTTGGCCGCATTCACCTTTCCCTCGATTGCAACCAGTCCTCCTGTCCCTGCAGCTGAAAAACACCAACACAGCATGATGCTGCCACCACCATGATTCACTGTTGGGACTGTATTGGACAAGTGATGAGCAGTGCCTGGTTTTCTCCATACATACCGTTTAGAATTAAGGCCAAAATGTTCTATCTTGGTCTCATCGGACCAGATAATCTTATTTCTCACCATATTGGAGTCCTTCGGGTGTTTTTTCATGTGTCTTGCACTGAGGAGCGGCTTCCATCGGGCCACTCTGCCATAAAGCACCGACTGGTGATCTCAGACTGCAGATGAAAACTGGACTTCTGAACACCTAACAATCCTACAACTTTCTCACATTTCCCGACTGCATCTCTGGAGCTCAGCAAAGTGATCTTTGGGTTCTTCTTTTACCTCTCTCACCAAGGCTCTTCTACCCCGATAGCTCAGTTTGGCCAGACGGCCAGCTCTAGACGGTTCTCTGGCGGCCCGAAAACCAAACGTCTTCCATTTAAGGATTATGGAAGCCACTGTGCTCTTAGGAACCTTAAGTGCAGCAGAATTTTTTTTTGTAACCTTGGGCAGATCTGTGCCTTGCCACAATTTTGTCTCTGAGCTCTTCAGGCAGTTCTTTTTGACCTCATGATTCTCATTTGCTCTTTCATGCACTGTGAGCTGTAAGGTCTTAATATAGACAGGTGTGTGGCTTTCCTAAACAAGTCCAATCAGTATAATCAAACACAGCGGGACTCAAATGAAGGTGTAGAACCATCTCAAGGATGTTCAGAAGAAATGGACAGCACCTGAGTAAATATATGAGTGTCACAGCAAAGGGTCTGAATACTTAGGACCTTGTGATATTTCAGTTTTTCTTTTTTAGTAAATCTGCAAAAATGTCAACAATTTCTGTGTTTTTCTGTCAATATGGTGCTGTGTTAATGAGGAAAAAAAAATAACTTAACTGATTTTAGCAAATGGCTGCTATATATCAAAGAGTGAAAAATTTAAGGGGGTCCTGAATACTTTCCGTACCCACTGTAATTTGTTTTTTTTTTTTTGTTTTGTCTCTCTCATACGTACCAAATAAATGTCCCCACAAGGTCAAAATGTACTGGTATCACTATACTTGTGGGGACATTTGGACCCCATGACGTAGGGAATACCCGTGCACACACACCACGCAGGCAGGCAGTCAGACACCACACACACACACTGTAATGGCAAAATCAAGATAATTTTAATTACAGTTTCTATCTAGCAAACAAGCTGAGTTCTAACACTTTCTTTTTTTCTTCCTCCTTTATCCCCTTTCTTCACCTCTCCTTCTCTTTATTGAGGTATGTCCTGCCTTCTTCATGGTCGGCATCACGATGACCCTGTAAGCGGCGCTGCTTTTTCTGAGCATACAACGGTGCCATTTCCTAACAATACAGGCATACCATTTAAACAACTCTTTGTTTTAAATGCATAGTAAATTATAAGTACCAATACATGCTGTAAACACTTATTTAGCTATTTTTACATTGACTGTTACAATATATCCACCCTGTTACAGTGCAAAACCGTAACAGGGTGGACAGTAACAGGAGGGATATTTTATGCTAAAGTCAGCCGTTGCTATTCATGTGATGAACAACAAGCTAGTACATAGTGATCATTGATGAAGTTTTTTAACATGTTGATTAACCATATTTTAAAATTATAAATAAGCATAACAGGGTGGACGTGCTATGCTTTACCACATCAGTGAATCATTTGTCACCAAAAAGTATTATACTTTCTGAGAGTCATGTTATTATTAGAGAAACATTCAAGGGCCGTGTTCAGAGGAACAGGGGGGACACAACATGTTTTAAAGATTTTGAGCATTAAAAATGTATGAATAACAAAAAATATATTTTGTTGAGGAATATTATAAATAAGAATATACCACAATATTGAAAATGTTGGAATTTGTTTGATTTTCAATACTTATATTTGTGTTATGCAAGCTTACTTGGGGACATGGCAGTTTAGCCTACTTGCACTAAAATATGAGTAATTATTTTTTTAATTATTAAGTTAATTTTGGGTACATATGCATTGTGTTCTATGGTAGAGGGACAGTAACTTTGTAAGATGAGGATTTAGAAACAAGTATTAGCCAATTTTTACAGAAAATACACCACATTATAATATCATGGGGACTGAAATGGCACCGAATGCTATAATGGCCCAGCAGGGTGCCGCAAAAAAAAAAAAAAAAAAAAAAACAAAACCAAACTGCAAAATCGCATAACAAAGGCGTAGTTTAGCTCTGAATATTTGGCAACCCTCGTTCACTGCGATGCGCGAGAGAGACGTCCGCCATTTTAGAGCTGACACACACTCACACTCGAGCCGCAACACATTTAATGCTGTGGAATAGTTTCTAAAAGAACTGGGAATTAATTGAATTGCCAAGAACGAGTCTAGAGAGAGAGAGGAGGGCCTGTAAGGTGTGTTTAATCCACGGGGGCTGAAGATGTCTGCCGACAGGAGAGACGAGAAAGGTAAACGATGATATCTGTGCCTGTACTAGCCAAATACTTGTTTAAACAATAGACATCCGTGTTTTTTTATTGCCATTATTTTAATACAGTGTTTGCGTTTGGTCATTCGCTATGTTTTCAGGTAAATCCGTTTACATTCATACCCATTATGGCTAGAAAGGAGTTTGTTGAGGAAACGCAACAGCGATCGTTAGCTTAGCACGATGCTAACTCATGTTATCATGGAGGACTTTGTTTGTTTATGTTGAATGTTTTTGGAAAGAAATGTCGTACGTGATCTGTCCGATTTGCTGTTAGGACGTTAGCCATCAAGCATAGGCCTGTTATGTACAACACATCAAATATCTCAAAATTAAAAATGGATATAAAATGGACTAATGTAGAATTACAGCGTTTGGACTTTTTACGTGAATGTGTTCAAGGGAGCTGTTTAATAATAAACATCACTTTGGGAAATACTTCATCTCTTGCTGTATTGTTTTGTACGTGTGTGAGCCTGTTACTGTATATTGTATTTGATACTGTTACATGGCATTGTGTTTTCATGTTGGAGTGAGTGACCTAAACATGCCAGTGTACTTGATCTGAAATGCAGTGTTTGAAATAATTTTACACTGTACTTTCATTTGCAGATGGGGAACTGAATGTGCTGGAAGACATTTTGACTGATGCTCCTGACCAGGACGATGAGCTCTACAACCCCGAGAGTGAACATGATAATAATGAGAAAAAAGGTAGGCCTGCATGTGTGTTGATGTGAAAAAAACACCATTTTAAAGCATTGCCAGATCAGATTTGATTCACATTGCATACAATATTTTGACAAACCATACAGACTTGAAGTGTTCAGATTTGTTTATTCAGAGACTGTATAAAAGTAGACTCCGCTGAACAATACCATGGCATGCTTTCCATTTTAAAGAATGAAAAATAAGCTAAGCAGCCTTTAAGTAATCGGCACCGATAGTTGATTGCTGGAACTATCGGTTATTGGCAAAAGTCCATGCCGATAGTTTTCCGGGTTGCGTCCATTGCTGGAGCGGCTGAGAAAGGTCTGCTGTCATTATACAATACAAGAGCGGCTTCTAGAGGTGGAATCACTGATGCCTCTAGCTGTTTGTTTTGACACGTGACACTGCACGCTGAACAGAGCGGAAACTTCAGACGCGGATTTAAATGCAGCCGACAGAAAATCCTGCCGCTCCATTCACATAGTTTTCTTTTAAATGACCTCATATTGGTCCCGAATCGTTGTTAATGTACATAATGAATTGTGTATTGTGCATTTTCAGCAAAACGTTTGTCTTTCTGTGGCTCTAATAAAGTCTGTGTTCTTCATTTATAGAGCTGTAATATAGGTCGCGCTTTCTCTTTCCGCTTGCTCTGTTTTTTAAACACCGAACTTCAAACTCATCCATGCCAAATTGTTCATTCTTAAGTAAACTTGTGTCTGTTTGGTGATTAAATAAACAAATTTAGACCGCTGCTCGAGTTGAACGCGACGCGTTCGGAGTGTGTGTGGGGGGGGGGGTGGGGGGGTGTGATCCGGTGATTCTCCTAGACTCAGCTCTGCGCGTGTTATTTTGTTAGATAATCATTGTTCAAAAATAAAGCATTTAAGTGGGAGAGTATACATACAATATCCATATGTATGTAATTTTAATGCTATAGCCTTTGTGTATATATTTAAAGATGTGCATCTTTAAGCATGACAGTTGAAATGGTAACACTTTAAAATAAGTCCATTTGTAGCATTAAGATTAATGAAAGCTGTGTAAGTATTGTTCCTTGTTAGAGTGTGTTAATTTAAACTATTATTATTATTACTACTACTACTACTAGTATGGTTCAGTACTGTTTTTGTTAAAGCACTATTTTAGTTTTTGTTCAGTATCAATTTAACTATCGGTTAATTAATCGGTATCGGCCAGTGTGGTCCAACCTAGCTATCGGTATCGGCAAAATCCACTATCGGTCGACCTCTAATAACAACAACATTATAGGATAAACAAATGGTGTAACGTGTTCCTGCAGTACATATACAGAGTAAACTGTAAACCGGACTGCTGATAGTTAAATGTCTGTGTCTCTGTGAGACTATTTCCACATTAACCGATCGTTTATCTCATGCCTTAGGGTCTAAACGGAAGCACGAACGAGGAGGCAGCCAGGATGCAAAGCGGCTCAGAGCATCGGGACACACTACCAGACAGCCATTAAAGAGAGCTACCCCTTCTTCTGGGTCGAAAAAGACAAGCAATCTCAGAGGAAGACATGCACCAGAAGAGCTCTATGAAGACAGAAAGAACCATGCTGGAAGAGGGGGTGCATCCCGGGCTGATTTATCTAAAGGATATGGTGAAAAAGGCCTGTCCCGCAGCAGAGACTCCCAGAGACGGATTAAACCCCTGCTGCCCGAGCTGACCGAGGTAAGAGAGGGCAGGTATAACATAGATGTAGTTTTTGTTTTTGCATTTTTTGTTGATCATAAATGTTTTTTCTTTCATTTTTCTTAAAATAGGAAAATAAAAGTATACATTTATTTACTCAAAAAAGTCATGTGGTGGTAGCCATCAAGTAAATAAACAAAACAGCATGAGAAAGAAAGTGTTATCGCTGTTTATCAGCATGGCTGCGACAAGTTCTTCTTGTGTGGATCAACGTTGTGCCTCAGATTCTGCCGTTGCTCGTTCAGAACATGTGTCCGAGTCTCTTTCGTTGCTGAACAAAAACATATGATGCAAAGTGTTCAAGTTTGTCAGTGAAAATGTGCACTTTTGTGCCTTTTTAAAAAATTACGTGATCTCTTTCAGAGTCAGAAATTACAGGTTTTGTCAGTGTCTGCGGAAGTTGAATGAACGAAGAAGATAAGGTTGTTATGACAGTAGTAATTAATTAAAATGAAGCATATTACAAAAAATAGGTCAAATGAATATAATAAAACAAAGATACACATTTTTCCCCCCTTTTTTTTAATAGCGATTTATACAATACTGATTGTGTCAAAGCAGCTTTTCAGTGTCAAACAGGAAAATAGTTTGTCAATAATGCAAGAAGACAATAAAAAAAGTGTCATTTTTCCAGCTAAAGTCAGTTCATTGATGATTCCGTGATTTCATCATCCAGTTCAGCTCTCTTCCAATAGTATCTGTGCTAGTGGTCGACCGATATTGTTTTTTTTTGTTTGTTTTTTTGACTGCCGATATCTTGGAAAGCAGGTTGGCCGATATAATTGTATTTATTTTCATTAATATTTAAGAAATTTGAAATTGAATCATTTGAAAATGGATTAAAAAATAAATTTGTAAAATAAACATACTTATACTTTAGATGACAAAGTATTTTCCATAAATATTTAATAAAAATATAATTAAAAAGGAAGTAAACTGTAACCAACAGGGCACTCAGTATTCTGGGAAGTTTGTGTGCATTGGGAATCATATTTTTTCAAATAAAGCCAAGGTAACACTCATTTTACATACAGCACACAGTGAAAATGACATGAATATGACAGTGGGCATATGCATAAAGCGCAGAATAATTTGAAATCACGATATTAATGTTTAAAGCATTCAATTTGCATGGACCGAAAGTCACGCAGAGAACACGCGATCGTGCAGGATACAAATGCACACTTCACAATATCTCACAACTGGATTCGACTAAGTTTGAGAAATTACGTTTTTGAAATTAGATGTTCACTAGTCATTCAAAGATTTGTTTAAATGATGCAAATGCGTATTTGCTGAATGCTGACGGCAAACGAGAAAGTATTATAATTAGGGATGCACCGATACTGGTATTGGTATACTGATACTGAGCTCCTGTACTCGTACTCGTTAAAATGTTCCGATACCAAATGCCGATACCACACAGTATGTGATAAGCGCCATATTCAGACAAAGAACACCGACAACAGAAAAACAGACAGCAGAATGGAGTTAAGGATGTCTACTACAAAGTATATGTATGCAATGAATATAATGTTAAACATTCATTATTAACGCCTGTATAGCTGATGTGCTCGAGCTGATAAACAAAGCACGCTGAGAGGATTGAGCGCACGGCCGCGCAGATGCACGAGTTTGTTGTGTGAATATACCTTTCTCACAGACATCAAAGAAAGTTTGTAGTTTGGTCGGATATGTCAAAAACAAGTAAGTACAACAATGCACATTTACACACAGCACACCATATTGACAGAAAAACACAGAATTTGACATTTTTGCAGATTTATTAAAAGAAAAACTGAAATATCACATGGTCCTAAGTATTTCCGTACCCTATTGCTGTGACACTCATATATTGTAACTCAGGTGCTGTTCCATTTCTTCTGATCTCCTTGAGATGTTCTACAACCTTCATTTGATCCAGCTGGGTTTGATTATACGATTGGGACTTGATTGGAAGCCACACAACCTGTCTATATAAGACCTTCCGCCTCACAGTGCATGTCAGAGTCAAAAAAAAAAAAAAGGTAAAAAAAAGAAATCATTGGAGGTCAAAGGAACCGCCTGAAGAGCTCAGAGACAGAATTGTGCAAGGCACAGATCTGGCCAAGGTTACAAAACATTTCTGCTGCACTTAAGGTTCTAAGAGCACAGTGGCCTCCATAATCCTTAATGGAAGACGTTTGGGACGACCAGAACCCATCCTAGAGCTGGCCGTCCGGCCAAACTGAGCTATCGAGGGAGAAGAGCCTTGGTGAGAGAGGTTAAGAAGAACCCAAAGATCACTGTGCTGAGCTCCAGAGATGCAGTCGGGAAATCGGAGAAAGTTGTAGAATGTCAACCATCACTGCAGCCCTCCACCAGTCGGGCCTTTATGGCAGAGTGGCCCGACGGAAACCTCTCCTCAGTGCAAGACATACATGAAAGCGCATGGATTTTGCTAAAAAAACAACCTGAAGGACTCCAAGATGGTGAGAAATAGATTCTCTGGTCTGATGAGACGCAAGATAGAACTTTTTGGCCTTAATTCTAAGCGGTATGGGTGGAGAAAACCAGGCACTGCTCATCACCTGTCCAATACAGTCCCAACAGTGAAGTTTGGTGGTGGCAGCATCATGCTGTGGGTTGTTTTTCAGCTGCAGGGACAGGATGACTGTTTGCAATCGAGGGAAAGATGAATGTGGTCAAGTACAGGGATATCCTGGACGGAAACCTTCTCCAGAGTGATCAGGACCTCAGACTGGGCCGAGGGTTTTCCTTCCAACAAGACAATGACCCTAAGGACACAGCTAAAATAACAAAGGAGTGGTTTCATAACAACTCTGTGACTGTTCTTGAATGCCCAGCCAGAGCCCTGACTTAAACCCAATTGAGCATCTCTGGAGAGACCTAAAAAGGCTGTCCACCAACGTTTACCATCCAACCTGACAGAACTGGAAAGGATCTGCAAGGAGGAATGGCAGAGGATCCCAAATCCAGGTGTGAAAAACTTGTTGCATCTTTCCCAAAAAGACTCATGGCTGTATTAGATCAAAAGGGTGCTTCTACTAAATACTGAGCAAAGGGTCTGAATACTTAGGACCCTGTGATTATTTCAGTTTTTCTTTTTTAATAAATCTGCAAATATGTCAACAATTCTGTGTTTTTCTGTCTATATGGGGTGTTGTGTGTACATTAATGAGGGAAAAAATTAACTTTAATGATTTTAGCAAATGGCTGCAATATAACTAAGAGTGAAAAATTTAAGGGGGTCTGAATACTTTCCGTACCACTGTACTGTCTATCAAAATCATCTACTTATCAAGATGAATCTGTTCTGACACAGTTTAACTCTGAGTTTTGTCATATTTTATTACCATTTTCTAAACTATAGCGAATAAACTGATAATGTGAGAAATGTTGAAGGTGTCTGAATACATTTTGGTTTGACTGTATCTATTTGATAAATGAAGTTAACCAACTAACATTATACATACCCTTTTGGTTTCTGTACCCAATATTTAAAAAATTTACAAATGGAATAAAAATATTGGTATCGGCAAGTACCAAAAATAAAAGTATCAGTATTGGTACATCCCTAATTATAATGTTTGCCTTTCTATTACTAATAATATAAAAGCAATTGTTATAATACTTTTGTATACATTTTAATTCCTTCGTTTAACAGTTCTATCTGATTATTAGACAGAACTGTTAACGACGACGGTGAACAAGGAGAATGTGAGCATTGTGCCGCTCGGGCACCGTCAAAATAAAAGTCCCACTTCGAATGCATCGGCCAAGCAGGAAAAACTTTTCGCCCAATGCGGATATCTAAAAAAATGCCAAACATCGGCCGATATATAGGTCGACCACTAGTCTGTGCAGTCAGTCAAGCGTCCCCAACTAAGCAAGCCAAAGGCAACAGTGGCAAGGAACCAAAACTCCATCGGTGACGGAAATGGAGAAAAAACCTTGGGAGAAACCAGGCTCAGTCGTAAATAGTTTGTTTTTCAGATAGGTCTAACAGTAGTCTGAAATGCGTCAGAAATTGAATGAAGTGATCAAATGTAATACTCTGCACTGTATGAATTAAACGGACTTTGTGAAAAATAGATTTCATAGGTACCTGTAATTATTCAAATGTATTAAATTGTCTTAATTTGAATCATTATTATTCTTCTTAGATAATTAGATATTGCTGATTTTACTGTCTGATTCTTTTTTTCACCTCCTTTTGATGTGAGCAGCTTTGCTCCTCAGCTGTAAGCAATTGGCTGGTGTCCGTGAATCATTAGGATCTGTGATTTGTTGTTCCTCTTTAATATTTGGTCGTTTAGTAAAGCAAATCTAAATCTCTATTTAAGCATTTGCATATGAATTGCGTATAAACTGTTCTAACTAGTATTATGACACCCGTCTCTGGTGAGCTTTTAAATGGAGTTTGACTGAGACTAGTGTTGATGAGTGACTGATGAGACTGAGATTATACCTGTTGTAGACTGACACATGCATGCTGCGTGTGCTTAAACTCACTCTCTCGCTACACACCATCTGTTTGCCATGACACTCGCGTTACATCAGACATCCTCTGATTTGGATTTGCATCTCGTCTAATTCATTTTAACAGCCATTTCAGTTCAAACATATTTAAATAATATTTTTTTTGTAAAAACAAATCAGCATCTGTGCTGCATAGGAAGCATGGTGTGTAATACAAACACTTGTTTTCAGAAGATGCGGAGGACTAGTGAGGACAGTACAAGCAGAGTAAGTCGCTCCTCCAGAGAGGAAGAGGCTCATTCAGAAGAATATGTGACTGGCAGCTCTGTGGCTTCCTCTGAGGGCAACTGCTCGGATGTCGAAGAGGAAGGAGCCATGCAGGAGGAAGGGGAAGAGAAGGAAGCAGAGGAGGAAGATGAGGAGGATGAAGAGGAGGAGGAGGAGTATGAACTGGAGGAGGAGGAGGAGGACACACGGGAGGGAAATGAACAGAACGACTACGATACTCGCAGCGAGGCCAGTGATTCCCAGTCTGAGTCTGTGTCCTTCTCGGAGGGAGAATCTGTGCACTCAGGCTCAGAGGCGTCAGGTATGTGCTGCTGAAGATCACAGTTTGCTGATTAGTAAAAAAAATTATTTTGTGTAGCATTTTCACAATCATAATCCTCATGCTCATGTCGTTGATGTTTTCTGATAGGTTGCCAAATACTCTGTTCCAAACCCTAGTGAGCTGCCTCACAGTCTACTGTCTACATAGGCAGCTACCTAGAAGCATTGTAAGCGAGTATATAGTTGTTTTCCCACCTGCTTTCAAGCTTCAAAATGATGAAAGCAGAGTAAAAGAATCATAAAAGTGATTTATTTAAATCTGTGTGTTGGCTTGACATCAGAGCCAAAAACAGGATATTTTCACGGGTGGTTGAGCAAACGGTCGGGGTAGCACAGAAATGTTCACAATTCACCAAAAAAAAAAAAAATGTTTGACCGAGCTGTTTTAGATCGCAACAACACTTGTCCACATCTGAAGTTCAACATGCTAAGGTCAGCTCATAGTGCTGCTTGTTCTTCATTACTGCATCGTCATATATATATATTTTATGATTCTTTTAGACAACTTCCTTCCAAAATCTTACTGATTGCACCTTTAAATTATATCAATTGATTGAAATGCATACTTGAAACTTACTTGTAGGACGTTGTGCATTTCTGCTTAGTTGTTGTCAACAGGTTCAACATTACTTATAAAAAATAGCGGAGGATCTAGGAGCATTTGTGCGGTTAGAGGGTGTCATAGCAACTTCAGAAAATTTAAACTACTTGAAAATTAGTGCTACGGCTGCAGCCTAAAACACGCTGACACATTCTTCCTATAGAGTGCATCAGTGGCGCTGATTCCGGGAGGATTTTTTCCATTAATTTTTCCCAATGGGGATCAAAAAATTGCCCAAAGGAGTCATGAACTGCATTTTTTAAATAATGTTTTCTGAGGTCCACTTATTATGTTAGCAAGGTTCTTACATCAAACATCATCATTTACAAGTAATAGGCTACTTTTTATCCTGTTTTTTGACTCTCTTTGAAAAGGGCATGTGATCGGGGTCACATTCAAGACTTTGAAGTAAACCTAGGTAATAGTTTTGCATATTAAAATTATAGATTTATACTGATGAGATGTACTCTGAAAACACTAGGTAATACTGATTAAAGGGGTCATATGATGTTGTTAAAAAGAACATTATTTTGTGTATTTGGTGTAATGAAATGTGTTCATGTGGTTTAAGGTTCAAAAAACACATTATTTTACATACTGTACATTATTGTTTCTCTTCTATGCCTCGCCTTTCTGAAACGCGTCAATTTTTGCAAAGCTCATCGTTCGGAAAAGCGAGGTGTGCTCTGGTTGGCCAGCTGTCCAGTGCGTTGTGATTGGCTGAATACCTCAAGCGTGTGACAAAAATGTTACACCCCTTACCATACTGTAATGCACTGTTTTCGGCTGGAGCGACGAGACAACAACCTTAAACCATTAAAGAGGCATTTGTGGCCATCCAGTGGGGACAAATTACGGTTATAGTGAATTATACTGTCGTTTTACGCATGCGGTGCATCGGCCGCGGTGGGGAAACATAACCACTGTTCTGCTGTGTGATCAGAGAATGAAAAACACAAGTGCTACTCTCGACACTGCCCAAAACTAACGTTGAATCGTCAGTGGCAAATCTTTAACATGAAAAAGGAGTACAGTCTGTTGAGTCAGAACAGCCGGCATTGTAGACTACTCTACCAGGATCAGTAAACAGTACTCCATAAAATGTGCTGCACACATCTGAATATTTGGGATGAACTGTTGTAAATACAACTTAACCACTGTTGGCCTTCCTACAAATAGGACCGACTAGAAATCAAGTAGTTTCGCTTGTCACAACGAAAACACCGAGGGCTAGGAGTGCGCGGAGGCAGCTGACGTGAGCAGAGGCAGGCGAGCTTGAGAAACTGTGCGGATTCGAATGAGCGTCCGGCAGGCTTGCGGCAACCAAATGTGACGACCCCGGGCTGGACTCCACTTCGTCTAAGGGTGATGAAAGCCGATCTGGTGATCCACAGCGCAAAGTTGATGTACAGTGGGGAAAAAAAGTATTTAGTCAGCCATTAATTGTGCGAGTTCTCCCACTTAAAAATATGAGAGATGCCTGTAATTTTCATCATAGGTATACTCAACTATGAGAGACAAAATGAGAAAAAAATCCAGAAAATCACATTGTGGATTTTTAAAGAGGTTATTTGCAACTTCTGGTGGAAAAAAAGTATTGGTCAATAACAAAATTTAATCTCAATACTTTGTTATAATACCCTTTGTTGGCAATGACAGAGGTTAAACGTTTTCTGTAAGTCTTCACTAGGTTTTTACACACTGTTGCTGGTATTTTGGCCATTCCTCCATGCAGATCTCCTCTAGAGCAGTAAAGTTATTTTTTTAATTGTTTTTTATTTTTTTTAGTATATTTTTATGTTTTTTTTTTTTATTTTTTTTTTTTATTTTTATTTAATTTTTTTTTTTTTTATTTTTCAGATTTTTTTTTTTCTTTGATTTTTTTTTTTTTTTTTTTATTTTTTTTTTATTTTTTTTTATATGCTTTTTGTTTTTTTTTTTTTTATTTTTTTTTTTTATATATTTTTTTTTTTTTAAATTTTTTTTTTATTTTTTTTTTTTTATTTTATATATATTTTTTTTTTTTTTTTTTTTTTTATATTTTTTTATATTTTTTAAGTTTGGGGCTGTCGTGGCAACACGGCTTTTCAATCCTCCAAACGATTTCTATGGGTGTTGCGATCTGGAGACTGATAGGCCATCCCGGGACCTTGAAATGTTTACGAAGCCACGCCTTGTTGCCGGCGGTGTGTGGGATCATGTCATGCTGAAGACAGGACACGTTTCATCTTCAATGCCCTTTCTGATGGAAGGAGGTTTTCACTCAAACTCTCACGATACATGGCCCCATTCATTATTTCGTTTACACTTATCAGTCGTCCTGGTCCCTTTGCAGAAAAAAAAACCCCAAAAGCATGATGTTTCCACCCCCATGCAAGTAGGTATGGTGTTCTTTGGATGCAACTCAGCATTCTTTCTCCTACAAACACGACAAGTTGAGTTTTTACCAAAAAAGTTCTATTTTGGTTTCATCTGACATATGACATTCTCCCAATCCTCTTCATCCAAATGCTCTCTAGCAAACTTAAGACAGGCTTGGACATGTACTGGCTTAAGCAGGAGAACACGTCTGGCACTGCAGGATTTGAATCCCTGGCAGCGCAGTGTGTTACTGATGGTAGCCTTTGTACTTTGGTCCCAGCTCTCTGCAGGTCATTCACTAGGTCCGCCCATATGCTTCTGGGATTTTTGCTCACAGTTCTTATGATAATTTTGACCCCACGGGGTGAGATCATGCGTGGAGCCCCAGATCGAGGGAGAATATCAGTGGTCTTGTATGTCTTCCATATTCTAATAATTGCTCCCACAGTTGATTTCTTAACACCAAGCTGCTTACCTATTGCAGATTCAGTCTTCCCAGTCTGGTGCAGGTCTACAGTTTTGTTTCTGGTGTCCTTTTACAGCTCTTTTGTCTTGGCCATGGTGGAGTTTGGAGTTTGACTGTTTGAGGTTGTGGACAGGTGTATTTTATTTTGATAACGAGTTCAAACAGATGCCATGAATACAGGTAACCAGTGGAGGACAGAAGAAGTTACAGGTCTGTGAGAGCAAAGAAATCTTGCTTGTTTGTAGGTGACCAAATAATTATTTTACAGAGGAATTTACCAATTAATTCTTTAAAAAATCCTACAATGTGATTTGGATTTTTTTACCTTCATTTGTCTTCTCGTTGAGGTATACTTATGATGAAATACAGGCCTCTATCTTTTTTAAGTGGCGAACTTGCACAATGGTGGCTGACTCCCACTTTTGCACACCCCACTGTATTTCCTCATTGACCAGCATGGATCAGCTCTAGGCATGACGAAACGGATATATACGCGAGTGGAAAGGACCAACAATACTACAGCGAGAGGGGGGAATAAAAGTTACGCCGCCTTTCTTTGCGTGAACATTTGGGTGGCGTTATGCAAATCTTCCCACACAGTGACTTAGACAGGGGGCGTGTTTAAACGCGGCGTTTTAGGTAGGTGTGACTGACTCTTAACTTTTAAATAGAATATCTCTTTGGGCTTGAGACTTTAGTCTTTGCAACTTTACAGATCTTCTTTATGCACCAAGAGCTGGTAACACTCCAAAGAGAAAGGAAAAAATGAAATCGCATCATATGACCCCTTTAAAGAAAACTGTTAAATGCTACGACATATCAAACTATCTGTAAACAGACAAAGCAATAGTGTCTCTGTTACTCACACTTAAGTGTTGCAACATTGCTATCAGATGCATTATAGTTGGCACTGCAACTATTTTATTTTCAGTCTCTCTGTAAAGTGACGGGGTGCAACGCAGCAATGGTTAAACCCTATGTTGTTAGGATTGCAAGAAAGACGATGCAAAGTTTTTCCACACTGTCTTGTAATCCTCTGAGGCCTCTATCATTTTGTTGCTTGAGTAATCCTGTGCTTGCATCTCTCTTGTATTTATTCGCCTCCTACTACATGTGAGAGTCCGTGGTCAGGGCTAAAGATGTAATGTTGTAGAAGGCGGTGATCTTCTGCACAGGCAGTCTTTTGTTGCACTGTGACATCATACTGAGACAAAATATGGGCAGCTTGGTTTCTATAAAAGATGTTTTTAGACTAATCAGGAGGTTTTGAGTTCTGAAACTTACAGGATGTTTTTATAGTACAATGATCTCTTGTTGAAAGATAGGAAAATTTGGTTTCTCCATTCATGACCCCTTTAAAGTGTTGTAAGCTATGAACGTATCCAACCAGCTATGAGGAGAATCACAACATTACAAACTTCTATTTGAAGCAAAGACTGTGTATTTAACAGCTTTAGAGTATTTGGGAGTAGGCTTTCCCTACAAGCTCTTTTGCTGCACATTTTCTGTATAGCATCATGGGTAATGTCGTTTTTTCCACCATGGATTCAGCTGTTAAACACACTTATTTAAAAAATAAGTTGAAATTATGTGAATGGATGGCTTCAACAAAAGCATATACCATCAATGAACAGCCTCTGAACTCACAATAGGTTGTTAAAAGTTATCGTTAAAAGTCAATTTCCTTGTGGAGAAAATAAATGGAGATTTAACTTCTGGAACCCGCCTGTTACAGTCTTTAAAATTAGGGAGTTTGTTGGAAAGCATTTTGGGATTTCATTTAGCAACTTTTGTGCAGCCACCTTCACATCAGGAGAGCCTCTGATGCCTACAACTTTGCGTAGGTTGGCAGTTCGCTAGGATTTGGAGCAGACCTGCAGATTAAAGACCATAAAAAATGTTTATTACATTTCCATAAGAACTATGCAACTTGCCTTACGACTGTATTACCTGTGACTAGTTGATCTCATGTTGTTAGAAGTTTTCACTACGGGTCGCTACCTGGCTGTGTTTATCAAAGGACAGAAAAACTATTTGGCTAGAAATTGGAGCCCAAGAAATCTCAAATAATCCTTGATATTCTAACATAAGGGACGTGTTCTCCCATTTACTGTTCAGATGAGGAAAGCAAAGCCAAGAAGCACGCTAGAGGGATATCACCAGTCGTTTTTGATAGAAGTGGAAGTTCAGCTTCAGAATCCTATACAGGTATTAAATAATCCCTTAACAATGCTAATAAAACCTTTAAATAAAAGTCACCGTAACTATTTCAGATTAGGTTTTAGTAATTTGAGTTCATTTGGCAGTGTAAGCTGACTTGCCTCTGCCTTGGTGGCTTTCAATGAAAACGCAAAATGGTTCATTATAAAATGAAAAATATGGAAGGGATAATGTATAGTCAGCTGGTACAAAAAAAAAAAAAAAAGACCAACTTGACTATGTTGTCCCGCTTATTACACGGCTAATTAGAAATAAATAAATGGAAATGACTTAAATTATGCAAGAGGAGAGTGAAAGTTGATCAGCTGAGACAGCAGTCAGTCCTGCAGTTTAAATGTTTGAGATGTGTGATAGTTTGATCAATGATCTGTTTTTTAGAGCAGTAAAAAAAAAAAAGATACTTAAGAATTGCTGTAATGGGAATGCAAGGGTAAAACTAAGATAAAATGGACCATACGTGTTGATTAGCTGAAGTGTAGATTGATCCTTGGCGGAGCAGGTCAGATTACAGATAGCTCTGCATTTATACACACCTGATGGCAACCTGAAATAGTGTAAATTTCCAACAACTACATTTTGTTTCTCTAGTCTTGTATGATTACGTTAAGCTTGCGGGAGTAATCTTTGTTAAAGCCAGTTGTACAGCGTTGGGCTGTTTCATGTTCTATCGGACCAGTCAAAATCATGGGCCACAAGCAGCAGCACACGTTTTTTTTTCGATCTGAATGTTAAAGTGTAGTGTTTCTCTGACTTTTAGGGTCTGAAAAGAAACATGAAAAACTGTCCTCTTCTGTCAGAGCTGTGAGAAAGGGTAAGATAATCACACTCGCGTTCAGATAATGTTTGCACATTTCATCGCATTACATGTCAGTAATCTATTGAAATTTGTTGAGAATTATTTTCATCATCAATGTTATCAATTCTGCCATTGCAGCCATGTTCTGACTACTGTTATTGCATTTGTGACCAGTTTTCTCCTTTTGTCTTTTTAAAGATCAAACCAGCAAGCTGAAGTATATCCTGAGAGAGGCCAGGTTTTTTCTAATTAAGAGCAACAATCATGAGAATGTTTCCCTGGCTAAAGCAAAGGTGTGCCACTTTACAGCACTCTTTACAATTTGAAAAGGCTTTTTTGAGTTTAATGGAAGCTTCACTCCGTTAACGTGCTGTGCATGATCTCTCCACAGGGTGTTTGGTCTACTTTGCCTGTCAACGAGAAAAAACTCAATGCAGCTTTTCGCTCTGCTCGAAGTGTTTTGGAGCTCAGTAGGGAGAGTGGGAGTTTCAAGGTATGTCTTACACAAAATACTGATTTAGATTGCTATGATTTGCAAACGCAAACTCATTTAGTGTGCGTTAGCTGGGTGGCACATAAGATGTTGTGTTGGTGTTACAGGTTTTGCGCGGCTCTCGTCTGAATCTCATCATGGAGGTTCTCCCATCCACTGGGTTCTAACCGCAGGCATGAACGCCAAGATGCTTGGAGGAGTCTTCAAAATTGACTGGATTTGCAGGTATAGAACACGGGGGGGAAACCGTGTTCTTTCCTTTTGTTTTTTTTTTTTTTTGTAGTTTACAATTATGAGCTATTGAGGGTTTCTTTTGCTCGAAGGCGGGAATTACCTTTCACAAAGGTCACTCTCCAACTAGGGAATGAGCAAAGCTGTGAAGATTGGACGTGAGGAAGTTTCGTCGCTTAATGTGAAACTCCTTCCGTAACTAATTTTACTAGAATTATGTTCCATAGGGATGGCTTGTAAAACGTGAATGCTACATACAGTAAATCCAGGTTGTTCAGGGCTCAACGATAATATATTTATAACTATTTTTTTCAGGTCGCATGTTAAAGATTTTTTTATCTGCCCTGCTAACTGTTTCATTTATCCCAAACAAAAATGCAATCCATTTTTATCAACAAATGTAGCATTTTTCAGAAAACTATTTAAGGGTTTAAAAAAAATTAAATGAGAGATTTTTATTTTCAGTAATGGCTGGAAATTTCACAGCTATAACTCTGATGGCTACACATTCATACATACATACACAGTTTTGCTGGAATACTTTATGCAGAAAATGGGTCAATCCTGTAAAAATTGAGTATTGGCCTCAAATTTCCTGCTGGTGCACCACAACAACAAGGCAGGTGACAGGTCCGTTAACTATCCCAAAATGCTCTCTTATATTGATATTCTCTATAAACGTACTTCAGCTTTCACTAGTCCTGTGGTTGCAGGGGAGGGATTGAAAAAGTAGGATGGACTCTTAATATCAGCCAAAAACATAATTTAACTAAGTTTTTTTTTTTTTTGATGGAAAAGAACGCAAATAGAGTTAATTGTGGGTTCCTGTTGACTTATAGCCTCTCATCCCATGTCCTCTTTAGCTTCATAGACAAGCAGTCAGATAATTTGGTTAAAGAATGTTAAATGATTTTTCTTTCTTTTCACTGTCTCACATGATCTCTTGGACCTCTGCAAACGGCCGGCTACAGGAGATAGAACCAGACTGCGGGACACAGCTGTGCATGCTCTTCCCACCTGATGAGAGCATTGACTTGTATCAAGTCATTCACAAAATGCGCCACAAGAGGAGGATGCACTCAGAGCCTCGATCTCGGGGCCGACTGCCCCACAGAGAGCCCGTCCCTCGGGACATGGGAAGGTTAGAAATGTTCTTTGGACTGATAGTGCGCACTTGTGTCCCTGTCACCTGATGCGAAGGGAGCAAGTGTGTGTTTTTGTTATTTTTCCACCTTCGTCTTCATCGTCACTTGAGCGAGGGTCAGAGAAGAGCCACGAACCAAGCCGACCAGAGCAGACCGGACCGGCTGCGGCTTTTGTGGGAAAGTCACAGCATAAATCATCTGTGCTATTGTTAATTTTGATGGTTAATAGGAGTTGAAATGGAGTAACGATTGACCTGATATGCCTCTGTTAACAACTTAAGCCTCTAGTTAACTTTGTAGTTGTAGCACTGAGGTTTGTGTCTTTCTGTAGATGCGACTGTTTAAATTTGTTCCCGAAGCCTTTTCTTGCAGGAGTGTCCATGGGGGATAGAGCCAGTCAAATTTGGGACTCTTTTAAAAGGAGCCTTAATAATTAAACCGAAGATGGCACATCGATTTGAGGGGCAGAAAGCAGTCGTTGTTTAAAAAAAGAAAGCGTTCAAGAGGAGCGTATTTTGGGACTTCTTTGCTGGTTTCCTTTCCAGCTCCAGTGTGTGCTTATGAATATAGATAGTTGAAGTGTGCGGGGTGTAGCATCAAACGGTGAAGGAAAGAATAAAAACAGAGAGGGAGAGACAGGGAGGAAGGGAGAAAAAAAGAGCATGTTCTTCAGTGCTTATGGACTCACATCACACCAGGGACTGTCCCTATAGAGCACTGCTTTACATGAACTCTGTTCCATACCACAGTGCTCAAAAAAGGCCCCCAAAAAAGGACTTAAACGCATCCTTACTTTCTCCAGACAAACATTATGAGGAAGTTGGTTGGTTTGCATTGTCTGGCACCCAGCCCCAACTGATGGACTCCAGTTTGGATGCGTTACACGTCCCTCCCCTTTCCCCCACCCTCTTTGTTACGAAAAGCCCCCTCGTCTCAAACGATGGGATGTTCCAGCTGGTGGTAGGTAGGCGGTTTGGTTTCCCTCCTTTGGACTAAAGATGGTGTAAAATGATGCCTCCACCCTTCCCTTCTTCTGTGTTTCTCTGAGCCCTCCATGGACTGAGTACCCCAAGAGAAGGGTTATTTCCAGATGGATCTTTTGGTCTTTTTGGTTTGCTTTGCAATGGACTGCACCACTCCTTATCACTCCCCCCTTCTTCTGCTTTACCAAGCCCTCCCATTTAAAATGTGTTAAAGCATAAGATGGACTTTTAAATGAACTTTTACGCTTTAAAGTATTTGCCAACGTTAACAGTCACAAAACTACAAGAATGCGGTATGTCACACTCTCAACCAGATTTTATTGTTTCCACTGTAGATACTGTTTTTTTGACATTGGGTTTCAAATGTTAGATTGACATTTTCACTAAGGGCACCCATTTATTGAGTATAAGTTGGAGTAGTTGAGTTTAGGAAGAATCTTTTTTTAGAAAAAGACTCATCAAAAGTCATGGCACAGTTGAAGGCATGTGGGTTTTTTGGCTTCAGGACACAGCAAACGCTAGGCAAACTCTTCATACAATTCTGAGCAGGACTCTACGGTAACATTCGGGTCAAGCTCAGGATTTCTGAACATTAATGCTAACACATACCTGGCATTTGAAAAAGTTTTCTCAGCAAACTTGTTAAAAATAATAGCAACTTTGACTGCTCTTTTAACAACTTGTCCAAAATTATATTGGTAACATTTTATAATTTTTAGTCGTTAACGCATTTAATAAAATTCAAATGTATTAATCAGACTTTTTTGAAATTCAGAAATATGTGGATGTCAACTTTAGATTCTGGAAACACATTTTTATGAACTTGACAGGCAATCTTAAAAATGCAGAACTCATGTTACCAGACCCTGAACAAATAACAGAAAGTCATGCACACCAGAATTTCCCCTTAAACATGAGCAATATTTTGTCATCTCTCTGTTGACTTGAATGGAAGACAATGAACAGCAGCCAGTGTGAAACAATTTCCAAATAAGAGTAGATATATTCTGATGGTATCATTTGAGTTCACAAGCTGTGATTTCAATTTCATGGGTGTCCAAATAGGTTTTCACATTTGAACCCAGCGAAATGCTCGCACTGTATAGCTCTGCTGAGGATTGAGCATTAAAAGAACCACTTTAATGTGGCTTTAGTACCAAAGGAATGTTCTGGTTCAGTACAAGTTAAACTCTTGCTGCAGCATTTGTGGCTTTGTGTCAGTTACCACCGATAATCATTTTACTGTCTTTTTTGATATCCTTCCATGTATCATGCAAAAGTTATCTACTTTATATGCTTATGAAGTGGAAAAATTGGATAAAACGGAGAAGTTAGCATTTCTATCACACTCTTGAAGCTGTGTATTTTAATATTCATTGACGTTTGTCTAAGCACCTGACTGTAGCCATTATTTTCAAAATCAGACATGTTTTTGGAGGTGTTTTGTACCTAAACAGTCAGATTGCAGAGGAATGTAACAATGCAGGGGTCTCGAGATGCATTTTAAACTTGATGCATCTTAAAAACACAACACTCGTGGTGAGATGCCGAAAACAGCGGGATGCAGTGTTTTTCTGAATGTGCATGGCGTAGTGACCACTGTCAAAGAGGAGAATTGAAACACTTTTCACAAACGATAACAATGAAAGCACTGCTGCTGCAAGTATCAGAAAACGAACAATTTAAATAAAATGTGATCATAGTTGACTAATTGATCATCAATTTTGACCAAGCCCAAATAAGCATAATGCCACAAATGCTGTCAGTAGATGACTTATTGCTTGTATTGAACCCAAACTATGCTTTTATGCAGAACAAAAAGATCTTAATATGCAAAGAAAGATTGTACATTAGGTTTGTGTGAATGTACAACACTTGCTTACAGCCTTGTTTTACTTGGTGTCATGCAGTTTAATCATTCATTTAGTTGCTCACCAATTAATGGTATAAAGTACTTTACTATTAACTCAAATACGAGATTGTACAGTGAGAAAGAAATCTGATTAAATATGTAATCCTGTACCCACACACTGACAACTGAAGGTCATGTTGTTTGTATGGTTCATGTCTGTCTGTTCTTTTCAAATCAGTGCCATCTTTCACATTAATGTACCTGGTTTACGTAGGCGTCGTCCAGAGGAATTTGACATGCACAACCGGAAGCGGCCCAGGATTGATTACACGCCAGAATTCCCCCAGAGACCAGGTCAATATCCGCAGCACGTAGATCTCTCCATTTCTTCTGTCTCACTCTTCAGTGGTCTGCTTTATGAAAGAACGCCACAGTAATGTGCCACAAAAAGCTTTTTTTCTCCCTCTGTTATGGCTCTTTATCGAGACAATTGACTTGTGTTTTAAGGATGCTACCTTAGGTGTGTTTCTGCATGGTATGAAAGCTGAACTGCACCCTGATTTTGAGTTTCTAAATGTTTGCTTTCTGGCCAAGACGGTTGTAGCATTTGTTTGGGATTTTAAATGAGATTGTTCACTTGGGACTTTTGGTGTTATTGTTTGTGCTTTGCTTTTCTGTAATTGGTGAAATCTGTCTCCTGTTTAGGTTTTATGCAAGACCCTCGCAATCCACCTGTGGACAGGTTGGTATTGTTGTCTTTCCCTCTTTCTCCTCTGATGTAAATGGGAGTTGCATTATAACTTAACGTATTATAACCAATTTTCTCTTCACAGGCGCTTCTCTGGTGTTAGGAGAGATGTATTTCTCAATGGAGTAAGGGTTTCATTTTCTCGATTTTTACATCAACATGAAATGCCATTCACAATCCATTTTCTTGCCAGAGTCACCTGTAGCCGTGTATCTTAGGCTTGATTCACACTGCAAACAGTGTTAGTGCTGAATTGTATTGCTCAGATCCATTTTTTGGTTTGGTTGTTCACATTTCTTTTTTGTGGCCTATATTAGTAATAGGCTACTTAGTGAAAGTGACGTGGCCAATCAGTTCTCAGCATTTGCCCCATCCAAAGTGCGCGCACACAGCAGTGAACACACACCCGGAGCAGTGGGCAGCCCTTTTTTTTTTGCTGCGGAGCCTGGGGAGCAGTTGGGGGTTCGGTGCCTTGCTCAAGGGCACCTCAGTCGTGGTTGAAGGTGGAGAGAGCGCTGTACATTCACTCCCCCCACCTACAATCCCTGCTGGTACGAGACTCGAACCTGCAACCTTTGGTTATGAGTCTGACTCTAACCATTAGGCCACGACTTCCCCCCTTAGGAGTTTAGCACCTCACTGTCACAGGCTG
This sequence comes from Sinocyclocheilus anophthalmus, assembly GCA_018155175.1. NCBI lineage: Eukaryota > Metazoa > Chordata > Actinopteri > Cypriniformes > Cyprinidae > Sinocyclocheilus > Sinocyclocheilus anophthalmus. The sequence goes on from JADLZN010007355.1 coordinate 130,884, forward strand.
TGTGCTGAGTCAGAGAATAAATAAATAAGAAGGGCATTCTGTAGCTTCCAACTTTCTCTACGAGTGATCATTTTAGATGTAAATATAGCTAAAATCACAGTACAGCCATTGTCTTTAATGTATCTGTATGGTAATTTTGTCAGGCCGTGTTGCGGTTGTAAATCAGGATGATTTGGCAGTGCAGAGCAGCAGCTTGGAAATGGCTTGAAAGTGACTGCTGGTTAACATGTATAGTCTTAATGGGTCATGTTTCATTTACTATTGAATTCATGTTTGTTTCCATTGTCTGTCAGCAGAAACAAAAATCTTTAAATGAGAACAGATTTATTGGGAATTCAGCTATATTAAAATACAGTATGTGAGCACCGAGAGTAGGAGAGAAGCAAAAGAGTGAAAAGGGCTGACACTAGGCAGAATGCAAATATGATGTGATGAATATGCTAATTAGTGTATGACATCATTTAGCAACTTTCCAAGCAGGCTTTATCTACTTTTCATTGAAAACACTTGGCAACACTGTACACCATGTGGAATTGTGCACAATAACGCAGGAACATGCATTTAAAAGCAAACAAGGTCAATTTTACTTTAATTCTAAGTTGAATTTCCAGTTAGTTTTATTGTAGTTGCTAATTAACGTTCAGTTCTATAAAAATCAAGTCCTAAATGTACTTTATAAACATTATTAACACATGTTCTTATTTCTAGTCCTACAATGACTATATGAGAGAATTCCACCACAGCATTGGGCCTCCACCTCCGTGGCAAGGAATGGTAAGACTGAACATATTTGGACAGTTTTCTGGATCTTTTGTTCTCGTTGTCCATGTGTTCCAATCCTGACACTGTTTTTATCGGAAGGCCCCATACCCTGGAATGGAGCATCCTCCCCAGCACCCATACTACCAGCATCATCATCCTCCTCCACCCCAGGCCCACCCTCCTTACTCCGGACACCATCCCATGCCCCATGATGCCCGCTTCAGAGAAAAGAGGGTCGTTCGCTCCTTCGCCTCCAGTTTGGTAATTTAGTTCTTTTAAATGGCTCAAATACTACCATAGCATTGATCAGCTGAAAGATCTGTTCCAAAAACTGCTGCAAATGTCATTCATAAACTGAGCTGATGTGATTTTTTTTTTTTTATTTTTTTGATTACTCATTCGAACTTTAAAACTTTTCTTTGGTAGCATGACTACGACAGGCGTGTGGATGATTTCCTGAGACGAACACAGGCAGTGGTGAGTGGACGTAGGAGCCGACCACGTGAGCGTGACCGACAGAGAGAGCGCGACCGGCCACGGGACGGGCGTCGTGACAGAGAACGAGAGCGTGGCAGAGAACGGGACCGTGAAAGAGAGCGGATTCGAGACCGTGAGAGGGAGAAGGAGAGGGGTCGATACCGGAGATAGGGGGAAATTGTTTTAAACCTGTTTATTTTTTCTGTTTATTTTTCCTCTTTTCATATTGTAAATATTGTTAGATTTCATTTATAATTTTTTTTAATACAGTTAGTTCATCAGAAAGTTAAACTGCATCTTTCTGGGCATTTAAAAAAAAAATTTCTCGATCTCCACCCATTGTTAGCATCATGCATGCAGTACATTAAAATTTAAATGTGAAAACCAAAAAGCTTTTTTACCCTCATTTTTTTTATTTTTTTCATTTTTTAATCATTGGTTCTGTAGCTGGTCCAGCATTGTTGAGAAGGAGCTGCTTTTCCCTGTGTATGTTTTTTTAATTTTTTTTAATCCCCCCACTTTTGGATCGTGAGCCAGACTGTTCTGTACATAGCTATTGCAGTTTTTAGGTGTTTGCTAACTCTGCACTTGTCTTTGTGATTTCTGTTGTACATTTAAATAAGGTCATAGGTGCCAGTATTCCAAGGCACTGCTAAATATGACTGTTGTATCAAGTATGTTTCTTTAGCTTTGTCTGAAGGCAGGCTTGTTTTCTAGTGTTTTGATTGGGAAGTGGGTAAATATTCCCACACTTGCTTCTTGTCCAGTGAAAGGATACATGTCACATGTCATGAAGGTTTGTAAATTGACTATTTGTTGTTAGAGTATCTGTTGGATACTATATGGATACATTTTGTACAAAACAAAAAAATAAAACAATTAATTGCCTGTGTTTTGTGTTTATGAATGGAACATTAACTGAAAATAAAAATACATCTCCCAATAATAAATAATTTTTCAGGAAAGTCAATCAGCCTCAAGGTTTCCTTTAAAAAGACCCCATTTTATTTGTAAGAAGTGGCACTACAGAATGTATAATATTTTCTATATTTATGTTAATAGCCAAATATAATGCTTGTACAGCAAATTATAGGCTATTTATGAAAATTAACAAGTGATTTTTCCCCCCATTCTGATGAGAGCTGAGAAATATTATAAAAAGTTAATGGATGAAATATGTTTTTTACCCTTTTTATGTATTAGATATGATTTTTTTAATGTAAAACAGTTACACAATGTTCTGCAGATCCTACATGATTTTAAAATTCAGTGTTTAACCAACACTGAAAAGTGCAATTCAGTGCATCTTGAGCCTGTTTTGGAGGCATCAGCTGTCATTCATTTAAAAAAGTGTTTTTATATATATATATATATACAGTGGGTCCGGAAAGTATTCAGACCCCCTTAAAGTTTTCACTCTTTGTTATATTGCAGCAATTTGCTAAAAACATTTAAGTTATTTTTGTTTCCGCATTAATGTACACACAGCACCTCATATTGACAGAAACACACAGAATTGTTGACATTTTGCAGATTTATTAAAAAAAGAAAAAATGAAATATCACATGGTACTAAGTATTCAGACCCTTTGCTCAGTATTAGTAGAAGCACCCTTTTGATCTAATACAGCCATGAGTCTTTTTGGGAAAGATGCAACAAGTTTTTCACACCTGGATTTGGGGATCCTCTGCCATTCCTCCTTGCAGATCCTCTCCAGTTCTGTCAGGTTGGATGGTAAACGTTGGTGGACAGCCATTTTTAGGTCTCTCCAGAGATGCTCAATTGGGTTTAAGTCAGGGCTCTGGCTGGGCCATTCAAAAACAGCCACAGAGTTGTTGTGAAGCCACACCTATTTTAGCTGTGTGCTTAGGGTCATAGTCTTGTTGGAAGGTAAACCTTCGGCCCAGAATGAGGTCCTGAGCACTCTGGAGAAGGTTTTCGTTCCAGGATATCCCTGTACTTGGCCGCATTCATCTTTACCTCGATTGCAACCAGTCGTCCTGTCCCTGCAGCTGAAAAAAAAAAACACAGCATGATGCTGCCACCACCATGCTTCACTGTTGGGACTGTATTGGACAGGTGATGAGCAGTGCCTGGTTTTCTCCACACATACCGCTTAGAATTAAGGCCAAAAAGTTCTATCTTGGTCTCATCAGACCAGAGAATCTTATTTCTCACCATCTTGGAGTTATTCAGGTGTTTTTTAGCAAACTCTCATGTGTCTTGCACTGAGGAGAGGCATCCGTCAGGCCACTCTGCCATAAAGCCCCGACTGGTGGAGGGATGCAGTGATGGTTGACTTTCTACAACTTTCTCCCATTTCCCAGCTGCATCTCTGGAGTTCAGCCACAGTAATCTTTGGGTGCTTCTTTACCTCTCTCACCAAGGCTCTTCTCCCCCGATAGCTCAGTTTGGCCGGACGGCCAGCTCTAGGAAGGGTTCTGGTCGTCCCAAACGTCTTCCATTTAAGGATTATGGAGGCCACTGTGCTCTTAGGAACCTTAAGTGCAGCAGAATTTTTTTTTGTAACCTTGCCCAGATCTGTGCCTTGCCACAATTCTGTCTCTGAGCTCTTCAGGCAGTCCTTTGACCTCATGATTCTCATTGCTCTGACATGCACTGTGAGCTGTAAGCTTATATAGACAGGTGTGTGTGGCTTTCCTAATCAAGTCCATTCAGTATAATCAAACACAGCTGGACTCAAATGATGTTGTAGAACCATCTCAAGGATGATCAGGATAAATGGACAGCACTTGAGTTAAATATATGAGTGCCACAGCAAAGGGTCTGAATACTTAGGACATGTGATATTTCAGTTTTCTTTTTTAATAAATTTGCAAAATGTCAACAATTCTGTGTTTTTCTGTCAATATGGGGTGCTGTGTGTCCATTAATGAGGGAAAAAAAATGTACTTAAATGATTTTAGCAAACGGCTGCAATACAACAAAGAGTGAAATTTTAAGGGGGTCTGAATACTTTCCGTCCCCACTGTATATATCCAGGATGGTTGGCATGGAATGCCCTATAGCTTATATCTGGTGCCTCATTATAAAATGTTGCATAGAAACTGTCCTATTTTTCAAATGTGTGTACATGTAATTCAAAGAAACTAACATGCGCACAAAAGCGTTTCCAGCAGTCAAATCTATAAATGGCAAATGATCTTGAAATTGTGCGCAGCTGAAAGGTTTCAGATTTCAGTCTTGTAAATGCCCCCTAACTAATTCCATTAGCACATAAAAGTACCAGTTCAAATCCTTCACGAAAAGAATTGCTCAGATTTCCAAATACCTGCAGTACTCCGACTCTGTGCTACAAGGAAAAGTGTGTACGTCTGCTTAGACCCTTGGGGGGGGGGAAAAACCGGTTGGCACTAAGCACTTTACCATGTTTGATCAAATCTGTGCGTACGAATGTTTTATAAATGAGGCCCCAGATGACTATGCCACCTTTTCCACTGATAAAGTGGTGACTTTCAGCAATCAGCACTGCACCACACACTGACAGTGTCAGAGATACATCAGTTAATCATTGGTGTGCATCAAGGTTCAGTACTTGGTCCCCCTGCTCTTTTTGATGTTCACAACCTCATCAGAGGTGCAATCATAAATGCATGTCTTCTCCAGTCACTGCTGTGCAGATGATATGCACATTCACTGGTTGATCAAACCTGCCAACTCTGCCTTACAAACATCTCATCCTGGGGAACCTCAACTCAGCCTTGCAAAGACAACACTTACCACCAAGGCGGCAAGGTACTTTATTACCCACATCTCAGCAACCACTTGGCAATGCATGCCCATACTTTTTCGTATCATAAAAATCAGACTCTTAATATGCTACCCAGCTGGACTACTGCAATGTTCCATTGGATGGCCTTCCAGCCAGCACATCTAAACCTCTGCAGATGACCCAGAACGTTGTATGTTGGGACTTCAATTAGAAAAAGGAGCCCACATCACACCCCACTTAGTCTCAACCCAACTGTAGCCAACTCAAGGCTTTGGCATTGGCTTTCAGGATGGCTACTGGAATTGTACCCCTACCTCAATACACAAATTAAGTCAGTGAACAAGCAATGCCTGATGATTTCTTCACAACATTATCCTTGAAACAATATGGCACTTATGAATGAACCGTTCGTTTTAAAATCTTCTACTGACATTTGTTGACATCTGCTTGGAACATAACAATGCTCATGATAACGTTTGTTAAATCTACAATAAGTAAATCCCCTTACCTGCTAATTACTCTTCAACAGCAATGCTATAGACCTACCACAAAAACTGAACTTCAAAGACAGAATTCTAAATATGACTGCACACTTGATTCTCTGACACATAAGGTCTATATGATATAAATGAAGGAGGATAAAACAGGATGTATTGGGTGCAATAGAATCGAAAGTTATTCATTCTCTCTAAGAAATTAATTTCATGTGTATTCTCAGGACCAGTGGCAGGGACGCAGGATGGATGTGCTGACAGGTGGCCACAGAGTCTCTGTGAACCTCAGGCTTAGACCTACCCTCACTTGTGGACAACACCTGGAGGTAGTTGAGCTCCTCCACTTGAAAAAGCAATACCCAAAGAGGACAATACACCTTTTTCCAACTGATATTCATGCCCTCAGATTTAGAGTTGTGACCCTCATCCTCATCTTACGACACTCTGCCAAAAAAACAACTCCAGTATTTACTGAAGGTCACAGTCTGATAAGGCTATCAGGACAACATAATCTGCAAATAGCAGCAATGCCACCCTAAAACCCCCCTGAACTTTAACGTTCCTCGGCTACACCTTAAGAATCCTGTCCATGAATACCACAAACAGAATTGGTGTCAAGGGACAGTCTTGGTAGAGTCCAACGCTCAACAGGAACATGAAGTAATGCCAAGGATGTGGACACAGCTCTCGCACTAATTGTATAGGGATCGGAGTGCACTAATAAGTGGCTCCAGTACCCCATTCTCCTGTACTGCCCCCTAAAAGACACCCCAAGGAACACAGTTGTAAGCCTTCTCCAAGCCCACAAAACACATGTAGACTGGATAAGGAAACTCCCATGCCTCTCCAGGATCCTTGCTAGGGTAAAACGTTGGTCCACTGTTCCACATCCAGGATGGAATCCACATTGTTCCTCTTCCAGCACGCTGGCATAGGCTTTCCCAAGAAGGCTAAGAAGTGTGATCCCTTGATTATTGGAACACACCCTCCAGTCACCCTCTAGTTATCCACATCCCTGCCCCCCCCTCTCCAGTTGCCACCCATTGTGTAACAAGTGGCGAGTCCACAAGGAGGTGTGGCCCCATGTTGTTTGTTTGGGTTGAGCCCGACTGGGCCCCATGGGTCCGAGCCCAGCCACCAGGCTTTATCCCAAGCCTGCCTCCAGGAGAGGACCCTGGTATCCCTACTACAGTAAAGGTCTCGCCCTCTTTCCTGGTCATAGGGGACAGTGTTGGATCACTCTTTGTCTGGCCTCTAACCTGGGACCAATTTGCCTAGGAAGCTCCAGAAAACACAGTTCCCAGGGTTGCTGAGGCACTCAAACCACTCAACTACAATATGTTTATTTAATTTTGGCAAATTAGTGTGCTATCATTTACAGGATGGGTCATTTGCATTAAGAAATATTAACAAATATACACATATATATAAAAAAAAGAAATATTAACAGATTTCTTGATCACGTTAATATTTCTTCTAATGTTTTCAATGTTCTCTTAGTGTTACAAAGGCAGTCAAGGTCTGCAGACTTTTAAGGAACACTGAAACATTTCCACAGGGGCTTACTTTCTAATTTATAGTAGCATAGAGTGGTTTGTAACTGCAATGACCACTATCAACTGGAGTGTAACTAAATACTGTAACTCCCACAATGCTTCAGTAAACTTGGATGACATCATCCCATTCCCTCACAGGCCAGACGCCATTCTCCTGTACGTTGAACGGAGAGGTCTTCCAGTCCCAGGTTTTCACAGGAACATTCCAGTTGGGTCCATAGTTGGCCATCACATAATCCTCAGTCTCGCAGGGAACTCGGACCTTTAGCTCCATCAGCTCGGTCCAACACAGATTGAAACGTGGGAACACATATCTATCAGGAAACAATACAAATAAAAGATGCTATATTTTTTGAAAAACTGAATTTCCCTGGGTATTGAATAATGCCACCCATTGTGTTCTCACGATCATGTTCTGCAACAGGCACTGGGGTTCCATGTCATGTGTGACATGTGACTAAACATGACCAAAACAGCTAAATTTGAAAGATCTTGTTTATAACTTTTTTTGAGTGTCTGTCATGAGGTTAGGGTTGAACAGGTTGTAGGCACCTGTGCAACCCACACATCCAATCTCATCACCTGAAATGAGCTCAATTTTGGAAAAGTTGTAACACTTACTGAGTTGAGGTTCACTTACCTTTTTCAGCCTGCCCTGTCAATGATCATGTCTTCAATACAGTTTTGAAAAGTTCAACTTTCATATTGTGTTTGGTTCTAATTGTTGAGATCAGGCCACATTTTATGAGTAATCAATGCAGAATCCAGATATTGTCACTAGAGCCCGACCGATATATACCGTTTTGCCGATATTATCGGCTGATATGAGACTGTCGCCGATATAGGTATCGGCGAATATACCGCCGATATTAACTTTTTTTTTTACAGAAAATATAACGCAGATAAAATGCTTGGAATTGTGTAATTACTTAGCTTGTCCAGCAAAGCGCGCTCCATTGTTTGCTACTGGTGACCTGGATGAAATGCTTTAAAGCTTAGTCTATGGAAAACCATTGAAACTTTGAACGGCCATATCTCCGTAACGGCGTGGCGAATCCGCACCAAATTCGGGGGATTCCTTCAGCTCGAGGAACGCTCTCGATCGAGTGTACGTCTAGAGGCCCGCTTTCGAATGAGACCACCCCCGCGTCGATAGCCCCCGGGGTTCGGGAGTTACGGGTGGTTAAATTCGCGGTCCGGCGCCGACCGATCAAGCGATCCCGGGGGCTACCGACGCGCGGAGGGTGGCGTTCGAGAGGGCTCCTCAAGCTGAAGGGATCCCAATTTGGTGGAGATCCGCCGGTGCGTTCGCGAGATAGTGACACCAGTCAACACTTTGACTTCAGTAAGGAGGTATCTTGTTCAAGCATTCAAGCATTGTCTTATTCGACCGTAAGTGCCCTGCGAAGTGGACTTCACATGAAATTCCTCCATAATTCCAGTTCCAAGGGAGCGTACACGTTACATTCAAAGGGCAATAAAGTGCGCGAGAAGTGAATTTATACCGAATGTTCGGCAACCGAACCGAAATAATGCGAAAAAGTCCGAATAAATTGTAACCGAACAATGATATGACGCGAATTCAAATAGCAAACCAGTGCAGAGGAGAGGCGCGCACTTCTAGTGTTGCAACCAAAATCCCAAATTGGCAACATGGCGCCACTCTTTATTATGCAGCACCACGTCAGCAGGGGAAGCATTGAAAACTGTCGGCGAAAAGACGTTAAAAATCTTACAAGCACAGACCACCGAGAGAAACTGTTTAGGACGCATCACATTATCTTCAATGAGAAGAGGAAGGGGGGATTGTTGCTGGTTACTTCATGATGATTGAAATCGCGAAATGGCCTTACACAATTAGTAAATAACTGCAGAATGTTATGTGTTCTAATGCACGCAAGCCTTGCAGTATTTCTGACAGCGTTGCACGCACATCACAGCAGATTGCTTGTTAACCAGGGGTGAAAGTCCAAAAAGAGGCGAGGAAAGGGAAAATCTGCGCTGATATAGTCGTCCGTTGCTCAGTCACATTTTTTGAATTTTTACAAGGCATGTGACAATGCGTTACGTGTGACGTTTTCGTAATGAGACTCATTTATAAATCTCTTGTCAACAAAAATAAGCATTGAGGTCCTTCTTGCGCGTTTCCGCCAAAATAAAAGTTGAGAAAAAGCAAGAACTCTTATCAACATTCATAAATGTTAGTATTGTAATTTTACTGTTGTTCTGTAAAATAAAAAAAAAGTAAGACAATAATAATGATAAAAATAATTACAACAGCTCTGTTAATAATACATTTATTATAACATACACACAATGTTCAAATTGGGATATGTAATATTTTCTAATGTTTTAAAAGAAGTCTTCTCAGCAAGGCTGCTTTTAATTGTACAGTAAAAAAAAATAAAAAAAAATACATGCCTGATTCAAGAAGGGGTCTGATGGCCAAAAATTATTATTTTACTAACTTATTAATTTTAAGTTAAATTGTGCTTTGTTGGTATAGTGTCTGCTAGAATGTTAAAATGTTCAGTGTTAAATATTTTTAAATAGTTTTGTAATTGATTTTTTTATTTGTTTTTTATTATTTTTTTTTTGGAAAAGTTATTTAGAGTGGTTTTTTCACTGCATGATTCAGTCTATTAATACGCATTACGAATGATCACATAATTCAAGATAAGGGGCAGAAAATATTACTGTGGTCAAGGACAGCCACACTTTTGTTTGTTTGCGCATGTAATCGTTTTTATACAGTCTATGGTGTAATCGTGCACTTACGGTACGGGTACTGAGAGCAGTCAAAATGCATGTAAAGAAGCTGTCATACCGAAGTTTCCTTTATAATTTGCTTATTTTAAATTTTGTTTTTTATTTTCAGTTTGTAAATACATTATTTTTGTACATAAACAACTCTAAATAAATTATTAATGTTTATAAATGTTAATATATGTTTTTTTATGAATGTTTTTGGATTAATGTGTGTGGTGTGTGTGTGCGTGTGTGTGTGTACATGTGTGTGATCAAGTATAGGAACCAAAGGTCCCACAAGGATAGTAATACTAGTAAATTTTGACCTTGTGGGGACATTTTTGAGGTCCCCATGAGGAAAACAAGCTTATAAATCATACAGAATAAAGTTTTTTTGAAAATCTAAAATAGCACAAAGTTTCCTGTGAGGGGTAGGTTAGGGGTAGGGTTGGTGTAGGGCAAATAGCACATACAGTTTGTACAGTATAAAACCCATTATGCCTATGGAGAGTCCCCATAAACCATAAAAAAAAACCTGTGTGTGTGTGTGTGTGTGTGTGTTGTAACACCAAAATGGTATGCACTCCCTGTGTACCATCTTCCAACCACTCATATAAAGTGTCCTTTAAGGTTAGCTCATTCTTTCAATTCATATGTATTCAGAGTGAGCCTGACTATCACTGTCTTCATTTCCAAGGCATTTTTACTGTTTGGTTTAAAATGACGGAGTAGCCTAGGCTATTTGAAGAGCAAGTAATGTGGCTGTATTTATTTATGGATTTTTAATGCGACTAAGCCACTAATAAAATGTTGGTCGACCAAGCCATTAGTCGACTATTAGGGGGCAGCCCTAGATAACAATAGATATAAATATTTCAAGAAACCAGTAATTTTATGGCTGCAACTAAAGTATAGAGCATATTTAATCTAGAAAATAAAACAAAACAAAGGTAAGTCCAAAGGTTGGTTCATTTTTTGAGCATTAAACTGTTCCTGCCTATAATAGCACATAGTTATCTCATAGTCACTGCCAACTTTTTATGTAATGTCTTAAACTAGAGCTAGTGAATTCAATATTAATTTCATATCTGAATGTACCGAACACATAAATGTTTTCTTCTCAGCAACAATGCAATTCTACAGACTTGACAGGTTTTCCTGAGACTTTTTCCTCTAATGTCTGAGTTAAAGTGTTAAGTGTGCGACTGTGTGTCAGTACGTTTACATGGACAACAATACTCCGATTTTAATACGATTAAGACAATACTCTGATTAAGAATCTACCATGTAAACAGAGATTTTTGATTACCTTAATCTGGATATAAAGTATATCTAAGTAAACACTAATCGAATTAAGACATGTGGAGTATTCCTATTTTAGTCGTGCAGTAAAGACACTCTCAAAATTTAAGTTGGACATCTCTTCACAATGCACATTCTGTAATACTAATTTGGAAACAATATCACACTTATTTTTTGAATGTGAGTATGCAAAGGATTTTTGGAAAGAAATATCTTGGCTTGTTTTCTCAGCTTACAACAAACTTTTTAGTTTTGAGGTAATTAATGCACTATTTTTAATTTGGGAATCAGGATCAAAGGAGCTGGATGATATCTTAAAACTGTTAACTCTTTGTGGCCTATTTCATCTTCACAAAGGTAAAGTTACTGAGTGTATGCCCAATTTTAGGATTTTTTTATATTGATTTGAAATTATTTTATGAATCTCTCTGCTCATCATTTAATAAGAAAGCTGCTAAAACTACTGTACTGATGGAAAAATATTGACTTTGATGTAAGGGTTACCTCCTGTGTATTCTTTGAAGTTGACATTTTATGTGTAATTTTCCATTTAAGTTATTTTTATTTACTTATTTAGGATTTATTATTATAAAAAAAAAAAAAGATGTTTAACTTTTAATTTATTTGTTTTTGTTCCGTTTATATTTTTCTTGTATGACTGTATCCCATGTGAAGTTAGATCTTCAAAAAAAAAAAACACAATGCCGTCGTTGGTTTGCATGTAAAGCATTAGCTTTCAGTAAATTAAAAATGAAACTGTATATGGCATCATAATGAAGATGAACTATATGTTTATATGTGAAAAAAAAATATTATTAAAGAAGAATGATTGAACAAACGAAGTAAATCCAGATACACAAAATATAAGAGCAATCTTAAACTCTAGAACAGTGTCACGAATTCGGTCCATGGACTTCCGTTTATTCACCACAAGAGGTCACCCTTTCCATTACATTGAATCTCGCACAACTGTTGCATAGCACCCCGGACTACAAATCCCATCATTCATTGCACTGATTGCACACAAATGGTTCACTAATTGCACACAACATTGATTGCACCCAGCTGTTTCATATCAATCCCTCACTATTTAACACTCACTCTGATCCATTCTCGGCTGAGTATTTGTTTAGCCTGACCCCTTTCCGAGTTCCTCTGTGTTTTCTTGTTTTGCCTGGCTGTTTTTGCAGGTTTGATCTTTGCCTGTTTTCTTGGATTTCTCCCTATCGTCTCGCCCCTGTGATTCTGTCTGACGATCGGTGACCTACGCTAGCCCTAGAACTATTCTTGTGTTTTTGCCCGCCATATACCTGTTTGCCAGTGTTTTTGACCCTACCTGTTTACCACGTCTCTCTATTAAAAACTTGCAGATGGATCCACATGTCTCACGTCTTGTCAGCCCCGTTACAGAATACTCAGCCAGAAGGGATTAGAGTGAGTGTTAAATAGTGAGGGAGTGATTTGAAACAGCTGGGTGCAATCAGTGTAGTGCAATTAGTGAACCAGCTGGGTGCAATCAGTGCTGTGAATGATGGGATATGTAGTCCGGGGTGCTATGCAACAGTTGTGTAGTGCGAGAGTCAATGAAATGAAAGGGTGACCTCTGGTGGTGAATAAACGGAAGTCCATGACCCGAATTCGTGACAGAACAGAAATCTTCCTGAGTCAAGTCTAGTCACAGTTGTTCTTCCTGAGTTCAGTCTAGTCACAGCTGATCTTCCTGAGTTCAGTCAAGTCACGGTTGATCATCATGAGTTTGGTCTAGTCACAGTTGATCGTCATGAGTCAAGTCAAGTCACAGCTGATATTCATGAATCTAGTCAGGTCACAACTGATCTTCATGAGTCAAGTCAAGTTACAGTTCATTATCATGAGTTAAGTCACAGCTAATCTTCCTGAGTCAAATCAAGTCGCAGCTAATCTTCCCGAGTCAAATCAAGTCGCAGCTAATCTTCCCGAGTCAAGTCAAGTCACAGTTGATCTTCCTGAGTCAAGTCAAGTCACAGCTAATCTTCCTGAGTCAAGTCAAGTCACAGTTAATTTTCCTGAGTCAAGTCAAGTCACAACAGCTCTTCATGAGTCAAGTCTATTGACAGTAATCTTCCGAGTCAGGTCAAGTCACAGCTAATCTTCCTGAGTCAAGTCAAGTCACAGCTAATCTTCCTGAGTCAAGTCAAGTCACAGCTAATCTTCCTGAGTCAAGTCAAGTCACAGCAGATCTTCGTGAGGCAAGTCAAGTCACACCTGATCATCATGAACCAAGTCAAGTCACAGCTGATAATCATGAGTCTAGTCAGGTCACAGCTGATCATCCGGAGTCCCGTCACGCCGGTCCACGTCACGCTGATATCTGAAGTCCTGGTCAAAGCTGATCATCCGGCAGTCACCCGGTCAACGTCCAGCGACGTTCACAGCTGATCATCCAGGAGTCACGTCACGTCACAGTGATCATCCAGGGGGGGGGGGGGAGTAGTTACGTCACAGCTGATCATCCAGAGTCACGTCACGTCTCAGCTGATCTTCCAGAGTCTCGTCACGTCTCAACTGTTCGTCCAGAGTCACGTCACGCCTCAGTTATTCAGCCAGATCAAGTTGCATCACAGATGATCATCCAGGTCATGCTCACGTCCTGTCTGTTTCACCCAGATTGTCGGGGTCGGTCCGTCGGTATTCCAGTCTGGTGTCCAGTGTGAGGGATGCACCGTTGGTGTCTGCACGCGCAGCTGGTATCCCTAAACCCACTCACTCTAACCCTTCTGTGCATGAACTAATTCCCCTGTCTGAAGTGTTTCCCCTGATGGGGATCGCCTTTTGTTGCGTTTGGGCTGCATACACCTCCACAGAACTCCCAGAGGCGGCAGCACCCACTATCAGGTGTGCAGAGTCGGTGGCTGAAGCTACAATCTCTCCTGAGGTGGTGGTGCTCGCTGCTGTGTTCCCCGAAGCGATGGTGCCCGCTGCAGTTTCTCCACAGGTGGCAGCGCGTGCTGCAGAACCTTCCGAAGCGGCGGTGCTCGCTTCAGCTCCTTGCGTGGTGGTGGAGCCTAGACACGCACATTCGACCTGTCATGTCAGGATCGAAGAAACCTTCGCCGAACTCTCCCTGTATCCTGAGGGCACTACTGTAGAACCTCCAGAGGTGGCGGCATCCGCTGCAGAAAGTGTCAGTAGTACCCACCTGTGAACTTCCTGCTCGTCCTATTCCGGCCAAGGAGGCCGTCTATGAACACTCTGCTCGTCCTGTTCCAGCCAAGGAGGCCGTCGATGAACTCTCTGCCTGTTCTGTCCCGGCCAAGGAGGCCGCCTATGAACTCTCTGCCCGTCCTGTTCCAGCCAAGGAGGCCGTCTATGAACTCTCTGCCCGTCCTGTTCCGGCCACGGAGGCCACCTATGAACTCTGTGACTGTCATGGCCATGGAGGCCGTCTATGAACTCTCTGTCTGTTTTGTTCCGGCCAAGGAGGCCGTCAGTGACCGATCTGCCTGTTCTGTTCCGGCCAAGGAGGCCGCCTATGAACTCTCTGCCTGTCCTGTCACGGCTATGGAGGCCGTCTGGGAATCCTCATCCTGTCCTGTCACGGTTATGGAGGCCGTTTGTGAATTCTTTGTGTCTGCCAGGGAGGCTGCCCTGAATGCTCAGTCTTGTCTATCAAACCCAATGTTCTGTCTCTGTTGTCTGTCTCTACTCTCTCGTTGTTACATTCTCCGCCATGGTCTCCTGATCGGTGATCGGTGTGGTTCACCAAGGGGGTTCTCTGTTCCCTCTGCTCCGCCGTGGTGGTCCTCTGCTCGGCCGTGGTTGTCCTCTGCCCCGCCGTGGTGGTCCTCTACTCCGCCGTGGTGGTCCTCCGCTCTGCCGTGGTGGTCCTCCGCTCCGCCGTGGAGGTCCTCTGCCCCGCCGTGGTGGTCCACTGTCTGTCTCTGGTGGTCCTCTGCTCCGCCGTGGTGGTCCTCTGCCCCGCCGTGGTGGTCTACTGTCTGGTTCTGGTGGTCCTCTGCCCCGCCGTGGTGGTCTACTGTCTGGTTCTGGTGGTCCTCTGCTCCGCCGTGGTGGTCCTCTGCCCCGCCGAGGTGGTCTACTGTCTGGCTCCGGTGGTCTTCCGCTCCGCCGTGGGGATCTTCAGTCCCATCTGCTCTGCTGTGGTGGTCCTCAGCTCCGCCGGCTCTGCCTCAGTCCCTGGTCTCTCCTATCCTTGGACCTGGCCCTCCGTCCCTCCCCCTGTTCCGCCTCCGCTCCACCGCCCACCTGGATCGTTTAGCGTTTGGAGCGTCTGGAAGCCACTCCTTGGGGGGGGGGGCTCTGTCACGAATTTGGTCCATGGACTTCCGTTTATTCACCACCAGAGGTCACCCTTTCCATTACATTGACTCTCGCACAACACAAACTGTTGCATAGCACCCCGGACTACATATCCCATCATTCACTGCACTGATTGCACACAGCACTGATTTCACACAGCACTGATTGCACACAGCTGCTTCATATCACTCCCTCACTATATAACACCCACTCTAACCACATTTCTCGGCTGAGTATTGTTTAGCCTGTACCCCTTTCCGAGTCTCTGTGTTTTCCTTGTTTTGCCTTGCCTGTTTTTGCGGTATCTGATCTTTGCCTGTTTTCCTGGATTTCTCCCTCTCGTCTCGCCCCTGTGATTCTGTCTGCTGATCGGTGACCTACGCTAGCCCTGTGACTATTCTTGTGTTTTGCCCGCCATAGACATGTTTGCCAGTGTTTTGACCCTGCCTGGTACACGCTCTTAAATAAAGCTGCAGATGGATCCTCAACTCCGTTGTCACGCTTCCCACGTTACAAACAGTGTTTAAGAGAAGAAAAATAAACAAATAACCACATGTAAAAAAACTAAATAAAAAAAAAACATATATAAACAACTAAACAATAGTTCAAATTGTTTCCTTCTTTCCTACTTTGCATTTAGAGACTTTTTCAAAGCTTCCATTTCTAAACAAAATAGATTACACTTTGGTATGCATTTCGCAAATTTCTGTTTATGAATATAATATTTACCTTGCACAATGTAAAAGTTAACGACATACTCAATCATTTTACTTTTGTGTGAATAAGTACAACTAACATCTTTTAAAGATAACACATAATTAACATTTCTTCGCAGAAATAGAAAGCCACTAACATCAGACCAAAATCTAAGAGACAAATCACAATTATAAAACAAATGACACAAGTCTTCCTCGTGTGTGTTACAAAAACTGCAAGTATTGTCAATGTCCATGAATTTAGAAAGAGCTACTTTACACGGGTGCATTTTGTGAAGTATTTTGAAACGCAAAATTCAAAATACAAAATTTGTAAGGATTTGACCAGGTCGTTTTCCAATTAATATCAGACATTTTTGCATTCCAAAAGAAATTTCCACTAGGGGAGATTTTATGATTTGATTGCAAAATGTGTCAAATATTTTTATTATTACAAGAGGAAGAAAATATCTCAATAACATTCAAAGCTCCAGTAACCTTGTTAGTATAAGTCATTAGGTTTTGCTTGTAAAGAATGGAGCTCACTATCCTGTATTGGGGAGAGAAAATCAATTTTATCCAACAATTCTGTTTCCATGTGGTCTCTATCCTTTTTTATTTCCTTACTTCGTTTAATAACCAAATGTCTGGATTTAAATTGAAATATCTCCCATTTAGAGACAAAATCTGTCATCTCTGAATTAAATATATCGGTGGCTAAAGCTTCAATATGTTTTATGAAAATTCTGTCTTCTAAAAGAGAGTTATTAAATTTCCAGTAGCCACGGAGGCTGTTAGAAGTCTGAACAGTCAGCAAAGACATCAATTAAGAGATAGGATAGTAAAAGGAACATAATGATGGGAAATGTTTTGAACATGTTGTAATAGATTGGATGAAATGAGGAATAAATCAGTTCTTGATTTTAAAGACTTTGATACATCACTCCATGTATATTTGTATGCATTGCCATGTAATGCCATGAATCAACTAAAGATAAGTCTTTACATAAGGATTCAATGGTATTACAACTTTGTGAGTAGGGATGCATTTTCTGTGGAAATCTTTCCATAAAAACATCAGGAACTTCGTTAAAGTAACCAGCAATGATTAACTTGGCATTCGGGGTTGTTTTCAGCATGTTACATAGTATGACAGAAATATTAGCAAAAAAGGAAATAAATATAGCATTTTCTGATTTAACAGTTAGTATAACCTATCTACCATCAGGGGAAGACTTGGAATGAACAATATCTCTTTTAAACTTATGAATCAGAACAAGTGTCACAGTGTCTGGTTGTGGTGCCCTGGACTGGCCACTTGAGGGCACTCTCCCGTTTTTATGTTATATGTGTTGAACTCCATTTCCCATAGTTCCTTGCTTGTCATTCTGTCTGATCATGAGCACCATCATTTTCACCTGTTAGTCATTTACTCATTATTCCATCTATATATATATATACCATGCTCACTCTGTCTGTCACTGCTGCTATATTGTATTTGTCTTCCCATGTCTGATCTTTATGTTATCTGGAGTTCACAGTGTTATTCTGTTCCTTGTGTTTTTGGATTACCTTTTGCCACGTTTTTGTTCCGTTTTGATTATTTGTTAGTTTGAATAAACTGCACCTGGATCTTACCTTGTCTCTCCTGGCGTTCCATGACAGAATATAGCAGCCAATACAAGATCCAGCAGTTTGTTGTTGTTTTTTTTCTTTTTTGAACCATGGACCTTCGGATCGTCCCTCCTGCCACAAGGAAGGAGCGAATGGAGTCGAAGTCAGTGGGCAGAACCAGGCCAGTCAGAACCTTTCCGCAGGGATTTTCCCACCACCCCATCCTTCAGACTCCCACTAAGCGGCGGAGGGTGAGAAGGAATACAGGGGAGCCCACTCCAGTCGGGGCGCTCACAGAGCCCGCTCCAGTCCGGGAGCTAACGGGGACCGTTGCGGAGCAATCGGCTTGTCCTGTTGCAGCTGTTGAGGCTGTTACTAAACTCCCTCTGCTCTTGTTTTCAGTTTCTCCTGAGTTGCTGAGAGGGTTTTCTGTCCCACCAATGTTGCCTGACAGGATTCCAGCTCCGCCCTGGTTGGCCGCCTGGGTTCTGGTGTAGCAGGAGCCTCACTGGCTCATTCCTCCAACTCCTTCCTGGCTATCTGCTGGGGTTCCTGTACGGTTGGGGCCTTGCTGGTTCATCCTGCCGGCCCCGCCTTGGCTTTCCACCCTGCCGGTTCCACTCTTTAGACCGGTCGACATATGTTCCCTGACCCCTAATTGCAGGTCATGGTAACCTCAGTTCCACCTCCCTCCTGAACTTATGTTTTCTGGTGGAGCGTCTGGTATCCGCTCCGTAGAGAGGGGGGGGGGAATGTCACAGTGTCTGGTTGTGGTGCCCTGGACTGGCCACTTGAGGGCACTCTCCCGTTTTTGTTGAACTCCATTTCCCATAGTCCCTTGCTTGTCATTCTGTCTGATCATGAGCACCTGTTTATCAGTTCCAATCATTTTCACCTGTTAGTCATTTACGCATTATTCCATCTATATATACCATGCGAACTGTCTGTCACTGCTGATATTGTATTTGTCTTCCCATGTCTGATCTTGATGTTATCTGGAGTTCACCGTGTTCTGTTCCTTGTGTTTTTGGATTACCTTTTGCCACGTTTTGATTATTTGTTACTTTGAATAAACTGCATCTGGATCTTACCTTGTCTCTCCTGGCATTCCGTGACGAACACCAGCTGAATTATTTGACCCATGACTAAAATAAATCCTATCACCCATTGAGCTTTCCAGAATTGTCCGCATCAGAAGAATGCATCTAGTTAAAAAAAAAAGTCTCCGCATCGTCAACAAAATAGGAAAATAGCTTCTCTTTTAGTGTTGTCTCTTAAGCCCTGCACATTTAAAGAAATAATTCAGATTAAACTCAAATTTGTCCATAAAGGACATGTAAATTTAAAAAAGAAAAAAGCAAGGAAAACCGTGATCCCAAAGTACACTAAACGCTTAACTTGGAACTGCTGTTTTGTACAAGAAAATTAGAATAATCATTGGAATGTGGTCAAAAGCCCTTAAAATAACGGCAACATTTCAAACTAGGCAGACGTGCAGAAAAGATTCTCTTATTGTTAACAGCAAAGGGACCGCTGAAACCGGCCTTCTTCCCTTTTTTTCGAGCCGCCTGGACAAGTGGCCAGAGTTTATTCCGACATTCAATGTCTGCTTTGGAGAGAAATTCTTTGTGGAGACCATTCTCTCTGAGGTAGAACTCTTGGCTTCCATTCATATGATATTGTGGTGTCTCTGTAACGCCCTCACCACCTGATGAGGGGAGATTGTGAATAAAACACAGGACACTGCTGCTTCACCATCAGAGTCTCTGTATTTTCTGAGCCATTAAAAGCCTTGCAACACATTTGATCAAGTTTTTCAATTCAACATAGCTGAAACATGAGTGACATGAGAGCATTGCAGCTACAGGAAATACATTTTTAACAGGTTTTTCCTTTATATTGTTCTTTCAAACATACAAATTGTACAGGTATTCCAATACTTAATACACCCTTTTTACCCATTTAATATATTTTAGTATTTCTTTTAGATTTCAGAGAACTCATAACAGTAACATTTTAGAACAATAATCATCTTCTATATGCATTTTATGTAAAACTTAATGAACTGGCTATACCTTTCTAGATCTTCCACTGTGAGCTTAAGAGAAGCATTTTTCTGTTGAATGCGTTGTATCGACTATTCGGCCTTACCGATCTTTTCACCATGAGAGGCAACATCTGACAGGAGTCGATTAATAGTGTTAGACAAAGAGTTCATTGCAGCCGTTGTGACCTCAATGGAGCTCTCAATGTGAGTAGTCTTTTGAATAACCGAATCTTGCTTGGAATTCAGGGACTGGATGGCGTTGAAAATCTCAGCTAGTGATACATCATTACTGTCTTTTTTCTTTTTCCCAGGGGGACTTTTGCTGGGAGTAAAGGATCGTTAAAATCCCTTTCATAATCATGTGTGACAAGTGAGGCGTCTACACATTCGGATTCATCCATGTTTTGGCCGAATGATTCGCTTGACAAGCTCCTGTCCAAGTTCAGAATCAGAATCAGAATCAGAATGAGCTTTATTGCCAGGTCCCCACTAGCCAGCCCTCTACACATACGAGGAATTTGTTTTCGTGACAGAAGCTTCCACAGTGTAACAGAATGACAGTGACAGAACAAAAAACACAAATAATAAAAAATAGAACAAGTAAATAAGGAATAAAAACATATAAACTGACAGTTGTATGTGCAGGTATATTACAACAGACAGTTTTTGTATGTACAGGTACTGAATATTATGTGCAAATTTGAGGTGTAGACTGAGTATGAGTGTTAGATAAATAAGTGTATGAGTGAATAAATAGTGTGTGTTCCACAGTTATTAACACGTTTCTTACCCATTAACTATCTGAAGGTGGATTCCAACTCTTATTAACATCAGCAATCAACGAGACACCATCTTGGCTCCCCCTTTATATGTGAAATTCTGGAGGGGACGTTGGATGGCGTCACGTGGTGACGTAAAGACGTGTGCCATTAATCGATCTGTGTACTATGACATGTAAAACGAGAACATGAAAGGAATATTCTAAAAGCAACTCTCTATCTGAAAAGTGTAAGACATCTTTCTACTGACTTTTTCTGTTCTGTTCCTTTCGTTGCTCTGTCATTATGTCAATCTTCTGCAGTAGATCATTCACCTGCTCTCTGTTACTCTGATCTTTATTGTTGAAGACGTGATATCTGCCTCCACACTGATCTACTAGATCTCTTAATCTACTGTTCTCCTCAATGAGCTCCTCTACAGACTCTCCTTCCAAATGATCTCCACGAGTGAAGAGAATGATGGTGCATTTTAACACCTCCTGACCAAACACCATCTCAATCTTCTGAAGAAACTGCTTCTCCTGATCAGTGAATCTGTCATCTACTCTGAGCACAATGAGAAAAACGTGTGGTCTAGGACTGAAAAAATGCATACTTCTCGCTATTGCTTTCTTTAACTGCCCAGGATCCATCTGTGAATCGAAGAATCCAGGAGTATCAACTACAGACACTGATCTGCCTGAAACAGTGGCGTGAGCGACTGAACATTCACAGGTTACTGAATCCATACTCCTCTCAGATCTGAACCCTTCCCGTCCCAGTATTGTGTTTCCAGCTGCACTCTTCCCAACACCAGTTTGACCCAGAAGAACAATCCGTCTGGAGGAGAAACTGGGGAGCCTCCATCTGGTCAGCCTCATTCCATCTATAATAAAAGTATTATTATTATTGTTAGTAGTACATTTTTTATATTCGCCTTGGTATTATTTTCACAAGTAAGGTGCAAATTATAACTCTCCCCCAGTGCAAAACTACATACTGACACAATTTATACCACTTCAAAATCACAAAACAAGATCATTGTATGGAGTGAGAATATTTGGTTTAATCACTAAACTGTATATCTCCTTTCTGAATTTCAAACAATGGTTCATTCCAATAGCAACGCAAATCATATCAAGAGAATCACATAATAAGAGTTTGGAAATTTACCTGACTTGTGAAAGTACACGTAAACACACACACACACCACACACACACACAACAGATATATATATATAATAAATATATATATATATATAAAATATATATATATATATACAGTGGGTATGGAAAGTATTCAGACCCCTTATATTGTTCACTCTTTGTTATGTTGCAGCCATTTGCTAAAATCATTTAGTTAATTTTTTTTACTCAATTGTACATACAGCACACCCTATTGACAGAAAAACACAGAATTTTGACATTTTTGCAGATTTATTAAAAGAAAAACTGAAATATCACATGATCAGATTAGTAGAAGCACATTTTGATCTAATACAGCCATGAGTTTTTTGGGAAAGATGCAACAAGTTTTTCACCCCTGGATTTGGGGATCCTCTGCCATTACTCATTGCAGATCCTCTCCAGTTCTGACAGGTTGGATGGTAAACATTGGTGGAAAGCCATTTTTAGGTCTCTCCAGATATGCTCAATTGGGTTTAAGCCAGGGCTCTAGCTGGGCCATTCAAGAACAGAGTTGTTGTGAAACCACTCCTTCATTATTTTAGCTGTGTGCTTAGGGTCATTGTCTTGTTGAAGGTAAACCTTCGGCCCAGTCTGAGGTCCTGCGCACTCTGGAGAAGGTTTTCGTCCCGGATATCCCTGTACTTGGCCGCATTCATCTTTCCCTCGATTGCAACCAGTCGTCCTGTCCCTGCAGCTGAAAAACACCCCCACAGCATGATGCTGCCACCACCATGCTTCACTGTTGGGACTGTATTGGACAGTTGATGAGCAGTGCCTGGTTTTCTCCACACATACCGCTTAGAATTAAGGCTAAAAAGTTCTATCTTGGTCTCATCAGACAGAGAATCTTATTTCTCCCCATCTTTGAGTCCTTCAGGTGTTTTTTCATGTGCCTTGCACTGAGGAGAGGCTTCCGTCGGGCACTCTGCCATAAAGCCCCGACTGGTGGAGGGCTGCAGTGATGGTTGACTTTCTACAACTTTCTCCCATCTCCCGACTGCATCTCTGGAGCTAAGCCACAGTGATCTTTGGGTTCTTCTCTCACCAAGGCTCTTCTCCCCCGATAGCTCAGTTTGGCCGGACGGCCAGCTCTAGGAAGGGTTCTGGTCGTCCCCAAAGTCTTCCATTTAAGGATTATGGAGGCACTGTGCTCTTAGGAACCTTAAGGTGCAGCAGAAATTTTTTTGTAACCTGGGCCAGATCTGTGCCTTGCCACAATTATGTCTCTGAGCTCTTCAGGCAGTTCCTTGACCTCATGATTCTCATTTGCTCTGACATGCACGGTGAGCTGTAAGGTCTTATATAGACAGTGTGTGGCTTTCCTAATCAAGTCCAATCAGTATAATCAAACACAAATGGACTCAAATGAAAGTGTAGAACCATCTCAAAGATGATCAGAAGAAACGGACAGCACCCGAGTTAAATATATGAGCGTCACAGCAAAGGGTCTAAATACTTAGGACCATGTGATATTTCAGTTGTCTGTTTAATAATCTGCAAAAATGTCAACAATTCTGTTTTTCTGTCAATATGGGGTGCTGTGTGGACATTAATGAGGAAAAAAAATAACTTAAAATGATTTTAGCAAATGGCTGCAATATAAACAAAGAGTGAAAAATTTAAGGGGGTACTTTCCGTACCCACTGTATATACAATATATACAGTAGAATAGCTTATAATATTAGATATATATATACTCGTATAAATATTTATAATAGGATATATATATATATAATTTATTTATATTCTTATATATAATATGTATAATATTATTATTAGTACTATTATTAAATGTTCAGGCTCTTATATCTATATATAATATATTGGCAGAAAAACCACAGGGAGAAGCTTTTTTTTGTTGACAACAGATTTATAAATGACTGTCATTGCAAGTTTGAAAAGATAGGTGGCACATGTTCACAAATGCACATTAAAGCAACTAAAAATCAGAACAGATGCAGATGAATCCAGCCAATTGTGAAACAGCTGTCTTGTTGTTTTGTTGTTTTGCCTGTAATCAGGGATGGGCAGTATTTCTGATAAATGTATTTAAAATACGTATTTGAAATACAAAATACTATTTTGCATTTTGTATTTAAAAGCCTTTGGCAAAAATCGAATGTATTTTGTATTTAAATACATTTAAGCTTAGTATTTTTGTATTTTCAAAATACATAAAATACTTTTTTGCCAGTCAACCTCTATATTACGTAGTTGATTTCCTGTGTCAACTAGTTCAGACATGCCACTGTCATGTGAGCTGCAGCTGTGCAAGTCCATCTAGATTTGGGTAAGGTGAATTTTCATGATTCCTGTAAGGAAATAAGGAATAATGCTGCCTTTGTGTGCAGAAATTTCCTACTTCCCACTTCTGAAGTTGTGATTACGAGCTTGTCGCATTGAAGTGCTTTGCTGTCAGAAAGAATCATGGAGGACTCTAGGTTTCTTGGGGAAATTTTATTAAAGTCAAAATATTTTGAAGAAATTTAATTTTGAGTAAAATGTCCCATTCGTTGACAACCATATAAACATTCATTGCACTATTTACATGGTCAGCTTGACAATTCTGATTTTATGTCAAATGCATGCTATTTTGCTGTGTATAAAAGATAGAAAATGCTTGAAATAGTTATTGCAGTTATATATGCACTACATCAAAATGAGGTGATAAACCATACCTGTCACAGCAGCAACTGTTTTCCCCATGTTTAAAGCTTATGGCCAGTGCAACTCAAAAATGTTGGATATGAAATCTATTTCCTAGCAAGGGAAAAATAACTATCACTAGCACTGGACATTAGAGTTAGCCAGTCAGACTTGATCGTTTTTTAGTTTTATTTTGGTTAAATTTTGGTTTTATCAACTAGCTAGTCAGTTGTATTTATTAAACTTTAAGAATACACGTCCACCTCTGTTTATCAATTTGCACTGTCTACCAATAGCTGCTCGCATAAAATTCAAGACATTAATGTTAGCCTACAAAACCACCACTTGCTCTGCACCCCTTTACCTAAATTCATTACTTCAGACTTGTATGCCCTCTAGAATCTTGCATTCTGCAAGTGAACGTTACTTTATTGGGCCATCCCAAAGAGGCACAAAATCACTTTCACTGACTTTAACTTAAATGTTCCCTCCTGGAGGAATGACCTGCCCAACTCAATCCGAGCAGAGTCTTCATCTTCAAGAATCTGCTAAAAACACATCTCTTCCATCTTTATTTGACCCTCTAACTCTAGCACTCTCTATTCTAATTATATTCTTAAAAAAAAAAAACCATGCCCCCTTTAGACTTGCACTCTATTTATTTACTAACAGGCTGTTTTTTTTATTTATTATACAATTAACAAAAGCTAAAAAAAAATGCCTCTAACACTAGCTTGCTCTATTCTTTTCCTATTCTATCTTTTTATTTTATTCTCTTTTGTTGATTTTGATTAGATGATTTAAAAAAAAAATTGCTACGTCTACTGCATTAAGCTAACTGAGACTTGTTATAGCACTTGTATATCATTGCTCTTTTGTTGATTTTGATTGCTTCCATTGTCCTCATTTGTAAGTTGCTTTGGATAAAAGAAAATAATTTCTGCCCAAAAAAGTTTCAATCTTTTGTTTTCTTAAAATACAGAAGTTAACAGTTTAGTCAGAATTGAATAGTGTGATGTGACACCAATTTACAATGTTAAGATTATCTTTATTTGGCTTATGTAAAAGAGTGACAAGACCTTGTTTCAAAGCCCTCAAATGCCTGAACTAGCAAGCACAGCCACACTATAAACATCATAAAGCAATTAAATGTGAAATATGAAATAAATAAATAAGTTTATTCTCACCAATTTCTTGTCCACTATTTTTCAGGTATCCCCTGTGTCTTAATTCTGCTGCAGACATTTCTTCTTTTCTCCTGTGCAGTGCTGCTGTTAATTCTAAGCAGAAGAAACAAATACTTAGAAACCCAGCACCGATGAAATACAGGAACTAAGAAAGCAGGAACGAATGAATGAGAAAGTTCTTAACAAAAGTTTAGAGATAAACCAAATCAGACTGGTGGGGTTCTTCATGTTCTGTGTTCACGGTCCAGGTAGGTTATGTTACATATTTTGTTTTCAATATTTTGAATGTTTTATGTTATGAAATGTTCTATCTACACACACAAAGGGTTGGAACCGTCTCGGTGAACTGTCCTTATAGCATTTTTCACATCTTCATATGCGAAAAGGATGCACGTGTTGACGATCTTGATAGAGAGGTTTGTTGTTGCGAGAGACCACAAAAATGATAATTCACATTTGTTGGCTAAATTCAAAGATATTTACTTTAGGTGTTTTTATGAGTTATTATTCCTGTTAAAACTGTGATGCAGTTCATATGTAAAACCAGATAATGTAATGAGAAAACATTGATGATAGATAGATGATCCGCAGGTTTCGCACTTATGATGTGGGAAATTCCAGCAATCATTTATTCACCACAGCTTGTGGGCTGAATGAACAAAAAAATCCATACAGATTGTGAGATCAAATAGCTACTTGGTGAGTAACTCTTTCCGGGAGGCGTAATTTTACAAGCAACGAGAGTGATTCAGATTGAAAAATGAGCACATGGGTTCACATCTCCAAATCGTGTCTGCTCGCTGCGATACAGGACCTGGGACAGAATTGTCACTTTCACAGTCGGGCCAGTGCTGCAGGCAGAATTTCAGTGTGGATGAGAAACTTGGAAAACTTGGCGTTTGACGCGGTCGATCATAACATACTTCTAGAGAGACTGGAAAACTGGGTTGGGCTTTCTGGGATGCTAATCAAATGGTTCAGGTCATACTTAGAAGGTAGAGGTTATTATGTGAGTATAGGAGAGCATAAGTCTAAGTGGACGTCCATGACATGCGGAGTCCCACAAGGCTCAATACTTGCACCGCTCTTGTTTAGCCTGTATATGCTCCCACTAAGTCAAATAATGAGAAAGAACCAAATTGCCTATCACAGCTATGCTGATGATACCCAGATTTACCTAGCCTTATCTCCAAATGACTACAGCCCCATTGACTCCCTCTGCCAATGCATTGATGAAATTAACAGTTGGATGTGCCAGAACTTTCTTCAGTTAAACAAGGAAAAAACTGAAGTCATTGCATTTGGAAACAAAGATGAAGTTCTCAAGGTGAATGCATACCTTGACTCTAGGGGTCTAACAACTAAAAATCAAGTCAGGAATCTTGGTGTGATTCTGGAGACAGACCTTAGTTTCAGTAGTCATGTCAAAGCTGTAACTAAATCAGCATACTATCATCTCAAAAACATTGCAAGAATTAGAGGTTTTGTTTCCAGTCAAGACTTGAAGAAACATACAGATAACTTCAACATTTTTAAGGGGGAAATTTACAATGTTAAGATTATCTTTATTTGGCTTATGTAAAAGAGTGACAAGACCTTGTTTCAAAGCCCTCAAATGCCTGAACTAGCAAGCACAGCCTCACTATAAACATCAGAAATAAAATTAAATGTGAAATATCTCACCAATTTCATGTCCACTATTTTTCAGGTATCCCCTGTGTCTTAATTCTGCTGCAGACATTTCTTCTTTTCTCCTGTGCAGTGCTGCTGTTAATTCTAAGCAGAAGAAACAAATACTTAGAAACCCAGCACCGATGAAATACAGGAACTAAGAAAGCAGGAACGAATGAATGAGAAAGTTCTTAACAAAAGTTTAGAGATAAACCAAATCAGACTGGTGGGGTTCTTCATGTTCTGTGTTCACGGTCCAGGTAGGTTATGTTACATATTTTGTTTTCAATATTTTGAATGTTTTATGTTATGAAATGTTCTATCTACACACACAAAGGGTTGGAACCGTCTCGGTGAACTGTCCTTATAGCATTTTTCACATCTTCATATGCGAAAAGGATGCACGTGTTGACGATCTTGATAGAGAGGTTTGTTGTTGCGAGAGACCACAAAAATGATAATTCACATTTGTTGGCTAAATTCAAAGATATTTACTTTAGGTGTTTTTATGAGTTATTATGCCTGTTAAAACTGTGATGCAGTTACAAAGTGATCACAAATAGAATAAAAATAAATGTTGTCATCACTCCTCCTTGGCTAACTTTAACCAAAAATGTCTTTCAGGCCCTTTCAAGTCTGAAGTAATGAATTTAGGTAAAGGGGTGCAGAGCCAGTGGTGGTTTTGTAGGGTGGACATGGTGGGTAGGCTGAGTACAGTAGAGGCACGTTCTGCTTTTTTCATCACCATACAAAAACTCGATGCTGAAATGAAGTGATTTTTCACATGATATTTCTTTTGCTTGTGTACTAAAATATCATAAACTAATAATAGCCATAAGTAGTTTATATTTCCCACAATTAGCTCATAAACATAAGGTGCATTTCATCTACCCATATGTTGTACAGTTGAAACAGTACCATGGTACAGTTGAGACACCCATTCTTAATGCTCTAAAGCTGGCTAACCATTTATTGCAAATGTAATAAATTACAAAATTACAGTTTTAAAAATTACAGTTTAAAAATAAATTACTTTATTTGCTTTATTTAATTTAGAGTCAGTTCAACAAAATAGGAACAAATATTTAACACTAGAAAAGATATGGCAAACAGTACAAATGTACACATAAAAATAACAATATACACACCTGTATATTCTATAACCCTACCCCTAAACCTACACATCACTCGAAACGTTCTGCACTTACATTTTCAATCATTCTGTATGATTTATAAGCTTGTTTCATCATGGGGACCTAAAAATATTCCCATAAGGTTAGAATTTACTGGTATTACTATACTTACCAGTACACAAACACACAGCCTCTGAATATGCATTTTATTTTCTATGATTGAACTGTTACTGTATACATAGCGACATAAAGGGTGTATCTGTACTACATGTAACTATACCCACTTTACCACCTTGTATATTTAAAAAAATGCTATATTATCATTTTAACATTCATGTTAGAAAATATGTCCATTAATAATAGACAGTTGAAATATCACAAATATATTTTTTTAACAGAATTTGCGTAGCATATGTGTAAATGTGACTTTTATCCTATTATCATAACACTGTACAACTAAACAGCATGTGAAGCAATAGGACACCAATTCGGGTACAGTTGATACACTGTGTCTCAACCGTACCCCACTGACATGCTCGCACGTTTCTCCAGATTATGAAAAGAACTTGCATGGCAAAATGTCATAATGTCATATATATGTATATGTATATGTGTATATATATAATCCGTACACAAAATAAATACATATATAAACATTATAACATTATATTTTATATGTATAAGAACTGACCAAAACCTATTAACAATAAAGATGAGATAAAGATGAAATGTAACTATCACTGTCTTAACAAGTAGGCTAGTCCTGATAATTAAAATATATTGAGAAACAGAATAATTAAAAACAAACTAATAAAACTGAACTGAGTATTCTGAAACAAAAAAAAAGAGACAAACCTGATTATTGATGTCTCTCTCTCTCTCTCTCTTTATGTACCTGGGTTTTTGTCAGTCTGTCAAGCTTCTATCTACTGTTCTTCTACACAGATCTGTTTTTCTTGAAATCATGTGACACAGCATCAAGGGCCTCCTGCTTGAAGTGAAAACAATAAGTGAAAGGGGATTTTTTTTTGCAGTCACGCACTTGGTTTGATTTAGGCTACTGATAGTTGCTGTAAACTTTAAATTCATAACAGGTTCTTCTGAAGATTTTATGATCTTGATGACTCTGGATTATTGTAGCCTAAATAAAGCAGTCGGTGAACACAGTATGTAAAGAGGGAATCGTGTCCAGCTGTCCATATAAAGTGTTTCCACAAAACTTAAAATGTACAGCACATTCATATCTTTCTGAAAACTGTGAAATCCTAAAGGTGTAAATAAAACAATAAAAAAATCTGAAAACGTGCCTTGTGTAAAATTGTCTCATTATTAAAAGCAGCTCTGAAATACACAGCACAGACACAATAACAGCTCCTCTGTGTTAAACTCATGTTTGTGGAATTGTTTAATCTTCCTTTGATCAGATCATTTGAGATTTAGGGACTGTTTACACGACACCATTTTCGTTTTTTCATACGTTTTGGACATTCATCTACATAATGTTATTTGGGGGCCTGTAAACACAATCTTTTGAAACGCTTCCTTCAGTTTTTAAATCAACATATTTATCGTCTCTGTGTAAACTACAAAAACTACAAAACATGAATCAGTCAAACAGTGGCTTCATGTGCGTATGTGTTTTGTGTTTAATCAACAGGCATGTAAACAATGCCAATGTCTTTTTATTTTTAGTTTATTTCATCTACTAATCCGTTTGATGTTTTATAATGAAAGCTAATAATAAAATACAAGAGACTTTAAAGAAAAGAAACAAACAGGCTTATAATGACCAAACAAGCGATTTACTTAGAACGTGGGTGTGTACAGATGAAGCAAGGCGTGTGTGCAAACAGACAGTGGAAGAAATAACGAATCTAGAACTGATTTCCACAACTGGAAAGAATGATTTGATCTGAATGAGGACTATACAGATCTTTTAAATGCCTTCCTTTTTTTCCAAGTTTTGCAGGTACATTGTACAATTGTACAGATTTAACTTAAATTTAAGGTTAAAAAACTTTTTTTTAAAGTGATATACCAGCACGTAAGAAAAATGGTTTTAAACAGTACCAAATTAGGATTCTTCAATAGCAGAACCCCCTTTGGTGCTAAATATAACCCTTTTTTCTGAGGTTCCACATGCTTTATTTAATGTATTCATTTAAATGATGCGACATTGGTATCTGAATGAACCAGCACAATATAAAGTAAGAGTTAAACAGAATAATGAAATGTCTTGATACAGTATTGTATAATTGACCAATAGTTCATTTATGTTTTCTGATGAAGGCCTTCACTATTTAAGGTGAGCTCGAAGACCAATTCCATTAAAAATGTGCTCTTCATGGCATTTTGGACTGATGCAGATTTTTAGCATTTTTGAAGTATTATAATGGAACATCTTAATCTCCTCTTGAAATAGCTATACATATTAATTACACAACGACAATGTTACTATTGTGACAGTTTACTTAATTTGAGCCTTAATTGCAGATCACTTTTTAATATCATATTCCCTATGACAATTGATGATTGCTAACCACTAATTGTCCTGTATGTCCTGTTCTTACCAAACCAAACAAAAACGTTTCACTTAAATAATACATGATTATTGTTCCACACGATTGTTGATAATATTAATGAACTAGTTTCTAGTTAATTAGATTACTAATTACTCTTTCTAAAAAAGTATTGGATTACGAATTACTTTCTAAACCCCAATATCAGTCTCAACCGGTTGAAAAATAAAAGAATAGACAAAATTACACTGTTAATGATTTCAAATAAACAATGTACAATGGTATGAATTATTCTTCAGCTGCTCACAGTGTGTAATGGGAGAAAGTTACATTAAAAAGATACATTTAAACATGATGATAAGTCTGATATAGAATTCGTATGTAGTCTATACAGTATTTAATGCAATTGCATCAGAAGTCACTGTAATTAAGAGTAATCCCTTACTTTACTTTTTTCAAGCAAAAAGTAATTCAATTACAGTAACTAATTGCTTATGTAATTAATAACACCCAACACTGCTCCTGAACAAGAACACATGTGAAGTGCAGTCCAGGAATGAGGTGGAGCCAGCAGAAGTAAAGTTATAGAAGGCATTTTAACCAAGTGTGAAGAATTTTACAATGCTAGCGTGCTTTCAGTCTGTGCTGTTATCACAAACCCACAATTAGCTGAACATTTCAACCTCTTTCGGTGGACAGCCAATACAGATTGCTAAACGGTAAGGTCATTCTCATGAGTAGACTTGTTTTTTTCTTAATCATATACTTTAGCTTTTGCACTGCCACTGTAAAATGTGTTATTTTTAATTGTGCAACTATAATTTCTGTATAACAGAATGGTGACCGACAATAGTAAAAATTAAAATACCCAAATAACAACAAACAAAATATTTATAAAA
The DNA here is from genome assembly GCA_018155175.1 of Sinocyclocheilus anophthalmus. Lineage (NCBI taxonomy): Eukaryota > Metazoa > Chordata > Actinopteri > Cypriniformes > Cyprinidae > Sinocyclocheilus > Sinocyclocheilus anophthalmus. The sequence continues at coordinate 162,612 of JADLZN010007355.1, forward strand.
TGTCTTTACCAAAAACAAACAAATAAATGCATGATAATATGTCTTACTCTTAATGTCAAGTTTTCAGTTGAACTGTAACTGTTTTCAGCCTTACATTGTCTTTATTGCAGATGAAGTTGGTTTGATTTATTTGTCAGTATTCGTCAAATAAATGGATGCTTCAGACATCTACATGTTGCAACAGAAAGACTTTTCAGGAATATACTTTATGCATGCTTAATTTAGCGTTTGTATGTATGTACCAGAATAAAGGTCAACATCACTTAAATACAATTTTTCCATTTTTAAGAGACACACCATAATAAATAAATAAATGCATTTATTATAGGCCTACAGATAATTTATACAGTAGTAGGGCCTATAGGCCTACTCGCTGTTACAGTCGTGGCTGCATAATTATATTATAATTAGTACAATACCATTATCATACCAATTTTTAAAAATACGTATTTTTAACACAATGGTCTTCAACAGATTTGAGTGGACACAATCATTGTCATACAGCTCTGACAGCAATTGAACGATGCAAGACATTGCTAAACTGCTGCTAGCTAAAGCATCTAAAGCAGTTACTGAATGGAAACAATCAATAACTTTACCAAATTGTAACAAAGATTAGGCTTACTCTGAATTTAAACCCTTCGTATTTCAAGTCGTTTCTATATTATCACGAGAAAACTCCGGTGCGAAGGTAAGGTGGAAGTACAAATACAAGACAGTCGATACATAAACACTATTTCCTGTAAAACTGAATATGGGGGTTGTTTTGTTTCGGTTGTTTGTTTTTAACTCTGTTAATAAATATCTATATATATATAGACACACACAAATTTTGATTTTGATGGCTCCAACACATGCCAAAACCACATACACACACACACAGACACACACACCCCCACACACACACACACCACCACACACACAGGTTGTTTTTTGTGAAAAGTGAGACATCCCATAGGGGTAATGGTTTTTATACTGTACAGACTGTATATTCTATTGCCCTACACCAACCTTACACCTAAACCTACCCCTCACAGGATACTTTCTGCTATTTCAGATTTTCAATACACTCTCTCATTCTGTGTTATTTAGAAGCGTTTTGAACAAGGGGGACAATGGGTTAACTGTCCTGAAAAGTCCCTTCTCTTTGTAATACCTATGTTAAGCCTTGTCAGTATACAACTTGTGTTCCTCATTTGTCCCACAAAAAACGCGCCGCCCACACACACACACACACACACTATCTTAGTGAGAATATTACATAGACTCCCATTGATTTTATATTAGGGCAATGGTACTTTCTATCCCCTAACACTAACCCTACACACTAGATTTAAATAAAATCATCTTTTGGCCAATTTATAAGGCTTTTAAAAAGTGAGGTAAAATTTTCCCCTCTTTAATGTAACATCCAAGTAACCAACGGTAAATATATTTCTGGTGCTTTTCAGAGATGGAGGATACCGCTCAAGATATCAATCTTCTGCTGATTGGTAAAACTGGTTCAGGAGTGAGCGCATCTGGAAACACTATACTGGGAAAAGATGAGTTTCAATCCAAAAATAGCTCAAGCTCCATCACTAACAGATGCCAAAAACACTCGGTCAAAGTGTCGATGAGAAGAATTACAGTAGTCGACACCCCAACTTTCTCAAATTCCCGAAACATTGATCTGAGTGTGGAGTTCAAGAATGGATTGAAGAAGTGCCCTCCAGGAATCGTCCCACATGTTCCTCGCATGTGCGTGTATGTTCCTGGGTGTCTGCGAAAAAAACAGTCTTCCAACCTTCACACAAAACACAAGCTGCTGATGTCCTGTCCTTATTCAAGCAGATGTTTGGTCAAAATGCCTTGCAACACACATTAGTCCTCTTCACACATGGAGACGAGACTCAAAATGAGTCACTTGATCGACTAATAAGACAAAACACAGAGCTGTCCAAACTAATAGAGGAGTGTGGAGGGAGAGTTCACCTGCTGAACAACAAAGATCTGAACAACAGAGATCAGGTCACAGGCCTCCTGATGAAGATCGACCAGATGGTGTCTGAAAATCAGAACAGCTGCTACACTTTACAAATGTTTGAGACCCAATCATTTAAAATATTTCTGCCGGGATTTATAAAGACTGAAATTCTGTATACAGTCTTTTTTATCATGTGCTTCTTTGCCATTTTGTGTTGTGTTGAAGGTTATGAACAGCTTTTGTACAGATTTAAATCAGCGTTGATAGTTGGAGTAGTTGATTTTGTGTTGGCATGCATATGGATAACTCTGAGCTGGTTTATTGGGCGATGTACATACAAACATCAGAACAAACTGCTGGCTATCACATGTGGTGTTGTTGGAGGGATCACTGGAGGGATCATTAAAGGGTTTCATGGTCAAGAAGCTATTTGGGCTATACTCTTGAGAGGGATACAGTCTTATGTCAGTCTTATGGTACGCCACATGACCTCTTACACTTGAACCAGTTATCTGTGGGTCATTCTAAACCCCAGGTGAACATCTTGCTTCATGTTTCACACTGCTCATAATTAACACGGGGTTAACAATTACTGTCACTGATTAGATGAACACAACACACTAAATGTTTACATAAAGGCTCCAGCATTGTGCTTCCTTGCATTACATTGATGACAATATCAAGTCTTTATTGAATGGACTATAAAGATAAAAATAAAACCATCTCTTCTTCACTCCTACCATGTTTTCTGTCACCATTTAATTATTTTCCTTCAAACACAAAAACAATTGTTTGTGCAACACACTTTGTTTCCATAAATGCTCAAAGTGTGTGAATATGAGGCATGTGAACGGTTCTTGGTTGCTAAACCTCTCGCCCAGGGGTGTCCAAAATCAAGCTACTCTGAAACTAAGCTACAAGCTACTCATAAGTTAAAATAGTTAAGCTACATTAAAGCTACCCTTCTCAAAAAGTAGCTAGCTACACTACAAGTTACTACCAAAAAGTAGCTTACTAGAACAAAGCTACTTAGATTTTTATTTTTAGACGTTTATAACTGAATAATTGAGAGACGTTTAAAGGATTTGGGGTTCAAAACAACATAATGTAATAAAATTATGATTTCAAAGAGTGTAGTTTTATTTTGTAATCTATCCAAAGATACACGCAATACTCAGATACAGCCTAGATCTCAAGTTTTTTTTGTTGGGTTTTTTTTTGTTTGTCAAAGTGAAAAACTGCAATAAATTGCAAATCGAGTTAAATGATGCAATTATGTGTCCACACAAATATTGGAATGATAATTAAGTTACGTGAATGTGAAAATCAAATCAAAAATGCCTGTTAAATTCACAGCACATGCAGTGATGGAGCTCACAGCGTTTACTCTGAAACAGTTGTCATGAGCTGCTTGTGTGAATAAGGTGCGCTTCGCTCTGAAACTAAGCTAGGCTATATTAAATCACAGCCTTTGCCACGTGATAAAGGCTGCATCTTTTGTAGGACACGGACTTCGAAGGCCACATCTTTGAAGGATGCGAAGGTCGGACTGAGACTTGTTAAATGGGACAGTCTAGCCTTCGGAGGATCATTCTTGTTGCCTAGCAACTGTGACGGGTGCGTAATCTTAAAGATTCCTAAATGCATCTACTTCCGGAAGGCCAAATAAAGTGCTTTTGCTTTGCCTAGAAACACACAGCGTCTCCCTGACATGCTGCTTCAACACTAACTGCGGTTACTGAGACCACGCCGCCTTTCTTTGCGTGCACATTTGGGCGCATTATGAAAATATCTCCACATAGTGAGGTAGATATGTGGGGGCGTGTTAGAACGAGCCGTTTTAGGGGGGCGTGGCAGAGTCTTAACTTTGATAAAGAATATCTCTGGTTTTGAGTCTTTGCAACTTCAGGGATCTTATCTATTCACAACCAGCTTGTAACACTCCAAAGAGAAAGGAAAACTTGAAATCACATCATATGACCCCTTTAAAAGCTACTTATTCAGCTGTCTGAAAACAAAACTGGGTTGACAAACTGTCTAAATATGTTCCCCATGGTCAATTTGTGTACATAATAAAGAGTATTAACTTTATATAATCACATCTTATTAGGATATGTCAACATTTCAACTGCTTTCATTTATTTTATTTTTTTTACATTTATATCATTCGATAATCGAGTAGGCTAAAACCCAATACTTACATTTAAAAGTGTAGTACAGCAAATTCAATCAAAATGATCCTGTCGTCACCAGTGCGCAATGAATTCTGGGATAGGGAAGACCTCAAAGGATGCATGGTTTGTATCCTTCTTTTCACTGGAAATGAAGGCTGCATTTGAGGACACTTCGATTTAGGACAGCCTTTTGTTGCGCTGCTGTGACGCAATCAACCTTCGAAGGCGACCTCCGAAGACTGTAGCCTTCGAATTGGGACGCAGCTAATATCTCGATTTTGTTTTCTGTTTGATTGAAAGATGTAAAAGCAATGGCCCAAAACACAATGTGACCTTTTTGATACATTAGGAAACTGTGGCAGGACAGACTGGAAACACTCATTCATCATTGCAATTAAAACGCAAACAGACATTTGATATAGAGTGGAGTGAAACAGGATAGTTAATCAGTTTAAAATGAATATTACTCACTTGTGTCATTAAACTAGTAAGACGGCTGTATCGAACTTGAAATGTCCTTTACGTAATTAATTATAAAAATAGATGGTGTTAATACACTATTTTAGTTTGTAATCTAGTAAAATGCTGTGCTGTTTCTGTGCACTGCAGATTCGTCATAATGCAAAACAGAATGTAGATTTTGGTCAAGTTACACCGCTACTTGCTGGAAAAGTAGCTAGCTACTGAAAAATGTAGTTAAGGTAGTAGCTTCACTATTTGTAGCTAGCTACTGCCCAACACTGAGGGCCGGTGTCCTGCAGAGTTTAGCTCCAACTTGCCTCAACACACCTGACTGGAAGTTTCTAGTGTGCCTGGTAAGAGCTTGGTTAGCTGGTTCAGGAGTGTTTAATTGGGGTTGGCGCTAAACTCTGCAGGACACCGGCCCTCCAGGACCGAGTTAGGGGTTAGCCCTTAGGGTTAGGGTTAGAATTCTAGCTGTAAAACAGTCTTTAGAAAATGATAAACCGAGTTCGAGCACAGTCTGAAAAGCCCTTTTTATTCTGATCTGGCACATGGATGTGTGTCAAAAAATATATTTTTAAAAAGCATCACAGTCTACAAGCAAATAATAATACGCAAATAATTATAAACATAATACAGAGTTTTCGTGTGTTTTTTTAAAAGCATATGTCAAGCTCACGTCCGTCCTTTGAATGCTAGAAGGTCACCAGATACATGGCTGAAAAGGAAAAAAGTTACGTCAGAAACTAATGATGAACACAAGAAGTGCAGAGAAGAATTGCTCACGGTGGACACGGTCTGACAAAATGATATAATAATTTAGTCCTAATTTAAGAAGGCCTAAACCTGATATGGCTTTATTTGAAGCCACTTTTATAATCTAAATGTGGCCTAATGAATTCTTATAAAATAATTTCTCATATTTAATTTATATGTTACATTTTATATTCACTGCTTAAATCATATAACTAAGCCCATACTGCAAATCTGAAAAAAAAATGCATTACAAATATTTCTGGAAGTAAAAAGAAGCCTATGTGTCATAGGTTGTGTTTTCTTTTCTTTTGGTGATAAGTTTCAAATTGTGTGGAGTATTTCATTAAGTATTCTTTTTGCTGCGTATTTCAGTTTGCTGTTCAGTTGGGGTTTGCAACAAATGACATTTACTGGAAAAACATCTTGACACTTGTTTACGCATGTGGGTTTTTTTCTTTCTTTTTTGCAGCTCTTGTGGTTTTCACCTAACCTTCTGGAACAAAAGCACCGGAAGCATGCACAGAGCATTGCATAGGGGTGCAGACGCAGCAAAATGAGTCACAAACAGAATGTGTATGCTACACTTTATCCATTTCTACCTACTAAAGACTTCTTGTTTGCATACAGGATGGAGCAGGCTAATTATCAATTAATGTAAAAAATACAAAACTGATGAGATACTCTAAAGCTGAAGCCAGTTTACAGTTTTGTGTGTTGTGTTATTGAGGCAACAGAACACAAAGACAATATGCAAGTGTGATACCCGAGCAGTCACAAGAAGGATCAATAGCGAAGTTGGGGTCCAAAGGGCTATTTAAAGCAGATGTGCAAAATGTGCCAATTAGGTTTAAGAGCTTAAAACAAAGATTGTAATAAAAACGGTCTAAAACTAGAACGGCAACTCCCCTCTATATGACTGAGCTACACAGCACTACCGGGAGATGATTCCAAAGTCTCTCCATCACATAAATAAATATTGACAGAATAAGGGTTAGAGGTTAAAAAGACTGAACACTGTCAGTAATTCTGAATTAATTTTTTTTTAATTCTTAGTACACATATCTCGGTTTGCTCGGGTCATTGCTCAGTAAAAAAACTGGATTTAAAAATGTAGAAAAGCAAACCATATTAGGTGCTAGACTCACGTAGGAGGGGACATTCTCGCAACGTTTGAGACGTTAACAGAACGACTTTACATAATGGTCCTCTGTTGGTCATATAATAAAGTTCCCCGTATGACTTTAGGGGGAAGTTCCATATTGGTTATTCTAAGGTCACATAACAAAGTGACAGAGGATATCAGAGGATAGAACGTTCCCACATGGTCCTATGATGGTCATTTAATAATAGGGTTGCCACCTTCTTTTACACAGAAAAATAAGGGACCCCTGCCGCAGCGGGGGCCACACCCCTCGGGGCCACAATGACAACGGCCCGATGGAGTACTATTATGTTGTGTGTTTTGAAATGGGACATAGCGCTGTCTTATGCACCGTGCATAATCTATGCTATCCCTATGCATGCTTCTAGAGACTGACTGTCGTAAAACTCAGGAGAGTCAATGGCGTCAAGGCTATATAATGTGATTGGTCTATGTGGCACACGTGATCCATCCGCTCTTTAATGAGAGAGCCGCTGAGGTTGGCATCTCCTTTACACAATAAGAGGCGAGCTCTGGCGCTGCTCTTTTGGGATAAATACATCTTCTTGAGGTTTTTTAGCGATTCTCAATCAACTTGTAAATCGTCACCTACTGGACTCCTCTTGATTTATTTTGTTTATCCATTTTTCCTTTCAATTACTTGTCTTTACTATCATACCCAACTCATCCCTAGTGGAAAAAAAATCCCTAATACTATAATCTGACTCTAGATCCACCAAGGATCAGATAGGATTCACTACTGTCCTTTTTATAGCATTAAAAAAATATTTATTTTCAAAAGTTGACATCCCTGAAAGCGTTGATTACGAACTACAACTCGCACATAGTTAATTTGTAAAAGTAAAAGTTTTCGAGTCAAACTTTGGTGAGCTTTAATATTTGGATTTAAGCTCATTAAGCAGTGTTACATAGAAACAGACCGAGGTTTGATTATTAGTTTCTGCACAAATATTTCTCAAACCTATTCAAAAGAAGACCTAAATGACTTAAAAATCAACATAACTCAGGATAACACATTTATACAACAAAAATGTACAGTCCACATTCAAAATTATCCAGATATAATAACAGTATATGACCACTAGGGGACATTAAAAGCAGCTTTTATCATTTTTACACTTGTGCAAAATTCAAATTCAACAACTGAAGGATGATCTCCGGAGTTCAGATATCAATAAGAGGACAGTTAATGTAAAAAAAACTAAAGAAAACACCATAGAAAGGAGTTAACACTAATCTAGAGAAGGACAAACAACTAAAAAAAAGCTTGTCATAATTCAACCTAAAATCAGTAAAGAGAGTGCCCTGAACTATTCCCTGATAAAGCGACTAGCTTTCCTGATGCAAGCGTCTCCTGATGAAAGCAAGTGTCTGTCAAAGACAACGAGGCCTCTCTTCAGAGGAGCGTGAAGGGAAACGTCTCTCCAAATTCTGCCAGGCAAAGCTGCGGAGAAGAGCTCTTCGTCCTGGAAGCCTACATACATGCCTCGGTCATCGGAAAGGTGTTCGGTTTTCAAAACGGTTAACGGATAAGTTTTAGGAAATCGGGTCACGGCATTAGGGAACTGTCTACTGAAGGCAGTTTATCGTAGAGGCAAATATCACAGGCTACTGCGGGATCCTGCTGAGATATACTGCTGTTCGATCCTCCCAGCCCATTTTCTGTCTTCTGGAGGCTTCTCACTGCACTGGGTATCTGCAGGCCTGTAGACAGAGTCAGACCACCACACCACACCTGAAACACAAACACACTCAGTCAGTCCTGTAGCAGAGCCTTTAGGTGTGGATTACTGTGATGTTTATATCAGCTGTTTGGACTCTCATTCTGACGGCACCCATTCACTGCAGAGCATCCATTGCTGATGCAATGCTACTACATTTCTACAAATCTGATGAAGAAACAAACTCTTGGATGGCCTGAAGGTGAGCACATTTTCATCAAATTGTCATTTTTGGGTGAACTATTCTTTTAATATAATTTATAATTTCATGAAGCCTCATTAAACATACCTTCTAAAGTTTGAACACATGATTTTTTTTTTAAATCATTAGCTTTAAGGTGAAGTGTGTTACTGTGATAATACTTCAGCACTATTACAAGCTAATACTATTATCAGCATTGTTGTTACTTTTTTTCTGTTGCCTAATTCTACACAGAGAATGGAAATGCTTGGGCATGGTTTGCATCAGAATAACCTCTATTTGCATGTGTATATAAAACGTTTGTACTCCAAACTCACCATGAAAGCTGGCACAACAGGTTGGGTGAACTTCACTTTAAAAGTATGGAGCAGTTGTTTGTTTTCAGCATTATAGAAAGAAAGTTGGCCTGGGGAAAAAACAAAAAACACAAAGGCATTAATAAATAGCAGCAGTCACATTTCCATGCAGCAGTTATTCAGGCGATGCAGGATCGAAACCAGATCATAAGCAAAGCATGAATGGAAATGGTGGAAACTCAATCTGTAGGTATCTGATTGCACATGTGAGAAACTATAATGTTCTCTATACACCATGGAGCATTATATGAACATACTACACTTAAACTACCCATAATAACACAGAAGACATGGATGTTAGAAACGAGGAATCAGGTGTGAGCTACTGAATCAATTTAATCTCGACTTTCTTTTCATAATAAACTATTACTTCCCCTGATATCTGACAAAAGAGTGAATACACACAGTGTTTGACACTGTAAACATATCAAATAATAGATTTCTTGAAAATAATCTAAAAAAAGTTTATGAAATTTTTGTTTTGTTTTTTCCCCCCCAATTTTTCAGTTTTATTTAGAGGCTCAAACTGAACAAAAATGTGCAAATCAGATGAAATTCTGATTAATGAGATCTTTATAACAGTGTATCAGACTACTTACATTAAAATATAACTATCAGTTGTCACTATATCATCTCTGGAAGATGATACTTAAATGCTTAGTTTTATAATCAAAGCTCTGTAGTTTCAAAACATACAGTGTAATTTAATGCAATACAATGATGATTGAGAGATGAACACATAAACTTCCTCAAAAAGCCTGATATTTGATATCTCCCTTTAAAAAATGATGTCATATAATCAAGTAAATGTAACATATAATACAAAAAACAACATTCCTAAAGCCTGATAATGCTTCCAGTAAGTGTCCATCTTGAAATATTACTAACAATATGAACGTTTTTCTTATGTTTAATTTCTAAAAATCTGTAGTAATTTCACAGCGGACGAACAAGTGAACCACGAGCTGAAGGTGGACATTTTTACAATTATACGTGTATTATGTAGTAGATTGTCTGCAAAAGGTTTTTCAGCAAAGTTTCGATCAAGTTGATCATATAGAGGCCTATATCAAATATGAAATGTTAAATATTTTGTACATTACCCCGATCAAAGTCACAGTAGACCCCTATGCTGTCCGGTGCGGCGACGTCCAGATTCTTGGCCTTGTTGTTGTGTTTGGCTGCAAACGAGTTCTGCAGCCAGTTGTTGACGTGGATACACCAGGACGTGTTGGTCTTCCCCAACTGCTCAAATTTCCCAAGGTTTCTGTAGGCCAAACCAACGCTGTAGGACTTACAGTCTTTCTGAGGCTTTACTTCCCAGTAATGCTGGCCAGACTCCATACTGGTGTCACCTAAACATGCACACAAACAAACAAGCTTAATTAAAACAGGCTGCAAATGATTCCATTATTCCAGCAACCATGTTTGTGTGGATGTGTAGTAAGTGTTGTTTAGAAGTCAACTCGAGTCACATTTATCTAGTGCTTTATACAATCCAGATTGCTTCAATGCAGCTGACCTGACTCAATTTTGATTCAGTTTTAATTCAATATAGTTCAATAACAGTGTCAATGTTCATCAATAATGAAACCAATTCGATTCAGCCTGTAAAGCAGCTCTACAGAAGACAAGAGTGTCAATATTTGTGTTTTGTTCACATCTTCAAATCGATGATATTACTGAATATTAATTGTCTTTTAACCCTCTGGTGCTCCTTATTTGGGAGTCACACTTGTGGTCTTCACGGTCAAAAGTGACTGGACACCTAAAATTTCATGTTAAAATAGAGTCACTGCCTTTAAAATTAAATTTTTTGGAAGCCAAATTAGTGCCATCTGGTGGGAGTATAATAAGAAAAACAAATGCAATTCTATGGTTTAGCCACTAGATTCCTATATAGCTCTATATAAAAGGCCTATTAATTCTCAAATTGTTTTTAGACAAATACTTATTTTTATTAAGTTGTGGGTTTGGATATATATTTAGACATTCTCAAAGACAACTTTTTCTAAAGGTTTAGATTTTTGGGGGGTTTGAAATGTTGATTTGAAGTGTCAGTTTTTGAATTATTATTACTACTGTCAAACCTGAACACAGAAAGCAGTTTGTTACACAAAACATTAAAATTACATAAAAATGTAACAAAAATGAACAGGAATGTTTTATAAGAGCTTAATCCTTCTGGGTCTGATCTGACTTCAACCTCTTATTTCAGTTTTCTGACTTGTTTCGGCTATATGTTTTAGCCATACCAATCATTTGGTGTGTGTGTGTGTGTGTGTGTATACCTGTTTTTCTATCCTGGTGGGGACTTAAACCTGAAAACACAGACTCATGGGGACTCGTGTCACGGTGGGGACCTAAATTGAGGTCCCCATGCGTAAACAAGCTAATAAATCACACAGAATTCAGTTTTTTGAAAATCTAAAAATGCACAAAAAGTCCTGTGGAGGTGTAGTGTTGGTGTAGGGCAATAGAATATACGTCTGTACAGTATAAAAACCATTACGCCTATAGAGATTCCCCACAAGGATAGCAAACCAGACATGTTTGTGTGTGTGTGTGTGTGTTTTTTTGTTTGTGTGTGTGTGTGTTTGTTTGAGTGAGTGTGTGTGTGTGTGTGTGCGTCTGTGAGTGTGTGTGTGTGTGTCTGTGAGTGCTTGTGTGTGTGTGTGGTGTCTGTGAGTGATGTGTGTGTGTTTGTGTGCTGCGTCTGGGAGTGGGTGGTGTGTTGTCTTGGGAGTGCGTGTGTGTGTGTGTCTTGTGAGTGATTGATTGTGTGTTTGTGTGTGTGTGTGCGTCTGTGAGTGAGTGTGTGTGTGTGTGTCTGTGCGTGAGTGTGTGTGTGTGTGTGTGTCTGTGAGTGAGTTTGTGTGGTGTGTGGCGCATCTGTAGTGAGTGTTGTGTGTGAGTTGTGTGGTGAGTGTGGTGGGTGTGGGTGTGTGTGTGAGTTTGTTGTGTGTGTGTCTTCGTGAGGGGTGTGTGTCCTGTGAGTGAGGTGTGTGGTTGTGTCTGGGTGAGTGTGGTGTGTGGTGCGTCTGGAGTGTGTGGGTGTTGTGTGTGTGTGTGTCTGTGAGTGAGTGTGTGTGTGCGTCTGTGAGTGTGTGTGTGTGTGTGTGTCTGTGAGTGAGTGTGTGTGTGTGTGTGTTGGTTTTGCTCTCTTGATGTTTTAGAATTTCACCCCGTCATTGCTGTATTTTTTTTTCTTCATTGTGGCAGATTTGTAGATTGTACACACAAATTCTCAGAATTTTTGTGTTTTTGTTGATTTGCCATTCATTTCCTATGGTCGGTCATTTTTGACCGAAGACCACAAGTGTTGCTATTTTTTTTATGACCACTTAGTCTGCTCAAATCATGCCCTCAATTTTTTTGTGTGTTACATTCCAAATGCCATAAAAGTCACCAAGTTTCATACCATTCCGATGAAGCTGTGATTTTTTAAAATTCTAAACCCCACGATTAAACCCCAATTTTTAAGGGACAGGGACAGTTTTCCCAGATCATCCCAAATGATCACAGTCTTGTGAATAGCAGTGTAGACACTTGACCATTTCTAAGGCTATGTTTTTTGGTACCCAGTACTGTGTAGGACTCTCCGGTGAAGCGATCCCTGGCTCCTCTCGGGGCGGGTGAGCGCATCACTGATGTTCTTTTAGGAGATGGAGTTCCACTTCTGAAACCATCAGAGAGACACAGACAGTCACTACACATACATATCACTTGGGTTGAGGACAAGAATCAATCATCAAAACATACACAAACACAAACTCCAAATCCCACGACACACACGAAGAGTAGAGTAGAGTAGAGAAGAGTCGCTTTCAGTTAGTGATCAAACACAGCAATTGATGGGAAAGCAATGCGTAACATGTTAGCCACAGCAGCACAACTCTACTCAACATGTTTACTGCAACAAAAAACAGCAAAACAACTGAATATTCGAAACACTAATGTGTGTGCAGACTACGAACGGCTATTACTGATCAATTAGAAAAGAACACTACAGGTGACTGATTGTGTATTTTGTTGTTCACTTGACATAAAATTCAACAAAGTGCACAAATAAGTGCATTATTATTTAACACAAAATAATTCTGAATTATAAACATTATGAAAAGGAATGATTAAGGCTCAAGATCTCTCCTCCTCCATTAGCCATATGTAAGATCCCACAAATTAGCAAATGAACAGCTGGCCGATGAAGGACGACCCAAAGGCTGACCCAGACGTCATAAATGACGGAGCATTATCACGGGCTTCTTTGCATACCAGATGGTTTCATTACAATGCATGACAGGTGTAATGACATGCAAAATCCATGTGGTTCAGTGCACTTTGTTTGCCATAATGGTATGAGTGATGAGAAAAGCACAAGAGCGGTGATTTCAGACGATAGCTTACTCACCACAATCATAAGGATGTGAGCATGAAAAAGCAACGCTTGATTAAATGTTGCAAATCGAATATTTAGGCCATCATTTGATGACCTTTCTTTTAAACACAGTGGCCAAGTTCCAAAGAGAGAGAGAGGGGACAGCAAAGATGTCAAGTAAGTCCTTGGTCGAACTTTAATGTTTCTACATGATCATTCCTTTTTATATACAGTGGGGTACGGAAAGTATTCAGACCCCCTTTTATTTTTCACTCTTTGTTATATTGCAGCCATTTGCTAAATCATTTAAGTAAATTTTTTTTCCTCATTAATGTACACACAGCACCCCATATTGACAGAAAGACACAGAATTGTTGACATTTTTGCAGATTTATAAAAAGAAAACTGAAATATCACATGGTCCTAAGTATTCAGACCCTTTGCCTCAGTATTTAGTAGAAGCACCCTTTTGATCTAATACAGCCATGAGTCTTTGGGAAAGATGCAACAAGTTTTTCACACCTGGATTTGGTGATCCTTTGCCATTCCTCCTTGCAGATCCTCTCCCGTTCTGTCAGGTTGGCTGGTAAACGTTGGTGGACAGCAATTTTAAGGTCTCTCCAGAGATGCTCAATTGGGTTTTAAGTCAGGGCTCTGGCTGCGCCATTCAAGAACAGTCACAGAGTTGAAGCCACTCCTTCGTTATTTTAGCATGTGTGTTTATGGTCATTGTCTTGGTTGGAGGTAAACCGTCGACCCAGCCCTTAGGTCCTGAGCACTCTGAGAAGGGGTTTTTCTTTCGTCCAGAATCCTGTACTTGGCGAATTCCATCTTTCCCTCAATTGCAACCATCGTCCTGTCCCTGGGGGGGGGATCCGCTGAAAACCCAAACCCCCACAAGCATGAATGCTGCCCCACCCCCATGCTCACTGTTGGACGTATTGGACAGTTATGAGCAGATCCTTGGTTTTTCTCCCCCCTCCTCACACACATAACCACGCAATGAGAATTAAGTCCAAAAGTGTTCAATCGGACTTGGTCTCATCAGACTAAAGAATCTTATTTCTCACCATCTTGGAGTCCTTCAGGTGTTTTTTTAGCAAACTCTATGTGGGCTTTCATGTGTCTTGCACTGAGGATAAATAAAGCCCAGACTGGTGGAGGGCTGCAATGATGGTTGACCTTCTACAACTTTCTCCCATCTCCTCTCCCGCTGTAACAAAAAATCTCTATTATAGAACGTCAAAAAAGCCACAGTAAATGGTGCAAATTTGGGGGTTCTTCTTAACCTCTCTCACCAAGGCTCTTCTCCCCGATAGCTCACTTTGGCCGGACGACCAGCTCTAGGAAGGATTCTGGTTGTCCCAAACGTCTTCCATTTAAAGATCTTATGAGCCAACTGGTGCTCTTGAAACCTTAAGTGCAAGCCGAAATTGTTTTTGTACCCCGGCCAGACTGTGCCTTGCCAAATTTCTGTCTCTGGAGCTCTTCAGGCAGCTACAACTTAATGACCTCATGATTCTCATTTGCAACTAACTGAAAAACACAAAATAAATGGCACAATATAAAAAAAAAATAAATAACAACCTGTAAGGTCTTATATAGACAGATGTGTGTTTTTCCTAATCAAGTCCAATCAGTATATCAAACACAGCTGGACTCAAATGAAAGTGTACAACCATCTCAAGGATGATCAGAAGAAATGGACAGCACCTGAGTTTAAATATATGAGTGTCACAGCAAAGGGTCTGAATATTTAGGACCATGTGATATTTCAGTTTTTTTCTTTTTTAATAAATCTGCAAAAATGTAACAATTCTGTGGGTTTTTTCTGTCAATATGGGGGTCTGTGTGTACATTAATGAGGAAAAACATTAACTTAAATGATTTTAGCAAATGTCTGCTATATAACAAAGAGTGAAAAATTTAAGGGGTCTGAATACTTTCCGTACCCCCTATAATATTGAATCTATTTTCAGTAACACTCACAAGCTGCACATGCAAAATCCAGAACCAATACTGTCACTCAGTTTAGAAAGACAGAAAACCCCTCAGAAGAATAAGCATTTCATAAATAAGGATCATTGAATTTGGAAAAAACAAAAAATGTGAAGAAATGCATCCTTTACGATGATTAATATTTTGTAATCTTGGAACTAAAATATGAAGGCACTGAAAGATAAAAGGCAGATTAAAGTTCTCCGGTGATCTGTAATCCTTTTTCATGAAGCTGCTCTAAAGGCTCTAGGAAAGCCAGCGCTTGCTTTATTGCTGTCAGAAAGAGCTAAACACCACTGCTAAGAGACACACCGTCACCTTGACATATTCTTCAGATTGGTGAAATGTGCACTGCTGATTGGTAGAAAAGGAAAAACAAGAGCAGGGAGTTATTAGGGATGCAACGGCGTTAAAAAAAAAGAAACGGATCGTTTTTATGTTATTGCCAATTCTACACTACTGTTGTGGAAATCATTTAAACCTATAAACTAAAATCAGTCATTTTTTATGCCAAAAGTTAATATAGACATTACAACATTGTAATGTAGAGTATGAAAAATATATCTGTTTTAGACTCATTTTAACAGTGTTATTAATTTACCATTTGTTTGTACAGATTAAGTGAGCATCAAATGATGGACGTCTGTAATGCATATCGCTGATTTGTAGAGAATAAGTGATCTCTGTAAAGATCACTGCCTGCCATGAGTGTGTCGACTGCTTTTATTTTTACAGTTTTATAGAAAGTAAAAGAGGCTGCAGTCTTTATTGGCAAGTGAACAAAATTACCGAGACAGTCTATTCAGTTATGGATAAGTAATTATTTAGATTATTACATCAGTGTTATTTATATACTATTATAGTATTTATGTTGAATACTTTGAATTAGCTTTAGCTTTCCGTTTTTATCTTTTCATTTTAGTTAAAATTGTAGTAATTTTATTATATAATTTTCTTAGTATTCATTTTTTTGTTTAGTTTTAGTTTGAGTAATTTTGTTGTTTCGACTTTTATTTTTATTTTATTATTTTATATTTCAGTTACCAAAAACACTATTAATAGTTTCAGCTTTAGCTAAAGTGCCCCTATTATGCCATTTTTCGAATATTGCTTTTCATGCAGTATGTAATGTAGCTGTCTGTGAATATAAACGATCTGCAAAGTTGTAAAGCTGACAGTGCTCGATAAATAAAGTTATTGTCTCCCAAAATAAAGAATAGACTCTGAACAGCCTAAACGAGTTGTCAGACTTGAATCACGCTTCCGTGACGGCTACACCACGTCACAGGGTAACAGATTTGCATAATGCCCGCCTCTGTTCTACATTGGCTGGTCACGAACAACTTGACCCCGCCCTCAAACACGTGCAGCTTGTTCATGTCGAGAAGACATGCTTCGAACTAAATTGTTTGAGAATCGTTGGCAAATGAAGTGATATTAAATGCATTTTTTTGACCTTGCATGCATGTAAACCTATTGTAGGAGACTCCCAAAACAATATTAAGAACCTAAAAAATGGCGTAATAGGGGCACTTTAACAATAACAACACTGTATCACATTCCAGATAGGGCTTTACACTAATTGATGTGCTGCTTAATAAACCCGAGCACTACCAGCCAAACCTGAAAACCTCCTAAGACACATCCCATAATATATACAGGTTTCAGTGTGATAAAGCAGACATTTCTAAACTATACTGAAATCTCATCTGCTGCATGTTTCATCTCATCCATGCTGTGTCTTAAACTTCTTACCTTCCCTTGTTCTCCTTCCCTTTGACTTTGCTGTCGACTCCTTTTCCTCCCTGAGGATCCCATTCTACGCTCCTGTCCTCCACCTTCAGATTCAGATGAGATGACGTGGAGTCAAAGCCGAAGTTAAATGCTAACACAGAGAGGCACCACCATCAAGATCGCAGAAGTACTGGCAGGACAATTCAACACCATATGTTTTTACTAATAAAACTACTGTTTAAAAGTTTGGGGTTGTGAAATACAATTAAGTTGGCTTGAGAAAGCCAACTTACTGAAATCCATCTTAAACTTATTATTATCATTACTATTTAAAATAGCTGTTATAAAACAGATAGTTCCGGTCCTTGATTCTGATTGGCTGAGCCGCGTTCAAAGCTGTTGTAAAATACTCTACAAACACACACCTTTGTTTACGTCTGTGTGTTGCTCGGCAAGCAGTTTGTTGCAACCACAACTGTTTCTGAGGAGCTACATTGTTTGGTGGAAGAATACTGTTTTTATTAATATCATTACACTTTATTTGCTCTGTTTTAGTTTGTGAAACCGTTTTATAAAAGCAATAACCCCTGTGAAGCCGTGGTTTACAGTGAATTTATAAACCGCGCCCCCCCCCCCCCCCCCCCCTCGTGCCTAACAACGCCCCCTAGCTGTTATAAATTCACTGTAAACCACGCTTCTTGGGGCTTATTGCTTTATTTTCTATTTGAATATATTTTAGAATGTAATTTATTCCTGTGATCAAAGCTGTATTTCCAGCATCATTACTCCAGTCTTCAGAGTCACATGATCTTCAGGAATCATGAAAATATTTCTGATTATTATCAATGCTGAAAACAGTTTGGTATTTTTGTGGAAACTGTAATACATATTTTTTTCAGGATTCTTTGATGAATGTAAAGTTCAGAAGAACAGCATTTACTTGAAACGGAAATCTTTTGCAACATTTTAAATTTCTTTTAACTCGCACTTTTTGAGGAAGCTTAATGCATTCATTGATGTATAAAAGTATTAATTTTGTGTAAACAAAAAAATTTCTGACCCCAAACTTTTAGAAAAAAACATTATATACAGATATATAATTTATTATATATATGCATAGATCTATGATTTTTACATGCTTTAATACCTCTAGTCTCCAATGTGGCTGGGTCCGAATAATCACCGGCAGCTGCTCTGTTACATGCTCTTACCCGGAAGTTCATGAATTTGGTGTCAAATCTTAACCCTGCCGAATGAATAGAACAGTTTCCCTCATGCATAAAAGTGGGAGATGTAGAATATGTTGAGGATATTTCGAGCAGCACAGTGCTGTCAGCACCTTGTAGGGTGTGTTCAGTGCTCTTGACGTCGTCCACCACCTCCCAGCACTGCTCGTCCTTCACACGCGGCAGACCCTCATGGCTGGTTTTTCTGTACTCTAAGATGTAATGGTCAATCTTGCTGTCCTCCACCGGCATCCTCCAGGCGACGGTCACCTCATTATCTATGACCAGACAGTCCCCGAGCACTATCTCTGGAGCTCTTGGCACTACGTGGGGAAGATCAGAACAGGGAATTGAGGATTTTGATTCACATATATTACCTTGAAGGAGACAAATCATACATGCTTTAAGTTGTTAGTACAGTCTATTGTACCAAAACGGTCCAATTTTAGTGTCCAGGGTGACCATTGCCCACCATTTATAGGCAGTGTTTTCTGCAGTGCTGTTGCAATCGTCACGTGTTTCTTGAAATGCAGGCTCAACCATGTTTTCGACATAGGTGGGGGTGATGCTCTGGTGGCGGGGAAGGGGGGATGGACTGGAAGATGTGAGGGTTCGTTATAGGCAGGTGATGCAAAAAAATTTTTTTGTGGTATTTTAAAATTTCTGCATTTGGTGCATCATGATACACGAAACCAGAGTGACACACAAAATTGCAGAGAGTCACCCTGACGCATGAATACACATGTAAACAGAAACAAACTCGTCTACATTTTGGATAACCTGAGGGAGAGTAAATCTTCATAAAAATTTTATTTTTGGGTGAACTATTCCTTTAACAACTCTGATAGGCCATTTAATGCAAAATAAGTTTTGTACTGAGTACCCATGAAAAGTGACGGGGTTTACTTATTTAGCTGACATGAAATAAAAGAGTGGAACATAACAGTTTTTTTTTGTATTCAAGTATTCATGCCAACACAGAGTCATTCAACACATGTAATATCGGAGTGTTAGGGTTTTGTGAAATGGCATATTTTAGATGTTTCAGTAAACATAACAATAGTGCTTCTTTAACTTACATGTTAATGTTAAGATTCTTTGGGTGTGGAAACATTTCTATGATGATAAGAATCATAATCATCATATTTACAGAACAGGTTATAGTAGATTCTTCTATCACAGGTTTAGTAACTAGATGCTGGGTTGGAAACTCAAAGGCTGTAGGCTCAAACTCAAGATGGGTTGATCCTGTAATACAAGCGGCTAAAGAACAAATGAGTGATTAGCTTACCGGGGAGGAACTTGTAATGTGGCCTCGGGGGTGGGGCAGATAAGGTGGGGCGGGGGCGAGGGTCGGGTCCATCCTGACTGAATCCACCATCCGGTGGGTCCATATTAACTGTGGCGTTTGGTCGTCAAGAGTCCCAGCGTAAGGCAAGGAGCCATTGTGACCCTAAAAGAGCCAAAATATCAAGTTTAGGTTATTTGGTTCACTTGTTACAGCGGAGAGCGTTCCCTGGATCTTAGAGTTTGTCGAAAACTTAATGGTGGTGAAGTTGAAGAAATGGTGTAGTTCATTTCTAGTCTACGTTTAGTCTTTTATATAAAAATAAATAAAATACACATCTTGATGCTCTCAGAGATTGGTTCCCACTCTAGGGTCAGTATTGTACGTGTGCTTCAGATCCATCAATATCGTACTACGGTGTTTACAAAAATAAAATAGCGTGGGGAGCAAAAAAACCATAATTTGAAAAGTGGCGTCAGTAGACGCATCGGTTTCTTCAACTCGATTTAAGGTTTCACTCAGCCCCACTGCTCGTGAGATCCAATCCTTCACGCACTGTATTCTAGAGCACTAGTATTCCCTCAAACCATATTTTTATATGCTTTCAGAGGGAATTTTAGGGCGATATCCTTGGCATTACAGTACGTTTCATTTCAACTGCGCCATTTGAACAATCTACAGCCTCAAAAAATGGTTTATGAGGATCAAGATTGTAATATATTTCTAAAATAACCTCCCTCAAATTCAAAAACCTTTTAATATATATTTTTTCTGTGTATTGTAGACCAATATTTTGGCACGGTTGCTTCTGCACACCAAATAACTAAAGACTACTCAGCCTCGACCGCTCATCGTTGGTGAAACGATGTGGTGTGCTGGAATCAGTAAATATATCTTTAGCAGGTTTTTAATATTTAAATTCGATCTTACCCATTTTAGCACCCCCACAGTTGAAGTTGACATTCCCATTGCATACATGGACAAATAATTTTGACCCGACATTTAAACTGGGTAATAACCTCCCTGACACAGTAAAACTTCCAACAATCAGAGCTGTATTACAGCAAATCCACAATGAAAGGAAAGCTACAGCAGGACTCTATAAAAATATAAAATAGATATATATATCTATAAATAATCTATATATATATATATATATATATAATAATGATATACCAGTGGGTACGGAAGTATTCAGACCCCCTTAAATTTTTCACTCTTTCTTCTAGGGTGCAGCCATTTGCCATTTTTCCTCCTCATTAATGTACACACAGCACCCAGATTGACAGAAAAACACAGATTTGTTGACATTTTTGCAGATTTATAAAAAAGAAAAACTGAAATATCACAATGTCCTAAGTATTCAGACCCTTTGCTCAGTAGTTAGTAGAAGCACCCTTTTGATCTAATACATCCATGAGTCTTTTTGGGAAAGATGCACAAGTTTTTCACACACCTGTTTTGGGGATCCTCTGCCATTCCACCTTGCAGATCCTCTCCAGTTCTGTCTTGAAATGGTAAACGTGGTGACAGGAGAGCATGTTT
Organism: Sinocyclocheilus anophthalmus; assembly: GCA_018155175.1. Taxonomy (NCBI): domain Eukaryota; kingdom Metazoa; phylum Chordata; class Actinopteri; order Cypriniformes; family Cyprinidae; genus Sinocyclocheilus; species Sinocyclocheilus anophthalmus. Next base: position 183,580 of record JADLZN010007355.1, read on the forward strand.
TAGGGCGCTCCAGAGATGCTCAATTGGTTAATCAGGGCCTCTGGCTGGCATTCAAGAACAGTCACAGATGTTTGTGAAGGCCAATCCTTCGTTATTTTAGCTGGTGGCCTTATGGTCATTGTCTTGATTGGAAATGTAAACCTCGGCCCAGTCTGAGGTCCTAGCACAGTCCGAGAAGGTTGCGTCCCAGGATATCCCTTACTTGGCCACATTCACTTTCGCCTCCGATGCAACAGCGTCCTTCCCTGCGCTGAAAAAACCCCCACACATGATCTGCCACCACCATGCTTCCTGTTGGTACTGTATTGTACAGGTGATAGCAGTGCCTTGGTTTTCTCCCCTCCACCCAACCACCTTAAGATATAAGGCCAAAAAAAGTTTCTGATCTTGGTCAATCAGACCATAGAATCTTATTCTCGGTGGGCCATCTGGAGTCCTTCCCGGTAAAATTTTTTTTTAGCAAAATCTCCGATGCGGGCTTTCTGTGTTCTATGCACTGAGGAAATGCTCTCCGTCGGGCCAAACAACTTCCATAAAAAAAGACGCGGCCGAACAGTATAAAGAGTGGAGGCTTGGCGGTGAGTGGGGTTGGGATTTCTTACAACTTTTCTCCCCATCTTCCCGACTAGAAATCCTTAGCTCAGCACAGTGATCTTGTGGTTCTCTTTACCGATCTCCTCACCAAGGTCTGTCATTCCTCCACCCCTTTAGACTGCTCAGTTTGTGGCCGACGGCCAGCTCTAGATGGTTATTCATGGGGTCGTCCAAACGTCTTCCAATTTAAGATTAAGGAGGCCACTGTGCTCTTAGGAACCTAAGTGCAGCAGAATTTTTTTGTAACCTTAGCCAGATCTGTGCCTTGCCACAATTCTATCTCTGAGCTCTTCAGGCAGTTCCCTTTATTTTTTGGGGAACATCATGATTCTCATTTGCTCTGACATGCCCTGTGAGCTGTAAGGTCTTATATAGACAGTGTGTGGCTTTCCTAATCAAGTCCAATCGGTATAATCAAACACAGCTGGACTCAAATGATGTTGTAGAACCATCTCAAGGATGATCAGACGAAATGGACAGCACCTGAGGTAAATATATGAGTGTCACAGCAAAGGGTCTGAATACTTAGGACCATGTGATATTTCAGTTTTTCTTTTTTAATAAATCTTCATAAATGTCAACAATTCTGTGTTTTTTTCTGTCAATATGGGGTGCTGTGTGTACATTAATGTGGAAAAAAACTTAACTTGAATGATTTTAGCGAATGGCTGCAATATTGTTAAGAGTGAATATTTTAAGGGGGTCTGAATACTTTCCTTACCCACTGTACATACAGATATATATAATAGATCGATAGAATAGAATAGCTCGAAGATATAGATAGATAGATAGATAGAGCAAAACAAACTACGTGAACGTATGTGTCATGCAGTGGTCACACAACCACATACAGAGAGTGGAACATATACTGTACCTATCTTTGATCTGTTTGGCAGCCTTGAGGGTGAAGATAACGAGGAAGAGAGGAAAAAAAGAGCAGGACGTTAGTATCGCCATGCAGGTAAGGTGTAAGCATGCAATTCAGCTAAGTGCTGGACTGGATATACACACACACACACACACACACACACACACATTTTGTTTTTGTGAAAAGTGGGGACTCTCCATAGAGCTAATGGGTTTTTTAGACTGTAGCAGACTGTATATTCTATGCCCTACCCCACCCTACCCCCTAACCTACCCCTCAAGAGATCTTTGTAGCTATTTTCAGATTTTCAATACACTCCATATCTGTGTGATTTAGATCGTTTTGAAACGATGGGGACAGGGTGTTAGAAAATGTCCCTGAAAAGTCACCTTCTCCTTGTAATACCTGTCATACCTTTGTCATTATACAAATGTCTGTCCTCATTTGTCACAAAAACGCGCGCACACACACACATACAGAGGATAAATCAGGAGCCTAAACATATAAAGCACAGGTTGATGAGCAGTTTAACAGACTGTTTTGTATACACATTAGTTTGTAACAGATTCACATTAAATGAACAGATCGTTTTTGTTTTCCATTAGCATTACACAGGTGAAAAAATCAAGTTCCAGACAATAAGCAGGATTAGTATGTATAGTTCATGTTTTAATTCTTGGCTTTTGCGTAGTAAATTAAATGAAAATTTGAAAAGACCAGCATTTTACTGAATTAAATAATTGATGTCCTGAGTTGCAAGTATCCTTTATCAAAAACATCAGCATGCGTCTACCTTTGTGAAATCCCCCTCATCTGTAATGTGCAGCGCATTATTAGCAAACTCCAAAAGTTCCTCTGCACTCTCTAATGCACTGGTGCTTTGGGTCAGCTGGTTCTGGAGAAGAAATAAAAGTTGATCATTATTAGTGATTCTGAAATGATTTGCGCTAGCTGAGTATATCTGTGCTTATATTTTTCTAATTCAAACAGTGTAATCTTTTTTCTATACAAGGCTTTCAAACAGATGTGCATTTTTCATACTGAAGCAAAATCACACAAGCAAGTGTTGCAGGCACATAGACACTGGCCGAGTGTGACAGCAAATTAGAGTTATTACAGCTAACTAAAACCATAAAAATTATTATTATTATTTTTGTTGCTTGAAATAAATGAACTGAATTCTTTTTTTTTTTACATGGTATTTCAGCTAGTTTCTCAGTTTCATTTAGTTTAACTTGATGTACTAAAATAAAACTGAAAAATTAATAAAACTAGCAGACTTATAAAAAAAAGCAATACATAAATACAAACAACAAAATTACTAAAACTCTAACTAAAATGAAAATGGAAAACACAAAAAGAAAAACTATTTTAAAGTATTAAAAACAACTATAATAGTATCTCAATATACTAAAATAACATTTGGGAATCACAGCAGTGCTAGAAGGAAAAATTCAGAGCCAACAATCACAACCACGATGTAAGTATTTCTTGAAATATGCTTAAAGGCAATATGCAATATGTTAACTATTCAGAATTTCTAAGAAAAATATTGCTACATGGTAGAAAAAAACATATTTTGCCCGTTACTATTTTTTGCCCCACACGAACCATGTTTCTAAAAAATTCCAAACAAGCAAGGCATTCCTGAATCAATCGTAATTTTTCAACAAATCAGTTGATGCATGATACATGACTCACCTATAAAAAACCACCTACTAATATCAATGTGACTCACTGAAAAATTCCTCACACTAAGAAAACACTGTTAAACCTGAATCTCGGGTGATCCCCGATCACACCGTGGACATCTGTACACATTACTAACTGCACCTTGCATTCACAATTTTGTCTCCAGTGCATCTCAGTGACCACATTTGGTGCCTGGATTAAAAGACCCTCTCATATCTGCTGCCGTGCACCAAAAAACTACACGCTGTATATTGTTGAGACAAGATCAGTTTCACGGTTTTGTGATACGAATCATACAGCGTTGCTGAGTGGAGTCAAGCAGCATAAACGGCTGCTATTATTAAGATTCTCAAAGATTCTTATGCTTGCACATACAATGAGTTCTAAAGAAAACTGACATGAACACCCAACAGAATCTTTACCCGACAGTCCACGTGAACTGAAAAGTAAATCTGCTCCACTACACAAGAGTTTCTTCTTCAGTGCGAGCTCCCTTACAATTCCCTACAGCTTCTCATGAATACTACTGTACAACACCATGCCCACATGTGTACATTTCTATTTATGTTGTGCTGCTATGTGGTCAATGTGAAGTCAATTTTAATAACATATTACAATTATATATAATATCAGCAATCACACTGGTTCTCCGAATTTTTATACCAGTGCAACCTTAATATTTTTAATGTTCTGAAGAAGTGAAAAAAAAAACAACAATAAAACCTCAACCTTAAAAAAGTATTTCTCAAATATCGGAGATGGCCAAAAAGAGGCTCAGTTTGAAGAATTAAAAGCAGTGTCTCGTGAAAAATAGTGACCACTGGACACAAACCATTCACAGCTATAAATAAGCTTTCCATTTATGTATGGTGTGTTATGATACGACAATATTTGGCCGAGATACAACTATTAAAAAAAATCTGGAATCTAAAAAATATCTAAATATTGAGAAAATCACCTTTTAAAGTTTTCCAAATGAAGTCCTTAGTAATGCATATTAATAATCAAAAATTAAGTTTTGATATATTTACAGTAGCAAATTTACAAAATATCTTCATGGAACATGATCTTATAACCTTAATATCCTAGTGATTTTTGGCATAAAAGAAAAATTATATTTTTGACCCATACAATGTATTGTTGCTAATTGCTACAAATATACCCCCATCGACTAACCTGCTTTTGTGCTGCAGGGTCACATAATGTACAAATGAAGAACTAGAGAAGCATGAAGGACATACAGAAGCTACAGATAACAGAATCCTTAAAAAGTACCCTATAAAGGTTTCTGTAGCTGTCAGTAATGAGCAGCAGCCGGCGTGTTTATGTACTGTTCTGCGGTTAAGGATGGGAAGGGTGCTGATGGCTAATCACTTATCTGAGCTCATTGCTCTCTCTGGTATTGTTCCTGTTTAGTGGACTTAGAGGGCTGGGCACAATACTGCCATTACAGCACCAGCCCAACCACACACACACACACACACTTACCAGAAACTTGAACAAAAACAAAGCTATGCGATAACTGAACCTATAATCCTGCTCGAAATATGAGCAGTGCTGGTTTTATTTTAGAAGAAGTATAAACTAGGGCTGGGGAAAACAACAAAGTTCATTTCTGTGTTTAATATAGGCTCCTTAAGTCTTAAAAATAATTACAAATACATCTTTCCCCCAGAGAGCGCCCAACTGATAATGAAAGTGTGAATGCTTTATTAAATCAGTAGGGATTCACAGACAGACCCTGTTGATCCTCTTGATACTAATGCTGATCTTCACATAAAAATAGTTTCTGAGTGTTTCTAATGATGTGACAGAGCAACATCACCTGGAGTTAGATTGAACTAAATTAAGACAAAGCTAAAAGTGACATTTATTAACAGGTTTACTTGGTGATTATTATAAATGTATCTAAATCAAAAGTTGTTATAACTTTGTTCCTGTTATTAATGAATGATAAACTGAAAGAGTATTCTGACAGTATACAGTTTAGGTCTATTTAAGCCTAAAAATGGATGACTTTTGATGACTAAAATGATTATTAAAATGGCTCAATTTATGAGGCATTAGTATTTGGATCGATATTAGCATTACTGAGCTTGATAACACTTGGTATAAAGATGCCATTAAACTAATATCATTTGAATTACTTCTTATGTTGATTCTACATTAGTTTGAGGGTTCATGTGCCAATCCAGAAGTCCTTTGAGGTAGTTTGGGTTAAGGCTGGTACCTGAAGCTCATGTGATTTCCGGACTGTGTCCTGTTTGATGGTGTTGGTCATACTCTCTTTCATCTCATCTAGGATGGAGTACAGCGTGTCGAATTCCTCCTCTAAATCCGACACCACCTGTGTGGAGTTGACCTGAAACATGACAACATTTTTAAATGAAGGGAGAAAAAATGTGAAAGCAAGTATAACTACCCGTAATCTTACAGTAATCTCAGGCAGCTTCCATCATTTCACTTTAAGCAAATGCAGAGCTAATACACTCTAAAAAATGCTGGGTTGTTTCAACCCAACTTTGGGTCAAATATGGACTAACCCAACTGTTGGGTTAAATTTTTACATTACAATTTTTTGAAAAAAAAATTTTTTAAGGTTTTAATCATAACATTTTTACCGTACCTACACTCTAAAAAATGCTGGGTTGTTTCAACCCAACTTTGGGTCAAATATGGACTAACCCAACCGTTGGGTTAAATTTTTACATTAAATTTTTGAAAAATAAATTTTTTTAAATTTTTAATCATAAAATTTTTACCGTACATACACTCTAATAAATGCTGGGTTGTTTCAACCCAACTGTGGGTCAAATATGGACTAACCCAAATATTGGGTTAAATTGTTTAATTAAAATTTTAACCCAAACGTTGGGTTAGTCCAAATTTGACCCAAAGTGGGTTGAAACAACCCAGCATTTCTAGAGTGTAGCTACGGTGTTAAAAAAAAAAATCATAGTATAACAACAAGTTATGAGATGTCATAATTATGCGATAAAAGCTGAATTATGCGATAAGAAATCAGACTAGTGGTAGAACGATATTGGTTTTTTGACAGCCGATGCTGATATCTTGGAAAGCAGGGTGGCTGATATAATTTTATTTATTTTAATATTTAAGAAATTTGAAATCATTTCAAAATGGATTAACAAATAATTGTTAAACATACTTATACTTTAGATGACATAGTATTTTTCAAATAAATAAATATTTAATAAAAATTTAATTTAAAAGGAAGTAAACTGTAACCAACAGCATTCAGTATTCTGGGAAGATTGTGTGCATTGGGAATCTTATTTTTTTTTTAAATAAAGCCAAGGTAACACTCATTTTACATACAGCACACGGTGGAAATGACATGAATATGACAGTGGGCAAATGCATAAAGTGCAGCATAATTTGAAATCACGAATTTAATGTTTAAAGCATTCAATTTGCACGGACCGACCGTCACGCAGAGCATACGCGATCATGCAGGATACAAATGCAAACTTCACAAGATCTCACAACTGGATTCGACTAATTTTGCAAGGTTTGTGAAATTAAATGTTCAATAGTCATTCAAAGATTTGTTTAAATGATATAAATGCGTATTTGCTGAATGCTGACAGCAAACGAGAAAGTATTATAATGTTTGCCTTTCTATTACTAATAATATAAAAGCAATCGTTATAATACTTTTGTATACATTTTAATTCCTTTGTTTAACAGTTCTATCGGATTATTAGACAGACTTCTATCCGTATCATCAAACAGAACTGTTAAAGGGCGATAGCAAACAATGAAGAGGGAGAATGTGAACACGGTGTGCTGCTCAGGCAACGTCAAAATAAAAGTCCAGCCTCGAACGCATTGGCCAAACAGAAAAACTTATCGGCCAATGCCGATATTTGAAAAATGCCAAATATCGGCCGATATATCGGTTGACCACTAATCAAGACAAATCAAAATTATGACAAAAAGTCGAAATTATGAGACTCTCTGGGCCATAATTTTTAACCTCAATTTTTCAAAGCTTATTCATTTTGATTTACATAAACCTTATTTGGTATTGGCATTCATACCGGTTACTATCCCCCAGAATTAGAAAAATCTCTTCTAGCATCTCTAGTGGTATAAACGAGACATGCTGCTCTATATAGTAATGTTGTATACAGCTGAACACCGTACAGCGTCGCTCAGTTTGTTATGCTTTTAGAGTACTCACCTGAACTCGACCCAAAGTGTGATTTAGCGTTTCAATGAAATTCTGGAGCTCCTCATTTTTATTTGCTAATGTGGCAATTATCCTCTGTAAGGCATCCTGCAGAAAACAGACAACAACAACAAAATCACACTGCTGCTCATTTTGCATTTTCTTTCTGTTGTATTTGTCGATGATTTCATTGTCTTCAACAATTCCTTGAGAATATTTTCCCTACATTACTTAGCCTTTTATTCATTTTTCATGTGATACTAAAATTGGCAACAAGAATTGTGAGATTGCTCTGGTATCTAAAATACCAGATACAGCGTCAGCCATATTGCTCATGCACTTATGTATCTGACAAGGTGTCAACAGTGCCAATTGTGTTGCTAAACTGCCTACTTAAAACCTTGATAGCCCATTTTTCTTTTGCGAGAAAAGTGACGCTGTCTTGTGTCACATCTTTCCACTTGCATGACAGACAAGTCTTGATGAGGTCTCTCATTGTCTGGACGACGCCTTGCAATGTAGCCAGCTTTTTAACATGCATTGCACTTCTTCAATCTCTCACTCTCTTGTTTCCAATTCCAGCCCCTCTAGTTTGCACAGCTGCTATGGAGAATCTCTCAGCACCATTGGAAGAATCTTGCGTCTGACCTTTCGTGCAGCTCTTCCTGTCTTGTGTCACCTCAACTTTGCTCAGTACAAATTCAGATTCAGATGTAGATGAGATGTACAAACCGTTTATTTTTATTTTCATTACATTTTAAGATATAATTGTCTCAGTATTCAAACACTGTGTTATGAAACTGCACGGGGACATAAAGGTTGAGGATCCAAGTGGAGTGCTTATGGTGAGCAATATGCAGCCGGCTTCTTAATCGTTCGCCAGATCTCTTCGGCGTAATCATTAGAGACTGTGTGTAACAAACCCCACGGCCGCCGCCGGTCATATACACGGGCAAACAGTCCAAAAAATAAAAACAGGGCAAAACACAGGCAAAGGGACCTCTGTGAAGTTGGCACCCCATAAAAAGAAATAATCAACAAAACTATGCCATTCATTTGTGCACGATTTGTGCCGTTCAAATTTACATTGTATCTATTTCCCATCCTCAGAAATAACAAATACTAAATAATGAATAACAAACAGCAAAAAAGACAGGCAGAGAAACAAAACCAGCAAACAAGGCTTAGAATTGCAGTACAGACACATACAAAGACTTAGCAGTGAATGCCAAAGAGAACGGGGGTTTTATAGGGTGAGCTAACAAGACACAGGTGCAAACAACGAGTGCTGATGAGTGTGCAAAGGATTATGGGGAATGCAGTCCAGGATATAAAGACAGTGAAGGAGGGTATGCCCTCTGGAGGAGCTCATGGGCACTCCAGCTGGTGATCGTGACACATTGCTTATTTCAACTTCCCTGTCTTCCTTCAAAATGATTTCAACAGCTGATGAAAAAAATTTGATTTAGGCCTAGTGCATCAGCCACCTTTCCTTCATTGTATTTCGGAATTTTGGAAATTCTTTTGTTATTTGGGATATTGCTCAGTCGTATGGCTGGCTCATCTGTATATTTTCAATCTCTTTTGCTTTCCCTCTGAGGCAAAAACGCACTACTTTTGCGTTATATACATTTGAACACTTTAGTTAGTGATGAAAACTTGAAGAAGAACAGAAATAGACTCTCAGCTGGAAGATTTATTGGAAATGTGCTATTTCACATTATCCAAAAAGTTATCTATTAAATATATTCTAAAATTTTATAAAAGATTTCAAAATCCTATTTATATGCAGCCTTGGTTATTGCTGTGCTAATATGAAGCAGAAAAAGTTTGACCCAATTCTTGCTAAGTAGTGAAAGTACTATCTAGGCTGCCTCGCCCTTTCTGATCTGTTAAGCCCCCCCTCTGTTCACGCCACCAGCGACACACGACCCCAAAGCGTAAAATCACTTCATTTAACGTAGAAAAATGGCGAATTCCGGCGACACGAGCGACAGTGACCGGTGGCGACGGAATGTGGGCATGTCAAGCGATGCGAGTCGAGCGACAAAAGTTAAGAAATATTTTACTTTATGCAAATGAACAGCGAATTTTGCGAGCGACAACCAATAGGAGTGAAGAATCTGTCAGTGGCACTCACAAGTCACCGATTCGAGTGCAGGCAAGACAGGACAGATTTCACGAACGATTGCACTGTTTATATGATTGACTGTATCACCAAATACATGGTATTCTCCTTTATTTATTAAAAAGGCGGGTGGGCGTAGGACTAATAAACTTTGGCGTTTTTTGGCTGTCTCAGTGAAATTAGCTTCAGACATTGAGTGTCAATGTTGTATTCTTAGTTGAGCTATTTTTGTTGAGTGAGTTGTTAGCAACGGTGAATGGTTAAATGCTTGTACGATGCCCTTGTGAGGTTAGTGTGATCTACAAAAGCAGACTTGGTATTTATTAGTTTCTTGACGTCCTTCGCTAGTTCATCTCCTTATTCCTCTGACGTATTGTATAGGATGAGTTTGTGTAGTTTGTGTAGATTTGACTTCTGTTAATGTATATATCGTTGTGATTGCATTTTCTTTTTTTGTCTGTCTAAAGTAGTCTAACTGTTTAATTGTTATGGCTCGCGTTAGTTTTAAGCGTCGACCAATAACATTAGAGCGACAGCAGTAGGAACACCCACAAGCGTCTTCACAGCACAGAGTCTAGCGACATACAGCAAAAAAGTCACTGGCAGTGTGAACGGAGCTAAAGGGGTCATTTGATGTTGCTAAAAATAACATTATTTTGTGTATTTGGTGTAATGAAATGGTTTTATGCGGTTTAAGGTAAAAAAAACACAGTATTTTCCACACATACTGTACATTATGGTTTCTCCTCTATGCCCCGCCTTTCTGAAACATGGTGATTTTTACAAAGCGCGTACATAACGCGGCGCGTATGTTTTACATAAACATAAAACCATGTCTGGATTTGTGATCGGAGAACTGACAAACAACAAGCGCTACATACACTGCCCAAAAAACTTGCTTTAAAAATATAAAAACTCTTTAAATATAAAAATTCTTTAAAATAAAATCAAAAATTACAGTCTGTGAGCCAGAACAGCGTCATTGTAGTCTACTCTCCCAGGATAAGGAAACAGTCCTCCATAAAATGTGCTGCACACATCCGAATACTTGGGTTGAAGTGTTCTGGAACAATGTTGTAAAAAACTTAACCACTGATTTCTAGTCGTGTACTCCTTTGGAAGACCAAACAAAGTAGTTTTGCTTTCACAGCGAAACACAGCGTCACACACGTCGGGCTTGAGTGAGCAGAGGCTGGGGGCTAGAGTTAGCGGCGGCCGGCTAGAGTGAGCAGAGGCGGCGAGCTAGAGTGAGGAACGGCCGGCGGATTCGATGAAGGAGCGTCCAGAGGGCTTGCGGCAAACACATGTGATGACCCTGGGCTGGACTCCGCTTCGTCCACGGTGAAAGCCGATCCGGCGAGCCACAGAGCGAAGTTGATGTATTTCCTCAGCGAACAGCACGGATCAGCTCCAGGCATGACAAAACAGATATCGTCCTCTTTTGGAAGACCAAACAAAGTAGGTTCGCTTTCACAACGAAACACACAGCGTCGTCAGGGACATGGCGGCCGGCAACATACTACAGTGAGAATAAAGTTCGCCTTATTTCCTATGCGTGAACATTTGGGTGGCGTTATGCAAATTTTTCCACATAGTGATGTAGATATGTGGGGCGTGTTAGAACGAGCCGTTTTAGGTAGGCGTGGTTGACTCTAAACTTTTATAAAGAATATCTCTTTGGATTTGAAACTTTAGTCTTTGAAACTTTACAGATCTTCTTTATGCACCCTAGATTGTAACACTCCAAGAGCAAGGACACATTGAAATGCACATATGACCGCTCTTTAAGGCTTCTCGTGGTCCCATATGACACTCATGTGGAACACTTATTCAGATGCTCTGCGGAATAACATTGGTCTTTATTGGCTTTTGCAATACAGCAAACAATCACCATCATCTTTAAAATGACTTGGTTGGTGTGTTTGTTGGTTACCAACGCAAAGATAGATTAATAACCTCTTACAAAACTGATCAATTTTGATGCCAGGTCAATAACTGCTAATAAATACACAGGGAGCTACAAGAGATGGGAGTTGGTAATTTGAAGTGTGTGGCACAGATACAGTATATGATATTTTCTAATATGTTGGCAAGCCTTTATTCATATTTGCTCTCTAGTGAACCATCACAAGTTTGCAATTTCACAATATCCAGCTGAACTTGTACAGTAACTCACTGGCTCTGCCAGGTAATTTTTTTGCCGTGATAGAGAGTGTTACTTTTTTGCTGATGTTGCTCAAACACTATATATATGAGCGATTCCACAGTTTCTGTACACAAGGGGTGTAATGAACAATATAGATTGAATAATACCCAGTTGTTGTCATTTTTTATTTTTAGTTCACCATTTTGTTTAAGATAGATGTAAGAAATAATAAAGTTAATTTTATCCCACTAAGCCTTGGCATTATCGTGTAATGAGACTTTATTTTATTTCCGTCCCCAGAAATTGCGGATGTCAGGGTGGGACATTCAGTGCATCTGGATTTTTCCTAAGTCATTTCTTTCATTTCCTTTAATAAAATCCTGAATTTTGGCGATAACATTATTGGGGGTTGCTACAAAAAACTATGGAATGATTTTCCGGACAATTTTCAAATAGAATAGAAAATTGTATTTTCAATTGCGTTTTCAACATGTGGACGCATAAATTGTGACATAATACAAATGCAATTGCAAATCCTGCATTAGCGTTTGCATTTTCGCTTTCGTGAACGCACAGTGACGGCCAAATTTCAAATGAAAAAGCAAAGTCCATTTGCAGCTGTATTTCCATGTCTTAGGAGTTACGAGCCTGTCATATTAAAATAGCAATATTAATTACCACGTCTCTTTTTTCACTCTCACTGCGTCGTGCATGTAACCTGCCAAAACTCAAACGGAATCGCAATTCCTTTTGCATTTGAATTCCGACGTCTACATGGAAAGCTGTCAATCAATGTGAGGGGGCGGGGCTATACTAGGGGGGCGTGTTTGTGTTGGGAGGTGACGTCACTCACAGACGACCGTGCCGAATGCTCTTATCAATGGAGGTAATCGGTAAAGGCTGTGCTAAAGGCAGCTACCAATCAGTTTCTTACCTGTGTGAACTAATAGACAGTGCAACCTTCTTGGCACAATTCATAATTATGTCTTTTTTACCCCAAAGGTAGCGATTATCCCCTGCTAACAGCGGGAGCCACAAAGGTACGCACAATAGGTCAATATTCACCATTAACCAAACACTTTTCACCAGTTTCAGGATCTCTCACTGTTTACTCTTCACTCACATTTTATCCATACTAGAGAGTGTGGCACACTGCCTCAAGACCTTACCGTTTGCACTGCACTGAATGCATTAAGCAAACAAACTAAATCTTATACTTTATTTTCCACACTTCTGGATAGTTTATTCAACTTTAATCTGTTATGGGTTTGCGTACAATAGTGGCACCAAAGCGTTGCGACTCCTCAAGATTTCTCACTATTACAGCACTGGACACGCGATTGATGAACGTGATTGATTTTTAAGGATCTTCGCTTGGCTGTGGCGTGTTTCTGTAGACAGTGCACCTAGATCTGACTGCTAAGTGTATTGGGGCAGGCAGCGTAAGATTAGCAGCATTTGAGGTCTTTGTCACATGCACTCGGATCGTAAAAAAGATGAGAGATCTGAGGAGGGTGCACATAGGCTATTAGAGAGGAATAAGATATAGGTTGCAAATAGGTAAATACATGTAGATTTGCTCTGTTTGTTTGCTTAAGTGCATCAAGTGGAGTGCAAACGGTAAAAGGTCTTGAGGCAGGTGTGACACACTCTCTATTATGGATTAAAAGTGTAAGAGTAAACAGTGAGAGATGCAGAGACAGCTGAAAAGCATTTGGTTTTGATCTATTGTGCGTACCGTTGTGGCTCCAGATGTTAGCAGGGGATAATCCCTACATTTTAGGATAAAAAAGACAGAATTATGTATTGTGCAAAGAAGGTTGCACTGTCTGTTCGTTCACAAAGGTGTGAAACTGATTGGTAGCTGCCTTCAGCTGAGCCTTTACCGATTACCTCCATTGATCAGAGCATTCTGCACGGTCGTCTGTGAGTGACGTCACCTCCCAACACAAACACGCCCCCTAGTATAGCCCCGCCCCCTCACATTGATTGGCAGCTTTCCATGCAGACGTCGGAAATTCAAATGCAAAAGAAATTGCGATTCCATTTGAGTTTTGGCAGGTTACTTGCGCGACGCAGCGAGAGTGAAAAAGCAAACTTGTAATTAATATTGCTATTTAAATATGAAAGGCTCGTAACTCCTAAGACATGGGAAATAAAGTTGCAAATGGACTTTGCTTTTTCATTAGAAATGTGGCAGTCACTGCGCGTTCCCGAAAGCGAAAATGCAAACGCTAACGCAGGATTTGCAATTGCATTTGGATTGGATCACAATTTCTGCGTTACCAACCGGACTTGCACCCGCCACTTGCACCTACCATTTGCGATCTATTTGAAACTTAGTACCGGCATATCGTGCCTCACATACTACTACCACCCCTTGCAAGTCCCTTCCCTTACTCCCCCACGAGCCCTGGACAATTCTAACGTTCGGTCCCCCTTCTGTCCATCCCAGTACGGAACGTTCAACTCGGCTTGAACAAGGAAAAAGAGATCTCATTTTCCATGTAATCTCTCAGTAGGCCCAACGCTAACCACCTCTTGTGTGGGTAATTACACTGTCATCATGATGCGAGGTTGGCTGTAGACCAGGGGGGAGTGAAATAAGGGTGTATGATAATGTGGCGAAGATGAGTAAAGACACAGGGGTGGAGACCCAAGAAAGAGAGTATAATGTCTGGTTTCCAGGGAAAACCACAAACGGATGATGACGGGCCCAAGTGCACACGGTGGACGAGATGTAATTTAGGTTCGACGCTGCATTCCGCGTTCCGTACCGATGATAAGCGACGGCACAGAGCGGTGAGTCGAGGTTCTCTGTCGATATCAAGAGTTGTCTAGGTCCCGCAGGCGAAAGGATGGCTCTGCCATGGAGAGGAAGAAGGTTAAACAGGGGGGGGAGGATTTCACGGATTTCGACAAATGTGGGTAAGTATGTGGCTTCTGTCCAAAAGTTTACGCCCCTGCCCGACGCTGCGGACGAGGAAGTTGGGGTAGGACTTTGGTGCCGCTAGAGAGAATTCAAGAATAGAGATCATATAAAAGAGGTTGTCGGTGAGAAAGGATAAAGAGTGTGCCACGCCGGAATGTTGCGAGGTGTTCGGCCGACACGCGGCCTCCCGTGACCAGCGCCTGCCGCCGGTGGTTGTATCCATTTTGCCCGATTGTGCCCTTTGTGTCCCTTCGGCCGGTACATTTTCCGTCTGTCCCCCTTCGCCGTTGTGTCTCCGTCTTGCGGCCTGCTACGAATCGTTCCGCGCGTCGTCACGCTGCTTAGGAACCATGTTTGCCGGGTTCTGATGTCCATCTTGGTCTTCTTCTTCTACTCCTCTCTTCTCTCCTGCTGTCTTGTACGTGTGTCCTGTTTACGGACTTCACGCTCGACTGCACTTTTTGCTTCGGCTGTTGCCCGCTCGCATCACTCATCGTCGTTTCCGCTTGCTTGCGTATTCTTTTATTGTCAGCACATGCATGTAGAACTGATCGGTTGTCGTTTCCCTGTTCTGCATGGCCGGATATCACGGAAATTGACCTCAGTCTTCGGGATTGTCGCGGCCGCTCCCTCTTCGCTGACTAGAGACCATAGCTCTCTCTTGTTGCGTACTCCGGCTGGGGTTCTCTGTCGGCCCATCCCTGGCGTTGCAACGCGCACGCGTGCCGTGTTGACTAGCTTGAGTAACTTGACGGTGGAAGTCTAGTGATCTGGACACCGTCCCGCAGTTTGTTGTACCCCTGTATTGGGGGTGCTAGCCGAGCGTACGTCGTCATTGTAGATGTTGAACATCCTAGTTTCTTTGCGAAGGTGTATCGTGGAAGGAATAACCTGGTAAGATAGCTCTCAACACCTACCGCTAGTGCTGCGCGGCGTCCTTGTGTCAGCGTCACGGGGCCTGATTGGGGCGCACACGCGGCCCTCCGCGGGGACCGCCTCTGCAGTGAATGTGAGTCGCGAAGACGACATCGCCGGTAGAGACCAATCAAGATGAAGTACAGCAACATTCTGAAGTGCAGTGTAGGCAACAAAAAGGCCGCACACGAATGCAGTATATGGCTTG
Organism: Sinocyclocheilus anophthalmus; assembly: GCA_018155175.1. NCBI lineage: Eukaryota > Metazoa > Chordata > Actinopteri > Cypriniformes > Cyprinidae > Sinocyclocheilus > Sinocyclocheilus anophthalmus. The sequence goes on from JADLZN010007355.1 coordinate 199,258, forward strand.
GGCTGATTAACATTGTACTAGACCGAAAAAATCATATTTAGCACATCATGCCTGATAAATGTCTGAAGTAGCCTATATTCATTATTTTAAAAGGAACACACCGGTAGGCCTAATATGAAATCAAAAAACTTTTCCAAATATTATGTAGGCCACCATTCATGCAGCATCATATTCTGTAAATCAGGCTATGTAAATTGCAGCCTATCATAGAGAAGATAATATCCTTATCTTGTAATTAACATGAAGACTAACAGTCATCATTCATATTTCAGATTCTTAATTTTAATAAGTGTATTCAAGAAATGAAACAGCTATTCTGTAAATTAAGTTTGCTGTGGTGTTCAGAGCATATAATTAAACACAATTATACATTTCAAGTTTTAAAAAATAATTAGTCATAACTCTTATACACATATCCTTTGCAAACATGCATATATCCTTACATATATAAATATATGGCAGAATTACTCATTTTATCTGTCCACGTTACAAATGTTATTTCATTCACGATGTATGATCTTTAAATTTGATAGTAATTGATGACAGGTTATTTTAATGTGTTATGAATTTGTTCTATTTGCCAGTTTTCATGAAATTTTATTATTTTGTGTTACAGAGGCAATCTTGCAGGATTGTTTATTTTTTTCCGTCCACGTTACACACGTTATAACGTTGCACACTTGTAGGAGTTCCTTTGGCTTCTACATTTGGCAAATAAATTTGAAAAATATACCTGTGGTATTTGTTAGTAATTTTGCTGGCTTTCAGTTTATGAACATACCAGAATCAAAAATGCACCTTTAAGTTTATAGAACATATAATATTAGATGGCCACCCTGCCTGCATGGAAGTCCTATTACCAGTTTTGTGAACCACACACAACGCATGACTCAGAACTATACCAAATTAGGAACAAAGCTAAACATGAACTGGGATTCAACCAGAATTTTATTAAACTGAATTAGATTAAGTACACTTTCTGCTTGAATTTACACTGTTTTTCCGTCCATGTTACATACGTTAAATTTTACATCAACTCAACTTTGATCAAATTTTACTAGTTTACCATTGCCAGATTTATCCTGCTTTTCACACAGCTGTACCCCAGGTTTTCTCAGGATGTTAACCTGAGGACAATGGCTTTCTCCATGAAGATTGATTTTGCAGGCTATTGTCCTTGCAGTTAGGCCTAAACTGTGGAATCGCCCTATGTGCACATAAGCAGTAAGTAGCTGGCTGCAGTTCATTTAACGCCCACCGGTGTCATTAATAACAAAGTTTTCTGGATTCTAGGGAGGAAAATAAGCAAAAGGAGAAGCTTGTGATCCAGTCACTTTGTGGATCAGGTTGTGTTTGTGGTTGTGATTAAGAGCAGCTTCAAGGTAACTTCTGTTATCTCCTAGGGTTGCTGTTTGCATTTACTGTTTTTAAGGGTTTTCTGTTTCTTGCATAAATGCAAATAAATTTAAAAAAATTACTTATATTAGCCCACTACAGCAGTGTAATTTCAATTATGACAACTCCCAAAATAGCTTTAGCATGTTAATGGACATGGATAAGCAAATATGTATTATGGGGGGGGTGAATGGCAGGATAGCTTGATTATGCCGACGCTCTGCGCAGAGCTCACGTGGACTTTTACTGTTAATCATTTACGAGAACAAAGCGCCTTGGAGACATGAAAGCAATGCACTCTCTATGAGATAGCCACTACAGTTACCATCTTGTATCGAGTGATGAGACAGGTGGAGCTGGGGGAGGTGGAGGGTTTCAGAGGAAACAGGTTGCAGGACAGTTAGTGGGAGTAATGAAATGAATATTTAAAGGGTCATACTGGATTGCTGCTAAAAATAACGAGAGTATTGGTGAAGGAGGAAGTGTTTAAGTGCCGTTTTAAGGGGTAAAAACAGCATATTACTTGCGCTAAATACGGTACCTGTTTTTGTTTCTCTCTATGCACCACCGCACGTTTGCGAACGCGTGGTGGCGAGCCGTTGGTTTACAAAGTATCATCGGTCTGAAAAGAGGGACGATTGGTAGGTGTGCTGTTGATTGGATCCAGATAACTTGCCAGGGGCATTGTGATTTGGTTCCGAATAAGCCTCAAGCGTGGGAACGGAACAAAGGTATCGTCCTTGCATATTATTGTGATGAGGCCCTGTCAAAAGGCGGAGGAAATGCGAGATCAAAAAACTGAAAACCCATAAAGAGGCATCGTTGCATCCAGTGGGTGACATAATTCTGGATTATAATGAATTATACTGTCTTGTATGAGTGGCGTTTTGCATCGCGCGCGTAACATACAAATGAACGCATGTCGCATTGTGACGGGAACAGGAAAGAAGAAGAGAAAGACAAAACAACACGCAAGAATCGACACGGGCCCAAAAAACTTGATTTAATACTGAAGAAGAAAATGTTTAAAAAATATCAAAACGCTAAATATAAACGACGTACTTACAGTCTGTGAGTCAGAACAGCCGCCATTGTAGTATACTCTCCCGGATCAGGAAACGACCTTCATAAAAATCTGTGAGCTGACACGTCGCGACATATGTGGGTGAGAGACGTGGTTTCTGGAAGACGCAGTGTTGTGAAATAGAAACAGATTAACCAATGATTTATAGTCATGGGGGGGGTTTTCCCAAATTGGGTTGGGAAGGCCAAACAAATTAGTTTCGTTTTCACAACGAAACACAGCATCACACGTGGTGGGCTAGAGTGAGCAGAGGCCGGAGGCTAGCGTGAGGAACGGCGGGAGGGCTAGAGTGAGCAGAGGCGGGTGGGCTTGAGAACGGTGCGGCCGGCGATTTAGATGAAGGAGCGTGCGGAAGGACCTGTGACGACCCCGGGCTGGACTCCGCTTCGTCCACGGTGAAAGCCGATCCGGCGATCGACAGCGCGAAAGTGATGTATTTCCTCAGCGACCAGCACGGATCACATCCAGGCATGATGAAGCGGATATCGTCCTCTTTTGGAAGACCAAACAAAGTAGTTTTCCTTTCACAACGAAGCTCACAGCGTCTTTACGACATGGCGGCGGAAACAACAATACTACAGTAAGAATAAAAGTTACACCTTCTCACTTTGCGTGAACATATATTTTTAAAATAATGCATGCAACATTTCATTCGTGATGCGTCTGCCACATTACTTCAGCGGCTATTCTGTATCACAGCAACCAGAGCGTCGAAAAATAATGTTTGATTAAAAAAAAAACTTCTTTCTAATTAAATGTCATTTAAATAAACGAATATTCAAATATTCAAATGCTATATTTTTTATAAATGTCCATCTCTAAAGGATCGAGGTTGATTAAGCATTTTTTTTAACTGATCAGTATAGGCTATTGTAAGCCTGATCCTTATTTTACGTGAGCTGTCATGTGGGTGTCGTGCAGTAGGTGGTGGTATGCACCTTCCAGTAGGTTTGCCAATCACCATTAAAAGGAAAAGAAGATGCTCAAATGTGTGTGCGTGACACACGCGAGAACCTGTGAGGTCTGTTCTAGCGTCTCACACAAGTTTGAGCTTCTGTGGTCCCCTGAGGAAGGCCCTTAGGCCGAAACGCGTCGGAATTGTTAAAATAATAAAAATCTCCTTATCACAAGCAGTGCTGGAATCTTTCCTCACACTTTTGTAACAAATCACTCGAAAGTCATTTATTTACCGTTTACTTTTGAAGTAATTTACCATCAGATTATCTGAGACATTGTTGTCATAATGCGTTGCTATGGGTTGCGTTTTGCTTCGGACTTAACTGACAGACTGGCATTCGCAAACTTCATGCTTTCTAACCTTATCTCCACTTTTTCCCCCTTTATGTTGCAATTATTCTGCTTATTGTACATATAAAATATAATAAGTTTATATCAGTAGTCCCATATTCGACCACCCAGTAAGTTTACAATGTCTCCATTGCATTAAACATGTTTACACTCCAGCTATATTTATCTATTATATATAATATCTATTATACATATCACTACTTAGGCTATGGTCTTTCAGAGTAGAAATTGGAAGGGCATCTGCTTACATCTCACTAAGGGTGAAGCCTAAAGCCGGGCTCACACTACAGGAGTTTTTAAAATCCTAACCGATTATGAAATCTTGTTGCAGTACACACATAAGGAGAATCTTTGCAGAATTTATTGCCTCAAATCTTAAACGTGCACACACTACAAGATTTGAAAATCGCGGCGCATCACACACTACAAGATATTATTACGATTACCATAAGGGAGCGCCTCACATGATCTCATGCAGCAGATCGTCATTGACGTTTGACGTTTTAGCAACTAATATGTTACTTTCTACACTCACCCGGTACATTCAAAACAGAGGCGATTTCACTCCAGCGCTTCTCTCTCTCCTTATGGTTGTGATACGTTTTTTGACACAGAATACAGACCAGAAAATGTAAAACAGATCTGAGGTCCTCGACAGATTTTTCTTATGTTCTCAGGAGGAGGAAAATCAGGGAGGGTTAAAGCAGCCGAAAAATCAGTAGTGTGAGCCCGGTTTACATGATTAAAATCCGAGAACCTCATCCAACCTCTTCAACACATCAAGCTGCAAACCCCCCAAGTGCACGCTGGCGGTCACAACCCGACGAGGCCATCAGGACAACATCATCCACAAATAGCAGCATTGCAGATCCAGTATCCTAAGGCTATAATCCATCCCAACCACCTTGCCACTTGGGAACTTTTAACTACCTCAGCTACATCAGCCAGGGGAAATGCGGCAATTGACGGGCCCTGCGTCCTCCATCCGCCTTACATGATGGGTTGTATCCTCAGGGTCAGAAAGTTCCTCAGAGTGTCTTCCAATTCCAGTCTATACACCAGGAGGAGAAGTCAGCAGGTCCCCATCCAACTAACTAAAGCTTGGATCAGGGCGGCCCACGATTCACCACCTAAAGCCCATAGTATACTCGTAGTAGGCAAAAATTGTGCATAGCCATCAAGCCAATACAGCCTTTCAAAGTATAATCCACTCTGGTTTGATAGTGTGCGCAAAACCCAAGTTCTAGTGTCCAGTGTTTGGAAAATTTCTCTCCAGTTATGACTAGTGGTTGACCGATACATCACCAAGGCCGATATATCGGCCGATATTGCCATTTTTCAAATATCGGCATTGGACCGATAAATATAATTTATTCTGTTTTCTAATAGTATTGAAAAGGCAAACATTATAATTCTTTTTCGTTTGCCATCAGCATTCAGCAAATACGCATTTATATCTTTTAAACAAATCTTTGAATGACTAATTGAACATCTAATTTCAAAAACCTTGCTAACTTAGTCGGATCCATTTGTGAGATCTTATGAAGTGTGCGTTTGTATCCTGCATGATCGCGTGTTCTGTGATGGTCGATCCTATGGTCCGTGCGAATTGAATACGGACAGGAGGAGAGATCAGCTTCACTGGAGACACACGATAGACAAACTCGTAACTGATTTCAAATTATGCTGCACTTTATGCATTTGCCCACTGTCATATTCATGTCATTTTCACTGTGTGCTGTATGTAAAATGACTGTTACCTTGGATTTATTTGAAAAAATATGATTCCCAATGCACACAAACTTCCCAGAATACTGAGTGCTCTGTTGGTTACAGTTTACTTCCTTTTTAATTACATTTTTATTAAATATTTATTTATTTGTGAAAAATACTCTGTCTTCTACAGTATGTTTATTTTACACGTTTATTTTTTTAATCCATTTTCAAATGATTTCAAATTTCTTAAATATGAATTAAAATAAATAATAACCCTGCTTTCCAAGATATCGGCATAGGTATCGGCTGTCAAAAAACCCATATCGGTCGACCACTAGTTATGACCCAATAAAAATAAAAATTATTTCTGCTCCTGGAGACCCAATCAATTTAGCTTCAACCTTAATCAAACACACCTGAACCATCTAAAGAAGTGATCTTTAGGATCCCTTGAAAATCTGAGGTTGCTCTCCAGGAGCAGGGTGGAAGATCCCTGGCCTAGTGTGCACATAAAAACCCAAGTATTCTTTGGATTTGAGCCATCTGATGGCTTGCCACAACCTTTTTGAGGCCAACCATAAGGCCAGTTTGGGAGACCTTCAGTTTAACCAATCCAATGGGTTAACCAGCAAAGTTAAGATCCACGAGACAAGACACAAACTGTAGTGATAAATGACCATTTTTGTCCCTTAGAGGAGGTTTATTTCATTATTGATGCAACACTGTTAAAAGTTGATGCTATGTGACCCTCATGGAGGACGGGTTGAGCTGTTTCATGTCTCAGTTTGTTTTCTACGTTTTCTGTAAGGCAACAGCAAAATCACACGCATTTGGAATGACAGAAGGGTGAGTAAATAATGACAGAATTGTCATGGAATTTAGGGAAGATTACTAAACAAAAATGTCATTGGTACTTTAAAAGCTGTTGTTGTTCCACCCTACAAGCAAGCACTGAATTATTGACACTACATCCACAGGTTTCTTTACAGAATTCCTAGTGCTTGCAGGGAGGCTGGTTAAAGAAACCCAATATGCATGAATAACAGAGAGGAGTAAATGCTTATCAGATGAGATGTTGTGAGAGAGCGGCAAGCCATGATTAAGCAGGCTGAGGGATTAGTTCAGCAGAAAGGACAATCATTCTCAATGAACTAATATTGATATGCACTTTAATGAAATTAGGTATGTTGTAAATCACACCATTATGCATGAAAAGGTATCGCAGGCAAGATATGAAATGTAATGTCTGTACAGACACTGTACAAACACATAAACAAAGTCAACAATAGGGTGGAGACAGAATGACAGTGTACTATTCTGGTCAGTCGGTCCCTAATTCCCTCAAATCCGCACCACACTCTATAGTCTGAGTCCAGGAGAGAATGCTAGTTAAGGATAAAGGCTTTTGGGCCCAATCCAGAGAGACTGCTCTTTCTCACTCTATATATGGTCAAATATACACATCAAATACACAATATTTGCATTAGTTGGGTTTGTCCCAGCTTGCATTTCTTAAAACACTAAGACATTTTGCTACTTGCCTTTATTGTTCAACCTTTGTCCCAAACCCAAACTTTCAATCTTCAAATATGAAAATCCATCATAAAAATATTTGGTTAGCTCCAGGTTGGCTCTTATTACTATAGTAAGTAGGCCTACATGTAACATGTGTAACAAAGACACCTTAAAATAAAATGTTACCAGACCTATCTACACTGCTTGCTATGTTTAAAGAATTGCCAACTAAAACAGATCTATCTTATCTTCAATTGCTCGAGCACATCTGCAGTGTATGTTAACATATTGCAAAAGAAAAATGGCTGAGCGGAAAACACTTGTGTTTATGCTTATCGACGTTGTTAGACTCGGATGTTAAAAGGTGCGGCGTGGCATCTCAAAACGTAGGAAATCTAGCTGGTTGGGCCCGGAGGTTTATGCCCAACTAAATGATTGGAGAAGTCCTGCATATGTCACCAGAGAAAACTAGATCTAATATGATTAACACACACACACAAAAATGCATGTACGAATTGCTTACAATAAGATCTATAACATGCATTTAAAACATAAATAGGGTGCCCAATAGGGTATTTTTTTGCACATCGTTTCCACCACACCAAATAATTATGCCTTTAATATTTTTTTCTTAAGTTAGTGTACTTGTTTACCAAAGAGACAATAGCATCAGTAAAGTACATGCTTGAGATGAGATATTAGACAATGGGACATGTGATGTGTGAAGAAAAACCGAGTAAATATCATGCGAGCAGGCCCTTTAAAGGAATATTGGCACTGATATTTGTCTTAAACTATTGAGGATGTTTACCATTCAGATCAGTTTTAAAATGTCTGAAGATTTCACACGCTTGAAACCATCTGTCTGTTACATTCCGCTTGCAGTTCCACAACTCGAAGCTTATGCTGCGTTCAAGTCCTCCTGGGACGTTTGTACTTACCAGTTGACGAGTCGTAATTACGACGTCAGGTGCGTTCAAGTCAGTTTAGTCGGCACAAGATAGCGGTGTACCTTCTTTTAATAAATTACAAAAAAATACAACAGGGTCTGCATTTTTTTACTTGGATTTCAGCTGCGTAACAAGAACATGACCAATTTAAGTTTATAGGACAACTAAACTATCAATTTAAACAAAAATTTACCGTCAACTACAGACGTTGCATCCATCGATTCCGCCATGTTTCTCATTGACACGCCCCCAACTCACAAACTCGGGGCTTAAAGAAAATTTCGAGTTTCCCACTCGTAATAATGACTTTGTGGTGGCGTTCATGTGCGTTCAACTCGTAAATACGATCCATCCGACATGACTTGAACGCACCATTAGTCAACACAGCCAACTGCAAAGGGAAACATGAGAAGCCATAGCTGACCTAGTTCAGACATGTATAAGACAGATTCGGTTCTAACTATCTGTAATTTGCTCTTTGACCACCACAGATCCACACCCTGAAGCGCAGAATTAGAAACCAGCCAACAATAAGGTCCACCTTTGTAACACATTCACATGCTTACACGTATCATTGAGGCGTTTATGGAGGCCAGTAAAGCTGATCTAACTTTCAGGGGCCGCAATCTGATCCGCTCACGTTTCCTCCACGTTGCACGTTGACTGCTAGACTCCAGGTGAGATTGAATTTTGAGTTCCAGGTGAACAGAGCGACCACCCGTTGAAAAAAAATCCAAAGTTACATTCAGCATCGCCTTTGAAATCGGACTCCTTTTGAAGGCATGACCCACTTCCTGACAATACAGTCGGATTGTGTGCTAGTTTATTCCCTGCCTCAACCGAAACATGCACAAATGTGTACTACCTACCATATACACATGATTCTTGATTCAATAATCAAAACATGGCAAATATGAAGCGGCATAATAATTATTGCATTATAATTAGTCATTATACACCATGCTAAACTTATCAACGTGACTTACATTTAATGTTGCCAAGGACAGACACTAATACACAGAGATGCAGCACACCTATGCAAACACTCAAGACAAAGATGACTTTGACAGCTTCCTCACAGCTATCTTAACATGCATAAGGTGCTATGCAATCACAGAAACCTATGATATATGATACTTATGAGTCTTATGAAACCTGTAGCTTCAGTAATACTAGCAAAATGTTAATATTTCGTCATTTAACCTAATGTTCACAAATCTACTCTCTCGTTATATAGGCTAACCTGCATCGTTTATCAACGTAATAACACATTTTTCAGAATGGGCCACAACGTTGAGCTACTGTAATTTATATATAGCACAGAATACATTCGTATTATGTAACAAGGGCTCAGTCCGATGCAACGCAACACCGGACATCAAGGTAACATTTTATCCACCGGCAACACAAAACACATGGTCTAATATAAATCCTAATCATGAATATAGCTACAGCTACAGGTCAAACACTATTTATAAAACGCCAATGTCAATTCATAAAGGCCACGAGACCAGATGGCACTTACAGTGAACACTGCATATTCGTTTTACGTTGCATGAGTATGAATGTAAAGGAGTGTCTATTCACGATTGTTAACGGTGCTGCTGCGCACGTGAGCGACGGGCCGCTGCGACATTTCAGATATTAGACTCAAAACACTTTCATTGTGTGCCACTTACTTTCTGAGAGTCCATCACGAGGATCGCAGACGAGCCGACTTCAGTTCATGCACAGTTGAGAATGTAGACAGCACAGAAGGCGCTCGATGACTCCCACTGGAGCAAGGAGGATACTGAGCATGCGCAGTGTGTCTCTCTCACGGAGGACTACTGTGCGGCATTACGACGCCATAGTGTGGGCTCGGAGGAGGATGTGCATGCTCGGGTTGTGTGACACACCAGGGGACCGATTCTCCTCGGGCTACACAGATTAAGCATTTCATGTCAATAATTAAGTGGCCATGTTAGGCTACAATACTGACTGACAGTGGGGAAAGTTACTTTTAAAAGTAATGAATTACAAGTAATTACGTTACTAGTTACTTTTTATGGAAAGTAATGCGTTACGTTACTTTGCGTTACTTTTAAAATCGGACAGGGCTTGCTTGTTTGTTTTAAAATAAAAAAAGTTTTATTTGGCAAAATAAAGCCTTTTCACACCAACAAGTGAGGGAAAAGCCTCAGGCTGAGGGAAAGTACATTTACGTCCGTACAGTAGAATGCAGAAGACGACATTTCAACACACTTGATGCTGGATAACCAAAAAATTACCAACAGCTACCAAAGGATCAAACTAACCTTAAGAAAACAAAAGATGAAAAATATTTGCTTCCACAGAAATCCAACAAAAAGAATGAATAAGCTACCGTCTACGCAATAGCACGTAAAAAACAGCTAAGGATAGTCTTACCAACAAATAAGGTGACTAAATCAACACAGCACTTATTATCAAAGCGTAACAACAAGAAACAATTCACTTAGGCTAATTAACTTGAATCAATACACAAAAATACCGCGGTCTGGCACAGAGTGAAAACAGCACACGCTTGAGTGAAGATCAGTGAGAGTTCATCCACCCTTCTTCTCCTCGAGGAGTCCTGATAGAGCAGTTGTCATGATCTCCAGCTGGAGTGCCCATGAGCTCCTCTAGAGGGCACTCCATTATGTACCTTGCCATTCACTCAGGACTCCATTTCCCATAATCCTTTGCCCGGACTCATCAAGTGCATCACTTATAGCTCTTTCGTGGTTTCTAAGTTTCCGTGTTTCTAGTTTCTCTGTTTCCTTGCCTTTGTGTTTTGATCCCTGGACTGTTTTCTTGTTTTTGATTGTTTTGCTGCCTGCCCTGACCATTGCCTTTTAGTGGATTACTCTTTTGCCTTGCCTTGGATATCGTTGTTTGCAATTGTTTGACCACGCCTGTCTGACTACGCTCTTATTAAAGCCTTGCATTTGGATCCCCACTTTGTCGCCACGCCTCCCTCGTTACAGAAGTGATGACAGCTTTCACCTGACCCCAGAGAAAATCAACATCTCCTGCCACACAGTGGACTTACACACACGTGACACACCAAGAATAAGTTTCTGAAATAATCTGAAAAATACGGTAAATTCAGTTATTATTTTGTATGTAAACATCTGTAGAGTGAAATAGCTTTTTCAGGGCAGTACTAAAAAAAAAAAAATGCAGCCATATTTTTCAATGACAAACAGATGTTTTGACATGAATTCTGTTAAATAATTCCGTTTTAGCAAAATGGTCAAGCTACAGAATATTCTATTTTATCCTTTTCAGAAATATGAATAAAAGCGACGTCATATGTATTTTGTATATATTCTGCAACCGGAGCTGGGTAGATTACTTGCCAATTGTAATCCATCACTGATTCCAAATTACAAGACAAAAAATTGTAGTTAATGTAATCCATTACATTACACATTTTAGGAAATATAATCAGACTACTTTTTGAGTACTTTTGAACTCGTTTACCACATTGATTTAAATAGGATAATCTTGTACCATATGGATATAAAAAATTGGAAGAGTAAGAAATATAGTGCATATGTAATTAACAAATTAGTGCAGAAACATTACATGAAGATTCACCAAACTGGGGTTTGTAACTGATCCTTCGTCAATCCGCAGCAAGCCCCGCTGGGTTTTTCGTTTGTGAAAGCGAAACTACTTTGTTTTGTTCTTCCAAAAGAGGACACGAGTAGAAATCTGTGGTTAAGTTGTATTTACGACACTGTTCCGGAACAGTTCAACCCAACCCATATTCAGATGTGTGCAGCACATTGTATGGAGGACTGTTTCCTGAACCTGGGAAAGTAGCCTACAATGCCAGCTGTTCTGACTCACAAAACTGTAAGTATGTTTTTTTATATTTAAAGAATTAGCCACTGATGATTCAAACGTGAGTTTTTGGGCAGTGTAGAGTAGGGCTTGTTGTTGTTTGTCATTTCTCCGATCACAAATACAGACATGTTTATGTGTACGTGGCGCGATGCAATGTAACGCGTAAAAAGACAGTATAAATCATATAATCCGTAATTATGTCCCCACTGGATGCAACGAATGCTTTGTTTATAATGGGTTTTCATGTTTTGTCTCGCCCTCCGGCCGGACAGTGCATCACAGTATGGTGAGGGGCGTAACATTTCCATTTCATGCTTAAGGTATTTGGCCAATCACAACGCACTGATAGCTGGCCAATCAGAGCACACCTCGCTTTTCAGACGATGAGTTTTGTAAAAATCGACGCATTTAAAAAAGGCGGGGCATAGAGGAGAAACAATATGTACAGAATGTGGGGGTTTTTTTTAAAACCTTAAACCACATAAAAACATTGCATTACCCCAAACACACAAAATAATGTTATTTTTAGCAACTCTATGACCACTTTAATCATAAAAATTAAAATAACATCAATCAACATAAAACACGTACTAAAAAATGTAAGTAATTTATTGTTACCTTGCATGTCATGGGACCATTAACGGGAACATCAAATGCGATACTTTTAATTAGGCCTATAACATGTATTAAAATCTCAGGGGTACTTTAAGTACATATATTAGGTGAATGAGGTTCAGATGACAAAAAAAGTTTGGGAAAACCCTGCATTACATATAAATAAGAAATAGCGTGAATTTGTGCATTTTAATGTGTTTGAAAGACAAAAGCCTTACAAAGACAAAGTAATACACGGTTAAATAACCTACTGAGTGATAATTCAAATAAAAATTAATATGTTTATTAGTAGTTGAAACTCTTCTTAAACCTGAAATGATTTTTTTGTAAATCCAGTGGCATAGCCTCCTGAATAGTGACTGGTCTTAGTGTGAAAATCCACAAAACTGGAAGACTTTCTGAATGTATAGAAGCAGTAGGCTATTTTAGAAAGGAAAATTTAAAAGAGGAATTAGGGAGAATCAATACAATCTGAATTATTTATTGCTACTGTGTGAATAATATGTAATCATGTAATCAATAAAAAAAAGATTCAGAGTATTTTAAAATATAATTTAATCTAATTACAAGTATTTTTGGAATCCGATTACTCCATCCACATTACCTGTAATCAGTTACTACCAGCTCTGACTGCAAATAAATAAATAAACAGGTCAGTAATGGTGCAAGGAATCCTATTTTCACCATTTTCACTTGTGTGCTGTTAAAAAACCCCAAATGTATTTACACATGTATTTACTTCGCCACTGAACACATTGGATGGCACATCTTCCCGCACGTGCTACAGTCAGCTCTAGATTATAATTTAGCAGCAAAAGCATGTTTACAAGCGAGAGTCTACTCTCATCTCCTCTAGTGTATGATAATAAAAATGATATTGTGATATTTATTTGTTGCCGCTTATCAGTGGGTTCTTTTGGTCTCTTTGTGTGATACATTTTTAACAAAATTGTTGTTGATTTGTTCATGCAGCGGCTCAGCCATTGGCTGGTTCACACCTCACTCAAAGCTCGAAGTAAGTTGCAGTAAAGTCGAGCAAGGAAGTAATTAGTGAATGCATTGGGACGGTGAGCTGGAGCTCGCCATATCTTGGAAAGATTCCTCGTTTGAGTTTTTTACAGTGATTGCATAGTTCGTCTTGGATCAGAATGGAGGGGCGACACGATAGTTCACCCATGCAGGCTTTCGATAAGGACGTTTTGGAAATGACTTGTGAAGATGTTTATGACATTTCTTACGTGATCGGCAGAGATTTATTAAAAGTCAACACGGGTAGCCGGGAGTGCTCGGATTTACAGTTCAAAATCGTCCGTGTGTTGGAGATGTTCGAGACCATGGTGAACAAATACAACCTGTCGCTGGAGGAGCTGAGGATGGAGCTGGAGAATATGAAGCGAGAAATGGAAAGAGTTGTAGCAGAAGGTTCGAGTGGTGATGTTAACACTGTGAGTGGGGTCATGTAGAGTTCACTGTATGTGCATCATCACATTCGGTTCTATTTAAAGGAATATCTCCGGTTCAATACAAGTTAAGCTCAGTCGACAGCATTTATAGCGTAATGTTGATTATCACACAAATAATTTCGACTCTTTCTTTTCTTAAAGGGGTCATATGATGACTCTTTGGAGTGTTACAAGCTCTTGCATAAAGAAGATCTGTAAAGTTGCAAAGACTAAAGTCTCAAACCAAAGAGATATTCTTTATTAAAGTTAAGACACGTCCACGCCCTCCTAAAACGCCTCGTTCTAACACGCCCCACATGTCTACGTCACTATGTGGGAGATTTGCATAACGCCGCCCAAATGTCACGCAAAGAAAAAAGGCATAACTTATTCTCGCTGTAGTATTGTTGCTGCCGTCATGTCGTGAAGGCGCTGTGTGATTCAGTGTGAAAGCGAAACTACTTTGTTTGGTCTCCAAAAGAGGACGATATCCGCTTCAACATGCTTGGAGCTGGTCCGTGCTGGTCGCTGAGGAAATACAACAACATTGCGCTGTGGATCGCCGGTCGGCTTTCAACGTGGACAAAGCGGAGTCCAGCCCGGGGTCCGTTACATGTGGTTGCTGCTCATTCGTCGGATCCGCCGGGTGCGCCATTCTCGACCCCGCCGCCTCAGTCACTCTAGTCCGGCCTCAGCTCACGCTAAGCCACGACTTCCGCTCACGCTAGGCCGCCGTGTCGTTGTGAAAGCGAAACTACTTAGTCTGGCCTTCCAAAAGAGGACACGACTAAAAACCAGTGGTTAAGTTGTATTTACAACACTTCCAGAACAGTTTAACCCAAATATTCAGATGTGTGCAGCGAATTTTACGGAGGACTGTTTCCTGATCTTGGGAAAGTAGCCTACAATGCGGCGTTCGACTCACAGGACTGTAAGTACGTTTTCATTTTAAGGATTTGCCAATGATGATTCAAACGTGAGTTTGAGCAGTGTAGAGTAGGGCTTGTTGTTTGTCATTACTCTGATCACAAATGCATACATTGTTTTATGTTTACGCGGCGCGATGCATCGCAATGCATAAAAAGACAGTATAATTCATTATAATCATTAATTATGTCCCCACTAGATGCAACAAATGCATAGTTTATAATGGCGTGTTTTAATGTTTTTGAATCATCGCTCTGGCCTGACTGGGCATCATCACAGTATGGTGAGGGGGGTAACATTTACGTCACAAGCTTGAGGTATTCAGCCAATCACAACGCACTGGATTGCTGGCCTATCAGAGCACACCTCGCTTTTCAGAAACGATGAGCTTTGTAAAAATCGACAAAAAAGGCGTGGCATAGAGGAGAAACAATAATGTACAGTATGGGGAAAATAATGCTTTTTGAACCTTAAACGCATAAACACATTTCGTTACAACAAATACACAAAATAATGTTCTTTTTACAACATCATATGACCACTTTAAAGGAACATTTCCGGTTCAATACAAGTTAAGCTCAGTCGACAGCATTTATAGCGTAATGTTGATTATCATACAAATAATTTCGACTCATCCTTCCCTTTCTTAAAAAAAGGAGGTGACAACAAGGCACAAAAGCGAGTGGGGGTCTTTTGGGAGAACCTAAAGGAATTGTCCACCCAAAAATTAAAATGTACTCCTCAGGCCATCCAAGATGTAGATGAGTTTGTTTCTTCATCAGATTTGGATCACTTGCTCCGCAATGGATGCTCTGCAGTGAATGGGTGCCGTCAGAATGAGAGTCCAAATAGTTGATAAAAACATCACAATAATCCACACCACTCCAGTCCATCAGTTAACATAATTTTGGGGTGAACATTTCCTTTAAAAGCACAAATATGAAACTTAGAAGCACTTACAATAATTGTTCTTTTAAAACATCTGTATTACTTGAGCTGTAAAGCTGGTTAAATCGTAATTTTTGCAGTCGTTTTAGGGTTTATTATTGTGACGTCTGTGTACTATTGAAATGGAGTAGTTTAAAGATGGGCCCTATTTACTTCCATTCTAAACACCTCACTGTAACCCAGATTTTGTTTTTTATACATAAAGAAAAGGAGGGATGAGTGGTAATCATTATGCCACAAATGCTGTCAATATATTCCTTTACCACACTATGTATATGGCTTATGAGCAGAACTGAAAGTGGGAACCCCAAAAAGGCATCTAGAGTTAAAGTAGGCACGCAAATCAAAATTGACCCTATGTATTTTCTTAATGCATGTTAATGGTCTTGTAGCCTTTTAACAAGTGAAACTGAATATTTTACTTATTTAAAAACTTGACCGCAAAGGTTTCTTGATTAAAGTCACAGTCTATTTCCAGTTTGTGCAAACACTTGTATATACAAATTGTATTGTTTAATAGCAGACTGTTGGGCCAAACAAACTAGTCGTGGACTTAAAAGACCCAAACCGACCCCGATTCACCATGCAAGAGTTAAAGGAGGTTCTGCAGGAGCGAAACAAACTCAAAGCCCAGCTGCTGCTGGCCCAAGAGGAGCTACAGCTCTACAAGAGGTAAAAACAGGGTTGCAGAGGGTGTCACTATAGAGTTACTATATATTTGTAAACGGCTGTGTTTCGGTGTTGTTCCATTATACAGCATGTTGTGTGCAAATTGTGAATAACATGGAAGTCTACTCGTGTTGTTAAACCTGTTATATCTTTCTTCTGCTGTGGGACACAAAAGAAGATATTTTGAAAATTGCGTCCGTGTTCATTGAGTTCAGTGTTCTTCAAAATATCTTGCTGTGTGTTCTGCAGAAGAAAACATGTTATGTATATGGCTCGGATTTATTAGGTGAGCTATCCCTTTAATACTACTGTCAACTAGCAAGAAATAGTTTACAGGGAAGTTATGGACTATGCATTATACAAGTGTGACTTGTGTGTTGGTTTGGCCTAATCTCAACTGCAAATAAAACAATTCTGAGTGAAACGACATCATGCAATAATGAATTTGATATGTGTGGTCTCAGTCAGATTTAGCATCTGCTGTGCTTGCAGTGGGGTCCTGGGATCAGAGCAGAAGATGGTGGAAGTAAACCTGGAGACCCTTCCTCAGTCAGAAGCTGCACCGTCCAGTGTTGTAGAGGAGAACAAAGAGAAGAGCACCATTCAGAAACTGTGAGCGCTTTTAACTAGTTTTGTCTTTGCTTGAGCTTTGTGCATTTCCACATCAGTCCTTATACTTGTGTTCATTCATCTGAAAGTAGGAGAAGAAATGGCTGATGTACCGTTTTAATTGTAATAACGTTAAATCAACTAAGTTTGTTCAAATATAACATTTTGAAATTACATCATATTTAAAGGCACAATATGTATTTTTTTTAATTAAAATATCCAAAAACCACTAGAACAGTGTTATATATTGTGCAGACTTGTGTACTTTATCCCAAATGTTTCGAAGAATGGTTAAATCCAGAGAAATAAGCAATTTTAACTAGTGACATGCACCGTGTCCATAGTGTCACCTGCTAATGACGTCATAACCCCTCGATTTCCGGTTTTGTTTTGTTGAAAACATGGAAACACCAAAGACGCTTTAATATGTTGTGTGTTTTAATAGACCGGTGACGACCGCACAGAGTAGCATTATAACAGAACTTTCAAACGTATCTAGTATGATAAAACAGCGATGCTTTACCCCACATACGCACGACCAGAAGCAGCGGAAACGGTCGACTGTGGCATAATAAAAGCTCCGCTACTTTACCCCACATACACACGACCGCAAGCAGCGGAAGCGCTCGACTGTGGCAAAATAAAAGCCCCGCTGCTTTACCCCACAAACGCACGACCGGAAGCAGCGGAAGCGGTCGAATGTGGCATAATAAAAGCTCCGCTGCTTTACCCCACATAAGCACGACCGGAAGGAGCGGAAGCGGTAGACTGTGGCGTAATAAAAGCTCCGCTGTTTTACCCCACATACGCACAACCAGAAGTAGCGGAACCGCTCGACTGTGGCATAATAAAAGCTCAACTGCTTTACCCCACATACACACGACCAAAAGCAGCGGAAGCGCTCGACTGTGGCAAAATAAAAGCCCCGCTGCTTTACCCCACAAACGCACGACAGGAAGCAGCGGAAGCGCTCGACTGTGACACAATAAAAGCTCCGCTGCTTTACCCCAAATACGCACGACCGGAAGCAGCGGAAGCACTCGACTGTGGCATAATAAAAGCTCCGCTGTTTTACCCCACATACACACGACCGAAAGCAACGGAAGCACTCGACTGTGGCATAATAAAAACTCAGCTGCTTTACCCCACATACGCACAACCAGAAGCAGCAGAAGCGGTCGACTGTGGCATAATTAAAGATTCGCTGCTTTCCCCACATACGCACGACCGGAAGCAGCGGATGCGTTCGACTGTGGCATAATAAAAGCTCTGTTGCTTTACCCCACATACGCACGACCGTAAGGAGCGGAAGCGGTCGACTGTGGCCTAATAAAAGCTCTGCTGCTTTCCCCACATACACACGGACCGTAACGCACGGAAGCGCTCGACTGTGGCATAATAAAAGCTCAGCTGCTTTAGCCCACATACGCATGACCGGAAGCAGCGGAACCGGTCGACTGTGGCATAATAAAAGCTAAGCTGCTTACCCCACATACGCAGGATACGGGAAGCAGCGAAGCTGTCGATGTGGCATTAATAAAAAGCTCCGACTGCTTACACAACATACGCACGACTGGAAGCACGAAGGCTTCTGCTGTGGCATAATAAAGCTCCGCTGTTTTAACCCCACAATGCATGACCGGCAGCGCGGACCGGTCGACTGGTGTGATAAAACAGCGCTGCTTTTTTCCCCACATGTGCACGACCGGAAGGAGCGGAAGCGGTAGACTGTGGCGTAATAAAAGCTCCGCTGTTTTACCCCACATATGCATGACCGGAAGCAGCGGAACCGGTCGACTGTGGCATAATAAAAGCTCCGATGCTTTACCCCACATACGCACGACCGGAAGGAGTGGAAGCGTTCGACTGTGGCATAATAAAAACTCCGCTGCTTTACCCCACATACACACGACCGGAAGCAGCGGAAGCGCTCGACTGGCATAATAAAAGCTCCGCTGATTTACCCCACATACGCACGACCGGAAGCAGCGGAAGCGCTCGAATGTGGCATAATAAAAGCTCCGCTGCTTTATCCCACATACGCACGACCGGAAGCAGCTGAAGCGCTCGACTGTGGCATATTAAAAGCTCCGCTGCTTTACCCCACAAACGCACGACAGGAAGCAGCGGAAGCGCTCGACTGTTTGCATAATAAAAGCTCCGCTTCTTTACCCCACATACGCACGACCGGAGTGAGCTTAAGCGGTCGACTGTGGCATAATAAAAAGCTCGGAGCTGTACCCCCCATACACACGGACCGGATAGCAGCGGAATGCGCCGAATGTGGCCTAATAAAAGCTTCGTGCTTTACCCCACTACGCACGACCGGAAAGAGCGGGAAGCGCTCGACTGTGGCCTAAAATAAAAGCTCCACTCTTACTCCTAAATACGCACGACACGGAAGCAGCGGAAGCGCAGAATGGGCATAAAAAGCTTCTGCGCTTTGACCCAAATACCACGACCGGAGGAGCAGCGGGAAGCGTCGACTGTGCATATTAAAAGCTCCACTGCTTTACCCCAATAACGCCACGGACCGGGATAGCAGCGGAATGCGATCGAATGTGGCATAATACAAAGCTCCGCCTGCTTTTTTACCCCACCTTACGCTACAAAGACGCGGGGGAAAAATAGCAGCGGAAGAGCGCTCGACATGTGCATGAATAAAAGACTCGACTCATTTACCCCCACATACACCCGACGGAAGCAGCGAGCGCTTGATGTTGCATAATGTAAAAGACCTCCACTGACTTACCCCACATGCGCACGACGGAATGGGGCTGGCTGGTTAGAGAAGCAGCAGCAAAGCGGGTTGATCTGTGGCATAATAAAAAGCTCCGTTGCTTTAACCGCCACCAGGATACGCAATGACGGGAAGCACGCAGGAGGGCTTCGACGGTGGCATAATAAAAGCCGTTCCAATTGCTTTCCCCCACATACGCACGACCGGAAGCAGCTGAAGCGGTCGACTGTTGCATAATAAAAGCTCTGCTGCTTTACACCACATACGCACGACCGGAAGAAGCGGAAGCGTGACTGTGGCATTATAAAAGCTCCACTGCTTTACCCCACATACTCACGACCGGAAACAGCGGAAGTGCTCGACTGTGGCATAACAAAAGCTCCGCTGCTTTACCCCACACACACACGACCGGAAGCAGCGGAAGCGCTCGACTGTAGCATAATAAAAGCCCCGCTGCTTTACACCACATACGCACGACCAGAAGGAGCGGAAGCAGTCGACTGTGGCACAATAATTAAAAGCACTGCTGCTTTACCCCACATACGCACGACAGGAAGGAGTGGAAGCGGTCGACTGTGGCATATTAAAAGCTCTGCTGCTTTACCCCACATAAAAGCTCCGCTGCTTTACCCCACAAACGCACAACCGGAAGGAGCGGAAGCGATCGACTGTGGCATAATAAAATCTCCGCTGCTTTACCCCACATACGCACGACCGGAAGCAGCGGAAGCGCTCGATTCTGGCATAATAAAAGCTCCGCTGCTTTAACCCACACACGCACGACCGGAAGCAGCAGAAGCACTCGACTGTGGCATAATAAAAACTCAGCTGCTTTACCCCACATACGCACAACCAGAAGCAGCAGAAGCGCTCGACTGTGGCATAAAAAAAGCCCCGCTGCTTTACCCCACACACACACTACCGGAAGCAGCGGAAGCGCTCGACTATGGCATAATAAAAGCTCCACGGCTTCCAAGCCGTGTGTCACGCAGTTCAGCGCCTCAGTTTCACTTCGACGGCTTTCAGTCTCACTCTGCTTTATTCTACTACGTTAATAAATCATTATCTCAACTGAAATGATTTTATCGTAAGTCCCGTACGGATGGCATCGGCTGATGGGGATGAAGACACAACTACATGATTCCACACTCCAGTCACGGAGATCCTCAAACTATGACTTTGCCTATGTTTGTGACTACGCGCCCTATCGCAGCGGATGCGAAGGAAAAATAATGATTGTGCCTTTAAGAACTTTTTGACAATTAATTTTTGGGGGCAAATGGATCGGTCAGATTTAATGGAGCCAAGTAGCTGTCCCATCAAGATATCAGATACACCAGCAGAGTGAAAGGTGGGAATAAGTAGTTTTTATTTTTAATGTTTGTAGTAAGAGTCCTCTTGAGCACCAAATCAGCATATTAGAATGATTTCTGAAGGATCATGCGACACTGAAGACTGGAGTAATGATGCTGGAAATTCAGTGTTGATCGCAAGTAATAAAATTACATTTACAATATATTCAAGAGAAAAGTTGAATTTTGAATCATATGTTGCTAGTATACGGTTTTTTTTTTTTTTTATCAAATAAATGCAGCCTTGTTGAGACTTCTTTCAAAAACATTGAAAATTTGTATTTCTTACAAACTTGACAGGTAGTGTAAAAGTGACTTAAAATGCATATTTTAACATTTTTAACCGTCGTGTCTTGTTGAAATTCTGTTCCTTTATTCATTTATTGAAGACTCATGTGAGCAGTAGTGGGAAGGTGAAGCAGGTTTGGAGTCTACCCTTCTATCTTGAGTTATACATTTGTCAAAATCATAAAATGAATATTGTTTCAAAGTAGCTTTACAGAGATATGCGTTTTAATGTCAATAGCTTCACAAGAAGTGTGCTCTAATGTCCTTGAGCGTCCAGTGAGCAAGCTAAAAATGGCTGTGGCAAGGAAAATCTCCTTACCAAAGATGTAATAAAAGATATTTAGTTATTGGATTGAATTTAACTTTTTAAACTTGCTACAGTGCCTTCCACCAGTATTGATTGCTACCATTGAGAAATACGAGCAAAACAAGACCATGGAAAATGTCATTTTCCTTTTGTGTTCCCTGTTCTTATCATCATTTTGCTCATTCATTAAAAATCATCACAAAATTCTAAGTTCACAGAATTTATGAATAACAAAAAAAAGTAAAATAATTGAAATTCTTATCCAGAGAGAGTAAACTTTTTTCACCTCCATCTCTTTATGCATCATGTTTCCTTCTTGAGCATCAGTGACGGCTTGCACCTTTGTTGAAGATGTTTGACATTTCTTTAGTGATTGGCAGAGATTTATTAAAGCTGACTCCGCTGCTCGGTAAGCGTATGTCCACATCTGTGCATTAAGCCACACTACCTTTTTTCCCTACAAACATCTTGCTCTAAAGAAGAATGCTGTTTTAGATTTTGTATAGCTCTTTGCTACACGACCGTATTTTTGGACTCATTGTGTCGCCGTCATCTTGCTGACAAACTGCGCCCTCTCTCTCTTTTTCAGATTCTCGTTTCGGCAAAAATAGTGGCCAGGATTTGGTACAAGCTAAAACACATTTGAGACGAGCAAAGCCCCTTCCAACAGACTGAGGAGAGATGGGAAGAAGTGATCACTATTATTATTTTTTTTAACAATACTGACCCATTTGTGACTGGAAATCCTCCTACTCTGTGTGTTTTTAATTGTGTACATTTTTAACTCTGGTGTCGTGTGTGAAGCCAAACAACTAGATGTCAGAAACTCAAATGTCTCTCTGAACACCTCTAGTAGCTAATACACATTTGCAGACTATTTGAAGCATACTAGATTAACATTCTTCCATTACCACAGTATCTTTTACTGAAATATTATATGACATTACTAGAATCAATTTTGTATCAGTCATTTTATGAATAGCACAAAGACACATTTAGGTATTATTTTGGTGACAGTACTAAACCTAATTAAATCTGCTGAAACGCATTGATTTATATATATATGTCATATGAGGCTCTAAGATCTTATTTGAGTGCTCACTGAATTAGAAAACCTCTTCAGTCTGTATCGGTTGCAACGGCTGACAAGCTTTAGGACAAAACTGTCCATATGATTTAGCACTTTCTAGTTTTAATTTTACATTACATTAGGAGTTGTAGGGTTAAAATTGAGGTACTTCAATAACAACTAAAACACGAAAAAGTCTGCTGTACGAGGTCATGTGTAGTGCACTGAATCTTATGTGAAGTGGGAAATTGTGGGTCATATGAAGGTAAAAATTCACTTTTATTGGCTCGCAGTATTAGCTGTAATGAAGTAGATAGCCTGGACAAATTTTATGACAGCCGAGTCAAGTTTTCTTCTGCAATACCAGGTATTAAGAAACGCTGAGTACATGGGCCCTGTTGTTCACACACAGATTATGGAGTTAACTGGATTTAACGCAGTTGTATAACATAACATGCATGAGATTGAATTATTCAAATGGTTAAACATTTGGCCCTCTTACACAAGTTCTCTTTCATTTTCCTTGTTGGATCGGAAAATCAAAAATCTTCAACTTTCACCCAGCTATTATTTCTTTGTTTTTATAAGGACTTGTATTACTTCTTGTTAGGCATGTGAAGAATCCTGTATATATAAAGTTTTTTTGAGTCCGAGTTCTGATCTGGTGTGTTTTTCCCCCCATATTTGTTTGTATTGTATGTTTCCTATGTAATGTTATGTTTGAAATGCAATAGAAATCTTGTCACAATTATTATTTTATTTTTTTAAGTATAATGGCTCAAAGAATTGTATAATGACCAGTAATATTAAAGGAACACTCCACTATTTCTGGAAATAGGCTCATTTTCCAACTCAGTTAAACAGTTGAGTTTTACCGTTTTCGAATCCATTCAGCGATCTTCGGGTCTGGCGGTAGCACTTTCAGCTCTAGCTTAGCATAGATCATTGAATCTGATAGACCGTAGCAATCCGCTCAAAAGCCAAAGAGTTTCTATATTTTTCCTATTTAAAACTTGACGCTACAGCTAAACGTGCTACCGCCAGACCCAGAGATCGGCTGAATGGATTCGAAAACGGTAAAACTCAACTGTTTAACTCTAGGGGAGTCGGAAAATGAGCCTGTTTTCAAAAAATAGGGGAGTGTTCCTTTAATTTGCTATGATAAGCATGCTTACAGAATCCAGTTTTTAGTATTTCCTACTTTACAGTGGTGCTTAACACCACATGTTTCTTTGTATGATAAGTTGCAATATATATATATATAAAAATAAATAGCAAGTGTATCACTTAGCCATATGTTCTTCTGATTGGAATTACAATAGTAGTCAAGTTTTTAAAATGGTAGACCATTTGGAAGTTAGGCTTTGAAGATTAATTTATTTTTCAATCATAAGTGTATTTGTGATTAAAAGAAACTGTCTAAAAACAACAATTATGCTAAGTTTTTTGCACTTCATTTTAAATCGGCATATGGTTTATATTGTGCTTCTGTAATGCTACAAATCCTTATATAATTTAACAAAGGTTAAAGACAAAGGAATCAAAACCAACAATTTCATAAAAATGTGGTATAATTGTTTTACGATTAAACACTTATTTTTGCATATACAAATGTACAGTAACTACACCCATTTGAATATTAATCTTATCCTTAAAATCAGACGCGTGTTCTTAAACAAGCCCTTATTAAAATGAATAGTTCAACCAAATAAAGAAACTGGTCACTTGCTCACCCTAGTGTTATTCCAAACACTTATACTTTATCTTTCTTGTGCAAGATATTGTTATCCAATTACTCCTTTCCACTGAGTGAGCAAAAACTGCTGAAACATGCTTCAAAATAGCTTCTGTTCTTCAGAAGAAAAGAGTCCTAAAAGTCTGGAATGACACGAGGGTGAGCACATTTTCATTAAATTAACTTTTTCAACGGTTTAAACAATTAGCTCAAAAGGTTCATATCATTCAGCCTCAACCCAAGATGTAAAAAACACTTTAAAACAATAAGTTACAGCTACTGTGCGTCTTTCAAAAGACAAGATAATTCATTTTATGGTACCATCTGTAATGGTGAACTACTTTGGCGACTCAACACATCATTGCATGTTAACATTATACCACTTCCCTTTAGATTCGATCAGCAGAAAACTACTTAACCGAGTGAATTAGTGCTTTAGCCAAGGATGAGCAGCGACGGCTTCTTTACTGCGGTCACCGTAATCATACAGCAGCTCCTCGTCTACTCCGATGTCTCTGGAAGCAAGGAAGATGAGGTGAGGTGTGCCATTTATCTCGTGCAGTTTGGTCCGAAGGTTGCCAGTCTTACGGTGGTTGATCAGCCGGCCCAGTCGGTTGGTTTCTTTGGTAGCATCCACACTAGAAAAAAGTAAACATACCATTTTTATCTGTCTCTCTTATCATTTTCTCTCAATTCCAAGTAGATTTAACAGACCCAACTGAGGAGTTCAGCTCGGTTCATACTAGGGTTGCAAAAAGGTGGAACATTTCCAGCAAATTTCGGAAACATTACAGAAATTTTGGGAACTTTCCAGGATTTTTTGGAATATTCCAGGGATTTTTTGAGATTTTCCACCCCTTTGCAACCCTAGTTCACACAGATCGCAAAGTTCACTTCATTAAAGCATATCAATGCACAAAGTGAGATCTTCACAACAGGAGACGGTTAGTTTTATAAAAGATAAAACACACCAAAATACTCACCAGTAGGTTTTGTCGTGGTGGCGGAAATAGTACATGTAGCAGCCAGTGGTTGGGTCTTCAGCATATTGAGTTTCTCTTGCCTTTGCATCTGCAATCTCTAACAAATCCCCATGATACTCCACTACAAACTGGTCTTTCTGAAACACCCGGTCTGCAAAAACACCTCTTCCTTTTCCTTCAATACTTTTCACCTGATTTTGAGAATAGCAGAAGCTTCAACCAAAGCATGAACGGTTAAAAGTTCAAATGTAGAGCGATTGCTTAAAAAGCTTACCTTGAGCCCCTCTTCAACATTGTTTTTGAGGAGATCATCAATGTGCCGCTGCTTTTCACACTGTTTTAACACAACACTTCCACATTTAGCTTGGGATTTAATAAACGTTTGACAATGGTAAAGTAAATGCATGTTCAAATTGATTCATCAAATGTAAATTGGTATCAGAAAAGGGGTTCCAAAACCAAAAATGCCCCATTTTAACTTAAAATCACAACAAAACTCAAATAGCAGCACGCACTTCTTCTGCATTGTGATACGAGTATAATGAAAAAATAAAAAGGGTAGAGTGGGACTTGGTTCAACGCATCAATTATCGGTTTTTGAAATGCAGGTGTGGCCATCAAAGACTGCAGGGGCGGAGTTAATGCACATTAAGGGTTCGTTTACACAACAACGATTGTACTAAAAACAGAAAAAATGAATAATTTCCTTTGCGCTTTTGAATAGTTTTGCATATAGATGACAACATTGTCAAAATGATCCCAGTTCTGCAAAAACGACTAAAAATGCTGTATTATGGCGATGTCTCTATGTAAAGAAACACTACACGCCTTTGCACCAGCGTTGGCAAATTGTGGTACTTTAACACGGTTTCCACGGGTTGAAGCGACCCCAATAACGTGAGATTTATGAACGGCCAAAATGCATAAAGTAAAAAAATATATAAAAATCAGATTCTGGAAGGGTTTACCAACCTTCAACTCAACTTTGCTCTTCCTGCAACTTCGTCTAACAGGAAAATAATCTGTGACCTTTCGATTGGGTCCAGACGGTTTGTCTTTCGATCTGAAATGAGAAACACACAGTTAAGACCAGTGAAAAGGATGCATATAAACCTTCTCTTTCATTCCAAAACGGCAAACACACCCACAATATGTCCCTTAATCAGATGATAAACCCTTAAAACGTTCAACAATTTCTTAGCCATTTAAAAGTAGACATACTTCCTATCCGTTGACTTTTCACCATTTATCCTTAGCGTCCTTGTCCCAGACCCTTTCTGAGGCACAGCAGCAGTCTGCTCACTAGCTCCACAGATAGGGCTCCGTTTGCCAGGGTCCCCTCCTTTAGGTGCATCCAGCTCTGCATCCTTGACTAACCAAAGAAAGAAGAAAGCGGTAAGTAAAACCAACTTTGGAGAAAAGTATTTGGGTGAGACACAATGGCAAATGGGTATTTCGTTAAAGCGACAGTTCACCCAAAAATGAAAATTCAGTCATTACTCGCCCTCGTGTCGTTCCAAACGCGTAAGACCTCCGTTCACCTTCGAAACACAAATGAAGATGGAATCTGAGAGCTCTCCGACCCTCCCGTAGACGCAAGGGTCGTACATGAGCAGGACCAGGAACGTTGAGGAGATCGGTCGTGCACCAGCGGTTAACCGTAATTTTTACAAAGTACAAAAACAAAAAAAAAAAAAACAAAAAAAAAAAACAAAAAAAAAAAATAACAAAAAAAAAAACACCCCCCCCCCCCAAAAAAAAAAAAAAAAAAAAAAGAATACTTTGTGCGCAAAAACACGACTTTATTCAACATTTCGTCTCCTCCGCCTCACCCTAGGCGCCATTTTGGAGAGTATCCACTGAACGTAAACAGAGTATGCTGTTGTCGCGCGCGCGGATACGTGGTTTACGTTCAAACCAAAGCGTAATTTTATGTTCAAATGCATCTTAATTTGTGTTCCTAAGGTCTTACGGGTTTGGAACGACACAAGCGTGAATAATTAATGACAGAATTTGGGTGAACTGTCCCTTTAATACGATCTAAACCGATACCTTCACTGGGTTTGCGCGTGTCTTCAGGGAAACCACCCATTGCTAAATTGTCCTCTATATGTTTATTCCGAAGCGGCTTGCTGAGATTAAGACAGCTTTGTATTGTTGGCTGCCTTTGCATGCTGAGACACAAATGAAATATACAGCAATTGATTTATGACAAGGCGACCTATGTGCGCGGAGTAATATCAGCCATACAGTCGTACCGGAGAATATAAACGCCTTTTCTCTTACGTAGGCTTTCCGTGCTTGTTCTCTTTGGCCTCTTCAGCTTTCTGGTTTATCCTGCCGTCTCCGGGTCTTCGTTTGGCGGAAGAGGACTTTTTGCCTAAAGAGGACATGAACAATGCTTACTTCTCAATGCAACATTTTGAAACTAAACCTCAATCATATATATTTTCCCCCAGCAACTAAACAAGTTCGCCAAACGGATGCACGTCTGTGAGTGAAACGCAAAGGTGCAAGCTTGTTCTTTTACCTTTTCCCATCTTGGATCAGATTGTAAACACTACAGCATGCTGGCGAGATAAATAACTCGCCGCCTGGGTTTTTAAAAAGCATTCGCAGCGTTCATTGGCTAAGCTCTCGAAGAGTCGGGTTGTGATTGGTTTACTGAACGCGTGACGTACTTCCGACATGACATAGTCGCTATTTCCCAGTTATGTCGTAAAATACTGTTTATAAATTGTATATGTATTCAAAGAGGAAATTTTTTTTTTTTCAATATTCTTGTCAATGTATTAATGAATTACAAATAATAATATTACTATGAAACATTTTTATAAGCATCTGTGACAATATATCCTAATCATCCAATTATAGTATTGACATTAAATTTGATGAAATCTGAATATTGATAAAAAGGAACATTAAAAATGCGACTATAGGACATTTACTGAGCAACCAAATAAAGCAGTAAGCCCCGTGAAGCCATGGTTTACAGTGAATTTATAACAGCTAGGGGGCGAGCTGTTATAAATTCACTGTAAACCACGGCTTCACGGGGGTTATTGCTTTTATAAAACGGTTATTCCATATACGTAGTAAGGTTTCACAAACTAAAACAGAGCAAATAAAGTGTAATGATATTAATAAACACAGTATTCTTCAGCCAAACAATGTAGCTCCTCAGAATCAGTTGTGGTTCCAACAAAGTAGTTGCAGAGCAACACAGAAACCTAAACAAAGGTGTGTGTTTGTAGAGTATTTTACAACGGCTTTGAACTTGGCTCAGCCAATCAGAATCAAGGACCGGAACTCTCCGTTTTATGAACTTATTTAGAACACCTTGAATGGTAATGCAATTTAGTGCAATACAATATTGGAGGTGTGTAATATTTATAGTATAATGTATTTAAATCAGTTTCTGCGAATAATCCCAGAGATATATTTCCTGCGTAATATTATATTGCAGTAGGCACACACATCTAAACAACGTAGTAACATTTAACCAGAGACAAACTGACACCTATTATTCCAGACGGTCAAAATAACATCATTTATGCTCCGACTGATACACTGCATTGGCTCAATAAGTCCAACGAACGCACTTATATGTACAGATATATTCGAAATGCATTGAATACAGTTTCGATGCAATCCTCTACTATTTTAAAGCAAGAAACCCAACATAATGTGTAAGAAAGATATTTTATTGATGTTGCGGCAGTCCTCCGTAATACCATCAGTTGATATTTAAGAGATGCTGAGCTTCGGAGGGAATGAAAACCATCAGACTGCAAATAAATTAGCCACTTTCTACATTAACAGAAAAATGAGATCCAGACTCTTCCTGCTTTGACTATGAATTAATTCGCCTCATTTAGCCGCCAGGACATTACAATACAATATCTGAGGGCAAACTGTTGTTCTGGAATCACATTTCTGTGATATTTAGTAACTGGGGAGGAATCTAAACCAAGAACTAAGAAATGAAGAAATAGTTGAATTCTTGTAGAAATGCAGGAGAAGGCTTTGGATTGGTTTGAAGTTGTCTTGAAATGCACACCTCGCTACCTATTGATGCCCACTCTCTTCTGGAAGCCATCACCATCTCTCTTAGTGGCTTGCTGTGTGAGAAACAAGACATGATGACGATTTGAAATGTTTTTCCTATTCACAGAAATGTTCTGAGAGACATGCACCTTGTTGATTTCCTTGTGTCGCTCCTTGCTGACAATTTCTTCTAAGATTTCCCCATCGCCTCGTATGAGCCTGCATGAAAGTTCATCACGTTAGCGTTTCATTGTCTTGTGGATGGAGCAGGCTGATGGAAACTTACCTGGTTCGCCCCGTCTCGGGGTCCAGGACCCGGCGGATGATGCTTTGCCTGGCCTCATAGTCTTCTTTTGTCATTGGTCTCTTGGTGCAATGTCTGGCCTTCTGTTCATCAGTCATGACTACAGCGAGAGAGAAATGACGTTTTATCTCCAGCAAACAAATTCTGTTAGATATTAAAGGGCCCACCCCCCCCCGGTCCTTTGATCGATTTCCAGGTTCCGGTCTATGTAGTGTGACGCGTGAGCGCCCACAAGCTCTTGGTGCATAAAGAAGATCTGTAAAGTTTCAAAAGTCTCAAATCCAAAGAGATATTCTTTATGAAAGTTAAGAGTCAGCCACGCCTACCTAAAACGCCTCGTTCTAACACGCCCCACATGTCTACATTACGATGTGGAAATATTAGCATAATGCGCCCAAATGTGCACGCAAAGAAAGACGACGTGGTTTCAGTAACCGCAGTTAGTGTTGAAGCAGCATGTCAGGGAGACGCTGTGTGTTTCAGTGCGAAAGCAAAAGCACTTTATTTGGCCTCCGGAAGTAGATGCAATGATTTATTGGGTAATAAGATTTATTTACAACAGAACAGCTCAACCCAGATGTTCGAATTTGTGCAACGCATTTTAGGGACGACAGTTTTTTGAACCTAGAAGGAGTACAAGGCTGGCTGTGCACAAAGGCAATTTCTAAAAAAAAAAAAAAAAAGGGTTAATTCTGACTTTGCTATGACAATCTGGTGCTTCTGAATCAGCGACTGTAAATATGTATTGTTATTAGTTTAAGTATTTGCTATGACTGTTCAAATGCGGAGTTGCTTGCGCAGCAGAGTAAAGCATAGTGTGTGTGTGAGTGTGTATGTTGTGTGTGTGTTTGTGTGTGTGTTTTTGTGTGTGTGTTTTTGTGTGTGTTTGTTTGTGTGTGTGAGTGTTTGTGTGTGTGAGAGAGTGTTTGTGTGCGTGTGAGAGAGTGTGTGTGTGTGAGTGTGTGTGTGTGTGTGTGTTTTGTGGTGTGTGTGTGTGTGTGTGTGGAGTGTGTGTGTGTGGGTGTGTGTGCGAGAGGGTGTGTGTGTGTGAGAGTGTGAGAGAAAGAGTGTGTGCGTGTGAGTGTGTGTGAGTGTGTGAGAGTGTGTGTGTGTGAGCGAGTGTGTGTGTGTGTGAGACGTGTGGATTATGTGTGTGTGTGTGTGAGTGTGTTGTGTGTGTGTGTGAGAGTGTAGTGAGTGTGTGTGTGTGAGTGTGTGAGAGTGTGAGAGAGAGATTGTGTGTGTGTGTGTGTGAGTGTGAGAGGTGTGTGTGTGTGTGTGTGTGTGAGAGTGTGTGTGGGTGATGAGATGTGTGTGTGTGTGTGAGAGTGTGTGAGAGTGTGTGGTGTGTGTGGGTGTGAGAGTGTGTGTGTGTGTGTGAGAGAGTGTGTGGGTGTGTGAGAGAGTGTGTAGGTGTGTGTGTGGTTGTGAGAGAGTGTGTGTGTGTGTGAGAGTGTAAGTGAGTGTGTGAGAGTGTGTGTGTGTGAGGGGAACAGGGTCACATCACAGGAGAGTGAACTGTCTGTCAGAAATCATAGCACGTCAGCTGTCTTAACCGCGGCTTGTGTCCTGCATCATCACTGTGTCTGTCACGCGACTCTGTTGCCCTTTCGGGCTTGAACTGATCGTAAAACTAATGACATTATTAACTGTCTTGATATTTACGTTGAAAACTCAAGCTGCGATTATGGTAAGGCGCGTTACATTTCTGACGAGTGCTTGTGGTGTTCGGCCAATCACAATGCACTGGGTCAGCTGGCCAATCAGAGCAGACTGCGCTTGTCGGAAGGAGGGACTTTGTAGAAAACGAAGTGTTTGAGAGAGGCGAGGCATAGAGGACCTACAATAATGTACAGTATTTGAAAAATAACATGTTTTTTGAACATTAAAGCATGTCAACATATTCTGTTACACCAAATACACAAAATAATGATCTTTAAAATAGCATCATATGACCCCTTTAAACTAAATATTGGATGTAACCCGTGTATTTCTGTGCACATACCAGGGCCGTGTTCTTTAGCTTCTTCACACTGCCAGGTCTTCAGGTGCGATTGAGGAGTTTCATCAGAAGCAGCAGCAGCTGTTGATACCGAAGCTGCTGCTCTTTCAGCTTTCAATGCTAGCTTCTTTTGCCGTTTCTTTTCCTTTTTCTCCTTCTTCTTTTCGCGCTTCAGTTTCTGTTTCTGTTTCTTCCTGGCTTTTTTTTCTCTGGATGGGGAAGCGGAGCCGGAAGATGATGAAGAACTGGATGGACTTCTCCTTTTCTTCTTTTTTCTCTCTAATTTCGGATCAGACGTTGGGAGACTTTTATTGTACGTACGTGTAGTGTCGCCACAAATACAGTAATACAGTCTGTTGTCTGATTGACAGTTCATACACTTTCTCTTACGTTCATGTCTCTTCTGAGGGCTTGGACTGGATCTCCTGGCGCTTGATGATGACAAGCTCCTGGATTTGCTCTCATCTCGGTGTCTGCTCTTAGATCTGTTATCAGCATCACTCCCTCCCATGAGTAATAATCTACTTGTGAAGCACACAGGAAAGTAGATATTATATTTGCATGGAAGCCTATTACACCATGGGATAAAAAAATAGAAAAGGTAATTGCAATATTTTTCTCACAATTTACTTTTTTTTTAATCCATTTTTTTTCCTGCAATTGAGGGAAACACACACACACACACACACACACCACACAAACAGAGCCCTGTCAATGTTGAACATGTTGTCACTTTTTTCTACATTACTAGCCTGTCATCTTAACCGGGAAACCCACAGAGGCAGAGTCAAAAAGTAACTTTTCTTTGTTTACATCTCAAGACAAGTCTTAGTCACGTGACACTGAAGACTGGAGTAATGATGCTGAAAATTCAGCGTTGATCGCAGCAATAAATTACATTTTAAAAAATATTAAAACCGAAAACCAGTAGTTTAAATTGCAATAATATTTTACAATATTACAGTTTTTTTCTGATTTCTGATCAAATCAATGCAGCCTTAGTGAGCAGAAGAGACTTTTTTTTTTTTTTAGACATTACAAATCTTACTGATCCCAAACTTTTGAACGGCAGTGTATATCAGTATATCATGTACTCGTTCCTGAGATGTGGGGCGGAGCCAAACGTGTAGCCACACCCACTGATCGATCAGTAGACACGCCCCACATGCAGCTCCGCCCGGTTCTGTTACACGAGTTCAGTATTAAGCCATTTTCTAAGCGACCCCTCACATTATTAAATACAGCCTACTGCATCTGGTTACAAGAAACCACTTAATTAAGAAAAACACTCGTGAATATGAACCATCATTCCTGGCAAATGTTAAAGTAAAGCATTCTCTTGCTGGTTTAACCGATGCTGCCTTTGCACTGCCACCTATCGTTTCGGAGAATAATGCAATGAACATGAAGAGGTCACCTAACTCGGTTCTGGAGGGCAGTGTCCTGCAGTTTAGCTCGTTTGCCTCAACACACCTGTCTAGCATGCCTAGTAAGAGCTTGATTAGCTGGTTCAGGTGTGTTTGATCGGGGTTGAAGCTGAACACTCCAGGACCGAGTTTGGAGACCCCTGATCTACAGCATAAACAAGGCTTCAGAACCGCAGCGCATTGCATTTGAGACAGACCCCGAGCTGCAGGCGTGCGGAGTGTTAGCGTTACATCTCTTCCGGGTCTCTAACGTTACTTATCTGATATCAAACGACGCCAGCACATGCTTCAGCTTACTTATAGTGACTCCGTAAATGTCGCCAATTAATACTTACTCGTTCACCAATCCAGAATGTTTTCTTTCTGCTTTGTAAGAGCTTTAAATCAAGAGAAAGCTGTACGTGTGCACTCTGCAGTCACACGAAACAAACAACAACAGTATTCCGGAAATCCGGTCGTCTTCTTCTTGTTTTATGGCGGGTGGCATCCAACGTTAAGGTGCATTACCGCCACCTACTCCACTGGAGTGTGGACCAGAGTGACTAACAGAACTTTATATATATATATCATATATATAATAAATAATAATTTCATAAACACACCAAAAAAACCATTATTAATAATAAAATAATTATACTTTATGTTCTATTTATCGGAAATCCGTTTTCGTCCGCTTTTCAAAATAAAAGACCTCGTGCTTTCTTTTAAATAAATACAAATATAACTAAACAAATAAACCGATGTTTTAAATAACTATATTATACAATATGCTTTAAATTTACATTTATGCGGACGCATTTATCCAAAGTGACTTCCAACGCATTCAGCGCCATGCTCTACTATTTGAACTAAAGGAAAAAATACCAATAAAATCCATATTCATAAGACAAATAAAAATACAACCTAGATTTTAACCAAAACTTAATGTAGCGATTGAAATATAAACCGGCTCAAAGGATTCAAATAAAACATCAGTTCACATGTGACACATTTATTGTAGTGCTTGAAAGACATTACATGTTAGTATGCAAATCAATTATGATCAACAACACTTATCACTGGAGCATACAGCTAAAAAGAAAAAAAGCACCAACTTGGCTAGATTGTCAAATTATCTCTCCTTTTCTAAGAGGTTCAGTATGTCCCCATCCACGGCTCCTTTACCGTCACTCTTTGCACCCTCAAAAGGCCAGATAAAGGAGGAATAATAATAAAAAAGTTCAGTTCAGTCACAAACACCCCTAAATGAATAGACTGTTGTTGTAAAGGTTATTTGGTCAGTTATCTTGCATGCCGACTCACAAGTATTGTTCATGTGACCGCAAGAACACAAGGTAAACGCAACCGCACGGTCTAAACGCTGACTGCAGTTGATGTAGAGCATTGCTCAAGTGTTTCTTGTTAATAAATATGCTTCAGAAATGTCTGGCAATCTCCTATTATAATACTTAAACATACAGAGAGCTGAAAAAGCAAAGCTGTAACAGTGTAGTGTTTAAAGCTTGGCCGGGTAACTGAAAAAACATACACTATCTGAATGAAAAAGCACATTCATTTTCCTCAAACCTTTAAATATATTTAACTAGACTATAATGGGACTCAAAAATAGCCATTCAAAATACCGTATTGGCCCGAATATAAGACGACCCCCTTTTTTCCAGATGTACCTTTTGGAAAAAGGCTTTTTAAAAACCCAAATCTTGTTTTTTCTCAGTAAAACACATTTTGTCTTCAATTATTTTCATATTGCATATTTTTCCTATTTTAATTTTTGTTTTGAAAGTATGGTAAAAACTGGTCAGATGTACCAACAATCACATTTAAAAAATACACTTTTTGATATACCATAAAAACCGGTAGCGCATCTGAATTAGGACATTTAGGCTATCCATCTAATAGTAGCCTACCACAATCGTATTAACAGTAGAAGTTAAATCTTACTGTAGTCTTCAAATCTGAGTACGGTCTTACGTTTTAAAATCACAAAGAGAGTTTGGTCGCATCAGGCTAACGTGACCGTCACGACTCATGCAGCTGTAAGCTTTTCTTTCTCTTTTGTTTTTACTCGCGATCTTTACGCATTACATTTCGTATTTCACGGCACACTCGTTTTATGTGTATTTGGCGCCACCTAGTGTTGTGGGTGTGTTATTAGCATGTCAAAGTCTAGACCCTGAATATAAGACCACCGCGTTTTTTCAGACGTATTTCCAAGAAAAAAACATCGTCTTATATTCGGGTCAATATGGTATTGATTTTCCACCAGGAGCCCCTCAAAGTGAAGTGATGTTATGAGGACGCTGCCATCCGAACTCGCTGAGGGGGGGTTAAAACGAGGCTTTTCGCTGCCTTGATTGTGTTTTTCATCAGCATGGCTACGGTCATGGGTCCAACACCGCCTGGAACTGGAGTAATGTAGCTGGCCTTCTTTCTAACACCTGTGGAGACGTACATCAACAGTCATGCCAAAAAAACTAGACGAGTAAACCTTGGCGTTAGCTCGGCAAAGCCTTGTCTGAAAAGTTGAAATCGCTTTGAAAATCTTGTTTTGAAAGTTTCTCTGAGAAGTGCAATATAGCGGATATGTTTTCACGTGCTTCTTTTGCTAGCATGACTTTGAACGTTGCTAATATATACGTTTCTAGCATGAACTGGCACATTACTAGCATGTTTAAACACGCTGCTAGCATGATTTAACACATTGCTCACATGATTTAGCACAATGTTTCTATATTTAACATGTTGTTAGCCGGTTTGTAACATTAGCTCATTGCTAAAACATTTATAGCATGATTTAACACGTTAACATTTTAACATGTTGCTAACATGATTTAACATAGCTAACATGTTTCTAAATTTAAGACATTGTTAGCATGTTTTTAACATTAGCTCATCGCTAACATGATTTAACGCCGTTGCTAGCATGTCTCTACCACATTTTAGCATGCCATTAGCATGTTTTAGCACATTGCTAGCATGTTTTAAACAAATTAGCTATTGCTAGCATGTTTCTAACATGATTTAACGTTGGTAGTATGTTTCTAACATTAACACTGTTAACATGTTTATAGTACGACTTAACACGTGGTTAGCATGCTTCTAACACTGATTAGCACATTGCTAGCATGTTTCTAACACAATGTTGTTAACAT
Organism: Sinocyclocheilus anophthalmus; assembly: GCA_018155175.1. Taxonomy (NCBI): domain Eukaryota; kingdom Metazoa; phylum Chordata; class Actinopteri; order Cypriniformes; family Cyprinidae; genus Sinocyclocheilus; species Sinocyclocheilus anophthalmus. Next base: position 235,700 of record JADLZN010007355.1, read on the forward strand.
TTCTAACATGATTTACCATATCGCTAACATGTTTCAGCACATTGCTAACATGATTTACCATGTTTAGATGTTTCTAGCATAATTTAACACTGCTAGCATGTCTTAGCATGTAACTAGCATGATTTAACACTTATCAATGTAAGTCGAAGGGAGATTTTCAAACAATAATCTTAAAATTCCTTAATTAAAAGCCAAAAGAAAATGCCAAGACACGGTTCAGGCTGAACTAAAAGCAGAAAATCTTTAGACATTATATACAATATTATAAACTATATACGGTTAATAAAGTGCAAGTACAAAGACTATTTTAACCAAGATTTTCAGAAAGGGTTATATTACACGAATCACACTTCTAGTTCCTTCCTTCTCACCTTCAAAGTCCACGTCACCAACAAGTCTATTTTTCCCCGTCAAGGGGTCCAATATCCTGTTGATGCCCACATCTATAACAGCTGCACCCTCCTTTATCATATCAGCAGTGATGAGGTTGGGAATACCTGAGGGGAGGTAATAGAGTTTGTGAATCTTGGTCCCGGTGAGCACCACCCAGTAATAACAGGCATAGCGGTAAACATGCATGAAATGGACATTACAAATAGAAATTCAAACCTGCAGCAGCGACGATAATGTCTGCGATCTGTGTGTGCTGACGGAGCTGCTCTTTGGGAGTGTAACGGTGGGAGATGGTCACTGTGGCATCACCTAAAAACAAAAGAGGCAGGACGCTTTACACGAATTGCCTTGTAAGACCAAAGCTCATCAGAACTGCACACAAATACTTCTGCTTTGCTTCTCCTCTCCACACAGACTCACCTCCTGGCCTTTCATGTCTGCCGTCTGTGTGCAGCAGCATTGCAATGGGCATCCCGACATTCTTGGAGCGACCAGCCACCACCACATTCTTACCCAGCGTCTGTATGCCTATGAGACAAGACCGGTTCAGTCAGCATCATCTGACAGGATCAATACAAATACAAGATGGTTGTTGGCTGTGTAAGATTGCCATCACAATGCCAGGGTGTTACGCTGATGTTGCTAAAGTGTTCTAGATCAGGGGTTCACAAACTTTTTGTCAGCCGAACCCCTTTTACACGTAAACTATTTACTTGAAACACTCCCTGAGATTTTAAGGCAATAATATTCATTAATAGAACATCTTTGCATATTAACAGTTCTCTGATGTTGGTCAGATAAAATATAAATTTTTTCAGTAAATGTTTTATTTTGATTGCTTTTCTATTTCATAGGGTTGCACAACGTCATACATGGAGATTTTAACAGCGATATTACATTTCAAATGAAAACGTCTCGTATTGCTGCTGCCGAAACCAACGAAGACCTCTTATTTTCATTGTTTTTAAATTCAATTATACATCATGTAAAAAAAAAAAAAAAAAGCTTAAATATTAGAAAAATAACTTTATTCTACACTACGAGTTACCGATATCAAATTCTTTACTTTCAAACATTCAAACCCTTGAGAAATTCTGTCAACTTCTGTTCACAAAATGTTGGAAATTATGCAAATCTGTAAATAAACCAAGCACACATGTAGAGCTGAGATGGAGTTTGTGCGAAGCAGAATTTACTGTGAAGCGAGCCGCTTTGAAACATACTATACTTATTTAATTAAATTGCAGCCTTTTATTTTTTATTTTATCAACTGTGCCTTCACGAACCCTCAGTTTTGGAAACTCTGTCCTAGATGGTTGTTTACGGTCTCAAGTTTCTACGATTATTGAAGTCTCCTTTAATTCACGTCTATGGGATTTATTCACCAATTTTAGTGTACACCAGCTGAAAATAATATTTATTTATGTTTTAATGCCATATCAGCAACAGTGGCTATATTCATGGCAACATTAACAATATCATTTCAATGCATTATTTAGAAAAATATACAATTTTCTTAAGAAACAATCATTATACAAAAACATACAAGAAACAACAATAGTACTGATAAAAATCCTATACAATCTTTGTTTAATCAGTGATATAAATTCTTCCAGGAGAGACTTTTTAAAAAACATCTGAATAATATCATTGTCTAATATCATTTAAAATCAGACATTCTATTAAAATATGTTTTACACAAAAAAAATTCTTAAATGGGTCACAAACTGGTTTCTCTTCTCATTTCAATAAATATGAAGCGAGTCATCTTGAATGTCCAATACGACATCTCTTGTATATACACACAACCTGGTTATATCCATTTTTAAAAACAGTAATTACTTCTTTCATTTAATGCTGGATTCTGATTGCTTAGAAAAGTAATACCTTTCCTCAACTTGAGGCATCATTAAATCCCATAACCCAGAGTTATGCAATGTCGATGTCTAACAGGGTTTCTCACCTGTGCGTTTGATAATCTCCCAAACCCCCCACGGAGTGGCAGGCAGCATAGTGGACTGATCCAGACACATGCGGCCAACATTGACCACATGGAAACCATCAACATCTTTCCCTGTGCACACGGCATTGCATATGCGTCGTTCATCGATGTGATCTGTGTACGAGAGGGAACAGTATTCTAATATGTTAGAAGTCTTGTTTTCATGTTTTGAAGTGAATCGTTTTTTCTTTTATTTGGTTGTGGTCCCTTTAAGAATCATAAGTTTCAGTAAGGAGCTAAGCCCAAAATGGTTTTAAAATGACCATCAATTCCAAAATTCAGCTTTAAGCTTAATGCAATCACTTTTAAAACACCGTTTTACGATGTAAAATGTCCATCAACTAAAGAGACACTAGATCAGCACAGCTATGGCTCTTCTGTTAACCTACCAGGAAGAGGTAGCTGTACCAGAAGACCGTCTACTCTGTGGTCCGAGTTGAGTTTCTCGATGAGGTCAAGCAGCTCCTCTTCACAGACGCTAGAAGGTTTCAGGATGGTCTCGCTACTAATACCTACAGAGAATAAGCGAGAACTGTGATACAACAGAATGTAGCACAAAGATAAATAGGGGAAAACTAATACTTCAAAAACACTGAAGAAAATATATAGGTATTATATATGTATTTATAAGTGGTATTTATGCCAATAGGCCCCAAAGTGCTTCTCTAGTAGAGCCAGAGTGTGAGATCCTGTAAGGAATCATATGAACACTCAAAATAGATTTACATACTGTACACAGCCAAAAGTGGAAAGTGACACCCATCGCTTACATTACTACAGCAATACTGAAGACTACTACGGACTCATGGCTGCTTTTCATTGACTATCCAGTCCAATTCATCCATTTCACAATAAAAAAAGTAAAAAAAAAAGTAATGTAATTGAAACTTTAGTTTGGTAAAGAAATTGATATTTAGGCATAATATCTACAAAAGTAATTTAAAGAATTTAAGCTTTAAAGTCGTAGTTCACCCATTGTGTCATCATTTACTCACCCTCATGTTGTTTCAAACCCGTAAGACTCGTCAAAACATGAATGAGGATATTTCATACAGTGGGGCAAAAAAGTATTTAGTCAGCCACCAATTGTGCAAGTTCTCCCACTTAAAAAGATGAGAGAGGCCTGTAATTTTCATCATAGGTATACCTCAACTATGAGAGACAAAATCCAGAAAATCACATTGTAGGATTTTTAAAGAATTAATTGGTAAATTCCTCTGTAAAATAAGTATTTGGTCACCTACAAACAAGCAAGATTTCTGGCTCTCACAGACCTGTAACTTCTTCTTTAAGAGGCTCCTCTGTCCCCCACTCGTTACCTGTATTAATGGCATATGTTTGAACTCATTATCAGTATAAAAAACACCTGTCCACAACCTCAAACAGTCAAACTCCAAACTCCACCATGGCCAAGACAAAAGAGCTGTAAAAGGACACCAGAAACAAAATTGTAGACCTGCACCAGGCTGGGAAGACTGAATCTGCAATAGGTAAGCAGCTTGGTGTGAAGAAATCAACTGTGGGAGCAATTATTAGAAAATGGAAGACATACAAGACCACTGATAATCTCCCTCGATCTGGGGCTCCACGCAAGATCTCACCCCGTGGGGTCAAAATGATCACAAGAACTGTGAGCAAAAATCCCAGCACCACACGGGGGGACCTAGTGAATGACCTGCAGAGAGCTGGGACCAAAGTAACAAAGGCTACCATCAGTAACACACTGCGCCGCCAGGGACTCAAATCCTGCAGTGCCAGACGTGTCCCCCGCTTAAGCCAGTACATGTCCAGGCCCGTCTGAAGTTTGCTAGAGAGCATTTGGATGATCCAGAAGAGGATTGGGAGAATGTCATATGGTCAGATGAAACCAAAATAGAACTTTTTGGTAAAAACTCAACTTGTCGTGTTTGGAGGAGAAAGAATGCTGAGTTGCATCCAAAGAACACCATACCTACTGTGAAGCATGGGGGTGGAAACATCATGTTTTTGGGGCTGTTTTTCTGCAAAGGGAACAGGATGACTGATCCGTGTAAACAAAAGAATGAATGGGTCCATGTATCGTGAGATTTTGAGTGAAAACCTCCTTCCATCAGCAAGGGCATTGAAGATGAAACGTGGCTGGGTCTTTCAGCATGACAATGATCCCAAACACACCGCCCGGGCAACGAAGGAGTGGCTTCGTAAGAAGCATTTCAAGGTCCTGGAGTGGCCTAGCCAGTCTCCAGATCTCAACCCCATAGAAAATCTTTGGAGGGAGTTGAAAATCCGTGTTGCCCAGCGACAGCCCCAAAACATTATGCTCTAGAGGAGATCTGCATGGAGGAAAATACCAGCAACAGTGTGTGAAAAACCTTGTGAAGACTTACAGAAAAAACGTTTGACCTCTGTCATTGCCAACAAAGGGTATATAACAAAGTATTGAGATGAAATTTTGTTATTGACCAAATACTTATTTTCCACCATAATTTGCAAATAAATTCTTTAAAAATCCTACAATGTGATTTTCTGGATTTTTTTTCTCATTTTGTCTCTCATAGTTGAGGTATACCTATGATGAAAATTACAGGCCTCTCTCATCTTTTTAAGTGGGAGAACTTGCACAATTGGTGGCTGACTAAATACTTTTTTTCCCCACTGTATTTTTAATGAAACCCAAGAGATTTCTGTCCTTCCACTCAAAGTCCACACAACCCAAACTTTGATGAATCCAAAGTTCATAAAAAGATTTTAACCTTAATCCATATTGAGTGGTTCAATCGAGGTACACAATCACTTCTTATGATGAACAGATTTAATTCATATATAAACGTTGATCAGGACACACGGAGCACATCAAATATGGTTATCAGAAGTTTGCGCTGTTGTTTATCATGTGATGTGCTCAATGTCTCTTCCGAAGTGTTGAATTAAACCATCGGATTGATTTAAAATGACATTTACGTTTTTATGAACTTTTTGGAAGTGTCAAGTATCGGTGGAACGGACAATCAATAGAAGGACAGGAATCTCTACGGTTTCATTAATATCTTCATTTGTGTTTTGAAGAGGAATGAAACTCTTTGAGTGGCGAGGAACGAAAGTCGTGAGTTTGTAAAGACATGAGAATGAGGGAACAATGACAATTTTCGGTTTTGGGTGAACTAACCCTTTACATCAGGGGTGTCAAACTCAATTCCTGGAGGACCGGAGCCCTGCAGAGTTTTGCTTCAACACACACACACACACACACACACACACACACACGCTTTCAAGTAAGCCTGAAGGACTTTATTAGTTGGTTCAGGGTGGTTTCAATTATAGCGGTTGCGATCAAACTCTGCAGAGCTCTGGCCCGCCACACTCTTAAAAAAAAATGCTGGGTTAAAAAGGGACAAACCCAGCGGTTGGGTTAAAACAACCCAACTGGTGGGTTTGCCCCTTTTTAACAGCATTTTTTTTTTTTTTTTTTAGAGTGCAGGAATTGAGTCTGACACCCCTGCTTTACATCAAAATGTTTAAAGAGGGACGTCGGATTGCATAATTTCCACACAGGTGGAGGTACGAGTCTTAGCGCGTGTTCAGATGAAAGTCTGCGAAACACACTTGTGCATTGTTAAAAATTCCTGTCACAATGGTGTGTAAAACAAACCCCTTTTACCTGTCAAAGCAACAGTCTGGGTCACGATGAGGATCGCTCCAGTTTCAGGTGCTGGAGGCTACGAGTAAATGATAATGAGCTACTGCTAGCCCCACCCCTCTCTTCTGAGGGGCGTCGACACAAGACATGTGAATTGCAGCCTTGGACTCCATATATGGCTCAGAGTTGGTCTTATTCAAAGATCTAGCTATCTACATAGAAACCAGCTGCATATTGAAACAGCTCGCTGGATGACACAGTTTCAGATTCAGCCCCATAACAAACTGGCTGCGTGTTTTCTTTTCAGCTTTTCTGAGCTGGCAGACATGCCTAACTAAATGCAAAAAGAGTGACTATTTCATCTGATGTCCCCTTTAAGAATTCAGCATTTTAACTGGTAGATTTTCCTCATTTCACTTCAGTGAGCCGTGAAGCACAAAGGCTTTTCTGTCTGGTGCTGTGCTTGAACGCGTCTTACCCACTTCTGCTGCTGCACGGGTCTTATTGAGAACATATGAGTGACTGGCTGGATTGTCCCCCACTAACACCACACTCAGATGAGGCCGTCGGTTTCCAGCAGAGACCCACTCCTCCACGTCATCACGCGCCTCGCTGCGGATCTGCCGCGCCAGTTTCCTGCCCGAGATGATCACAGCCTCTTGTCTAAAAAATCAAACATAGAGGATTGGAGGGCAAAAATTTCACTGCAAATCTGCTTCTGATCTGGCTAACTTTGAACCCAAATAAGTATGAAAAATACTTTTTTTTCCCCTGTGGAATTTATCTGTTAACCCAGATACCTACAAGTGACACAGAGTCATAGCTGCACTCTAGAGATAAGCTCTGTGCTGGTGTGATCGAAAAACAGTCTAAATGAAGACTAATTATGATAACAGGCCACTTTGAAGAATGTCAGAGCCCACCTTATTTGTAAGGTGCTTTGGAGAAAAGCATATTCTAAATAATTCATGTAAACGTAGAGGCCTTAATTGTATGGCAACAAAAACAATTTTTAAAGAGCATTGTCAGTTAAGACATACGGAAAATATAAACAGTCCATGCAAATCTAGTATGAACATCTTTTACCATTCATTTACACGCAAAAGTGTTCATGTTCCTCCCTTTACTGATGTGATCATTTTGTAGTTATGATGATCATGCGTGTTCATTTTCAGATGCAAGGCTGTAAAACATTACAAATTGTGGGATTCTTTTATATAGCATTTTTCTTTATTCAGAAGACAACAGCGAAGGTTATGGGTTTGAATCCTAGAGAATGCATGAACTGATAAAACGCATGCAATCGATGTCGATTTTAGGTAAATGTAAACAATAAATGGCTGAACAACTGTTAAATGCGGAAGATTTAAAAAGCCACTCATTGTTTTCACGACTTAGCCTAATTTCCTCATGATCTCGACATAAAATGTGTTTTTCCCGTGATAATTCAGTCGCGTGACCAAAGTGATTTTGAGTGGTTTTGTTTTTTTTCTTAGTCTTGAGGTAACAAGACAACACACATACATACATACATACATACATACATACATACATACATACATACATACATACATACATACATACATACAGTGTTGTGGGTAACACATTACAAGTAACGCGAGTTACGTAATCGGATTACTTTTTTCAAGTAACTAGTAATGTAATGCATTACTTTTTAATTTACAAGTGAATATCGGAGTTACTTTTTCAAATAAGTAACGCAAGTTACTTTTTTTTTCCAATGTATTGACTGACAGCTCTCCTGTCCCCATGTTGAGAGAAATCAGAAGATGTTACTGTAGTTCTAAAATAAATATGAACATGCATTAATTCATCTCACTCACAAAAAAAAAAACAACAACACAGATTCACTATTCCTCAACATGAATAAAAATAATGCAACTGCAATAATGAAGTGTTAAACAACACAAATATGCTTTATGTATTTAATGCCATTCTATTAAGCAATGTCTTTGCTTCTGAGCTTCGATGTGAGCAGTTCAGAGCGCTACAATAGACACAGACAGTACTCCGTGAGTAGGGCAAACATTTTGTGTTTTGTTATTGATGGTGTGTGAAATTCATTCTTCTAGCATTCGTATTGGATCTCCCTTCAGGACGGAGGGCGATCATTTCAATGTTGGTGTGAAAATGCTTTTATATTTGCCAAAAATAGAACTTTTTTATTTTAAAAACAAACAAGCAAGCCCTGTCCAGGTTTTAAAAGTAACGCAAAAGTAACGTACCGCATTACTTTCCATAAAAAGTAACTAAGTACCGTATTTAGTTACTTTTTAATGGAGTAACGCAATATTGTAATACATTACTTTTAAAAGTAACTTTCCCCGACACTGCGCGCATATATATATATATATGCCTATATGTATGCATGCATGTAAACTGATATACGTTTCTTTTTTCTTTTCCTTTTTGAGACTATTTTTCACAGGGAAAAAAAAACTTTGAATGCATGTCTGCGGCTTAATTGAAGATGTTTCAGTCATGTGCGGAAAATGTAGTCAGCACGCGGGGCTTAAATGAAAACAAGTATGAACAAGTATGTGCTGAATTTGCGCAATCATGCATAACGATCAGCACAGATCACGAGAGAGGAAACCCAACACATGAGCGCTGAGATAGCAGAGACGACCGCTGATGACATTACATCAGCCGAGCAATTCAACCGGCGTTTGTTACATAACCGACACCTCGAGAGAGGAAGTCGCAAACGACACGCTGTTATAAAGCAACTCATTACAAATAAAGAGTTAGAGTTCCGCCGTATGTTACATGACCACCGGTTACCGCGCGCGGATCAGAACGCGGTGACATCCGTAGCTCGCGCTTATTCCGTCACAAAGTTACCTTGAAGAGGACCGATGAAAACTGCATGCCTGATGCTGAGAATGCCGGCATAGTTTCCGCAGCGCCCGCAGTGTAGCCATGAGTGCGTGATGTAAATAAGACTCAAATAAAAGGCTAACTCGCACGTGCGTCCCAAACACACACACCGGGTGGAAATAAGGCAGAAAGGTGTGCACACCATCGGTTTATAACCCGTGCGTCACCGTATGATCCGCGAGCGGAAACTACCGCCCTCCACCGCAACGCGCATGCTCCGTTTAACTACACGGTTTCAGCAGACAGGAGGCTTTTTTTTTTACTCAGTTTCACTTCTAATTGTTTAGAAAGCACCGAACAACTGTAACAATATTCGGTCCGTCTAAATCAGGAGGTTTGCACGCAAGCAGCGGGTTATTTCTACGGTTGCACCGCGGCACCCGCTGGGAACCAATGGAAGACATTTCCTGAGTCTCTACTTCTACGCCTACTTATATCTTTCGTCTGTAAAACCTCGCACTCGGAAGAGTGCTGATAAATGCTGTTTAATTGCCTTTGGGAACTAACTCTATAGTAGTAGACATTCGTATTGCCTTCTAAAAGTTGCTTCCGAAGAGGAAAAGAACCGGATATGAGTTTCTTATTGTGAGTATTTTAGTCGGTGCAACCGTTTATTAACCTTTTCTTTCTTGCCATAATCGCGCATCACAGATATATATATATATATATTAGCAATCAGCTGTTTATTCCCAGAAGAAATAGTCATATGGAAGCACATCCAGCTAGAAATCAACAATCAGCTTTCAACATTTCCGGTTGGCTGTCTGTTCCTGTGTTTTGCATTAAAAAAAATATATATTTTAATTTTTTCCCCCTTTATTAATTTTTTTTTTAAGTTCTTCCCCTCTGTTGATATATTGTTTATAGTCAGTGTAACCAGGTTTTCCCAGTGGACTTGATTGGTGTGACACACTATGATTGCAGTGGAAGCCGTTCATCTAAGACCTTCAAGCCCAAGAAGAATATCCCAGAAGGCTCTCATCAGTATGAGCTGCTGAAGCATGCCGAGGCCACCTTAGGAAGCGGAAACCTTCGAGCTGCTGTGATGCTACCTGAGGGAGAGGACCTTAACGAATGGATTGCTGTCAATAGTGAGTTTTCTGTAGAACAATTCAAATCTACAATTGTACATGGACACATAATACACCTATTCACATATGTGCATATAATTACATCTCCAGGCAGTCATATATCTAAGTGTGCACTCGAGTAGTAAAAAGAGAGTTTTTTAAACTAGATAAAAGAGAGAGAGAGCTAGATAAACATTGTTAACAAGTAGAAACTGTATGCTGTTTATTTAAGTTAAAATTGGTCATTTAAAATAATTACTAAATGTATTTAATATCAGTGTTTCGGTATCAGGTTTTGACGGTACATTGAAATTAGAAAAAACAATACCGATTCATTTGTTGTTACACGTTTTATCACCAATATACACGCTGCCAATCTTCAATTCAGGTGAGTTTGGGTGTGGGGGGCGTCTTTATGAATTGTGACTATGATTATTTATTTCAGCTGTGGACTTTTTCAACCAGATCAACATGCTCTACGGCACAATCACTGAATTCTGCACAGAAACCAGCTGCTCTGTTATGTCTGCAGGGCCCAGGTGTAAAATGAAACCGCATTTTTCAAGCTTAGTATTTTCACGTATCCTTTGTGCTGTGTCAAAAATCCTTGACCTGTTTTGGTGTTTCTGGTTAAAAAGACGCCCCCCGTTTGAAAAAATGTTCATAGCTGTATTATCATCGAATATGGGATTTGGTGCCAACTTGATTTTCTTTCGATTAACCGCACTGTTTCCATATCAAGCTTGGAACTGATGATCATATCTGCCTCAATGATTGAGCTTATGAAACCTTAGCTTCAGATTGAACATTGCCAAATGATTCACAAATGCTTCATTCAAAAACTGAGGTGCATAAACTTAGATGAATGAATTGGACAATTAATCAGCTCTAAAAAAAAACCCACCTGTTCTAATTGAAGGAAAATAAGTCTAAATCTAAAAAAGGCACAAAAAAAAAAATTTTTATTTTTTTTTGGAAGTAGTTATAAAGTCAGGAAAAAGAAAATCCTCTCCAGATGAATCTTGCATTTGAATAAGCTGAAAAAGTTGTTGCAAACCGGATTATGCTTATGCCTTGTTCATTAAAACAGGAATGTTTATATACTGTTATTATAAAAAGTGGATATTCTGCTTTCTAGGCCTGGGCGATAAAACGGTATCTATTTATCGACGGTACACCATCTTCGATAACGATATAAAAAATGTTCAATATAGTCACATGTGCTATGAGTGACACACAAACACGAACACATGAATTGAGTGCTGTGCCTGCCTGTGATGAGTAGATTGTGAATAAAGAATGAATATTATTCTAATTTAAAATAAACATTTGCATTTTAATGCAAAAATAGTACAATCCAATGTTAGATGTGCGTCATCAGTGGAGCACGAGATGCAGTCATGATGATGTAAGTGACGTTGTAGTTAAATCTTTTGTTAGTCTAGCCCACGAGAAGCACCGCTGCTGCGTTATTCATTTAAAATATTAGAGAAATATAGTAGCTCAATGCTTAGAAGATCTTGATTAGGGTAAAAAACTAAAAACAAGCAGTCACACAGAAACATTTTCTAGACGGACAAATATGCTGCACTCGCGTCACACAAGAGATGTAGCCTTGCAAAGTTAAAACAGTTTAAACTTTAGAAAACACGTCACGAATTTGTGAAGGTTTATCACTTTTCTCTGCGTCTCATGTTTTTAAAAGCAATCTGTGTGAATGGCGTTCGGCTCCTATGTCGAAGCAATGCATAAATACGTGATGCTGTTTTGTTCATAATCATTTGTGCAATTTATGAAATTATATCTTGATTTATATGAGTAATTTAGACGTAATGCACGTTTTTGTATAGGGACGTAGTTCCTTCCTGCGTTGACATTTTAATGTGCTGCATTATTTTGCTCTGGCCTCGGGAGACAAGCCAAAAGTTTAACCTATTTAATCTGCATATAAAACATTAGAAATTAGATATTTAATTTTTGTTTTTGACTGTTAAAACAAAAAAAAATTGCTGTTTGTCTCAATAAATTGAGTTAATTAAAAAATACAGTGGTTAAATGTACTCTTTGTTTTAAAAAAGGTTATAAAAATTTCGATATCGATACCGAACGATATGAAACATTATATCGCTGATACATTTTTTAGCTATATCGCCCAGCCCTACTGCTTTCTCCATGAATGAATAGGTATGAATATCACTGGGCGGATGGCACCAACATCAAAAAACCCATCAAATGTTCTGCTCCCAAGTACATTGACTACTTGATGACCTGGGTTCAGGATCAGCTGGACGATGAAACTCTCTTCCCGTCTAAGATCGGTTTGTTTGATTCCGTTTGTTATGAGTTGTTATGCAGTGTAACCTTTTCACACGGGCTCTGTCATAGAAAGAACCTTTTCCTATCAACTTGTTACCCCTTTCAGGCGTTCCTTTCCCAAAGAACTTCACGTCAGTGGCGAAGACTATCCTGAAGCGTCTCTTCAGGGTGTATGCTCATATTTACCACCAACATTTTGACTCGGTCATGCAGCTTCAGGAGGAGGCTCATCTGAACACCTCCTTCAAGCATTTTATCTTCTTTGTACAGGTCAGTGCATTAATAACACGTAAAACATTACAAATTGTGTGATTCTTTTATAATAGCATTTTTCTTTATTCAGAAGACAACAGCGAAGGTTATTCGAATCCCGGAGAATGCATGAATTGATCAAATGCATGCAATCTATGTCGATTTTTCTTAATAACTATTGCTAAATAGTTTGGACGGTACTCTTCTTGAACTGATGGCAATTTTGTTTTTTTTAAGGAGTTCAATCTCATCGATCGCAGAGAGCTGGCGCCCCTGCAGGACCTTATCGAGAAACTAGGCAGCAAGGATAGATAGACACTGATATAAATACCATATCGGTCAGCCTTAATGCATTTTATAGAAAGCCTTGATTTCTTCCTGTCCACTTTTTGGATTGCTGAATGTCTTTGCAACGTCTCCGCTGTGCTTCCTGCAGCTCGTTGAATGAGTCACCCTAAAAACTCTCGATCTTCTCTTCGTGTTTGTTCTGTTGTCAGTATTACACTGTAGCCGTTATAAGCATGTCTCTGTGACGGATTGGGATATAAAACAAACATCAGAGTTGAGTTTTTATGGAAGTTAAAGTAAAACCAGCGTTTTTAGTCAGTGCTTTTGAAATGTTTGAGGAAGATGTGTTTGGGGGAAGGGATCGATATTACTTTTTTATTTTGATTATTATTGTTTTGTACAAGTTTGAAGGCAAATGTTATTTTTTTTCCATTTCTATGTGAATGCATATTCAACCGTGAAGATTATTGTTACAAGACGTTTTTCAGTTGTAGGTCAATCCCAAGAGATTTATATTCAGACTTTTAAGCAGTATTTCATGAGTAATAATCGAAGCATCTGGTTCATCTTATTTTTTCCTTTTTTATTTCTAGTCACATTAATGACTTTCTAGCATGTACACAATCATGTTTGTAAGCATTTCGTCTTGTTAATATTTAGGTTATAGCCAATGAATGTTAGTAAAAATTCCCAAATGTCATTTTAAATGACAAAATGGTTACTCGTTACTACTTTCTCAACGTTTTACTTTTTGTTTTTACGAACTGAACTGTATTTTGCATTATTTGTATTTTTAGGCTTTTTACAAAAAGTGCACTGTAAGAATAGTTTTTTTTTTCTTTCTTTTTTTTTTTTCTTTTTTTTTACGTCTATGTTTTTAAGTTGGTCATTTTCAAAGGGAAAAGGTGAAACTTTTATTTTGAAACTAAAACATTCCTCACCCGGAAGCACGTTTATTGCTGAGATGCTTGGTGAAAAAAACAACAACGGTCCTATAGATAAATGAATGATGTAAACATTACTTTTTAGCATACATAGGGATGAGTATGAGAGCGATACAATGCCTTTCTCGAGCTCTGTTCTTCACCGCGCGAGCAGCCACATGAGTAAAAGCAATGCAATAAAGATCGTCTCGATCGAAGGTACATTGGTATGTTTTGATTAATATAGTTTTTTCTCTCTCTTTTACACATTGTTCATGTTTATACTGGTTATATGAGACACGTAATGTAGTTAAATAAAGTCATGTTCATACGGTGGCCGAGAAGTGCAAAGCAAATCACAATTCTGAAAACAAAATAACAATTCAGAAAACAAAATAACAATTCAGAAAACATTATAACAAGTCAGAAAACACAATGACAAATCAGACAAACTGGAAGAGGTAGGTATAGTTTGAGACAGCGCCATTGGTTTGGGATTATTCACCTCTGACTGGACGAGACATCTGTCAATCAACATATACAAAGAAGAACCAGCGACCGAAGAACAAGCAGAGTCGTGGTAGAAAGTTCGGAGATGGTATTAAAGTAGCTCAGTTTAAATGTATTGTATGAATTGCCCTTACTATGCAATAAAAAATAAATCATCAGCTCCAGTGGCGCAGATGGATAAGCACGAGTCGTTGGCTTTTTGACGCGATCGACCCGGGTTCAATCCCGCCTTTTGCCGAACTTTTTTTTCCTCCCTTTTTAAATCTCGTATTGGCAATGAGTTCTATTTACACTAAGTGAAAATAGCAGTATTTTTAGCAATATGCTACTTACACTAAGTGCAAATACCTATTTACACTATATTAAAATAGCAGGATTTCTACTATGAAGTATACTACTTGTTGCAAATAGTGGCAATTATCTGCACTTCAGTATTGTAGTACATTATAAAACAGTATGCAACAATAACGTATTGAGTGTAAATTATCATATTTATCAATATTATTAAATGGATGCCGCCTTATTGGAACAATAAAGCCCTCCCTACACCTACCCAAACCCTACATTATTTTCAAACTTTTTTGATATTTCCTTTAATTTTTATTCAAAAATAATGCACTAATACGATGTGTACAAATTTGAAAAGGGAGGAAAAAAAGTCGCGCAAAAGACGGCCGATAGAACCCGGGGTCGGGGAATCGCGTCAAAAAGTCAACGACACACGCTTATTCTGCGCCACTGGAGCTGATGATTTATTTTTTATTGCATAGTAAGGGCAATTCATTCAATATATTTAAACTGAGCTACTTTAATACCATCTCCGAACTTTCTACCAGGACTCAGCTGTTCTTCGGCTGGTTCTTCCCTGCATACGTTGATTGACAGATGTCTCATCCAGTCAGCGGTGGGTAATCCCAAACCAATGGCGCTGTCTCAGACTATACCTGCCTCTTCCGGTTTGTCTGAATTGTCGTGTTTTCTGAATTGTTGTTGTGCTTTATGAATTGCTATTTTGTTTTTTAGACTGGCATTGTGCGTTGTACATTTTGGGGTTTTTTTTATTTTATTGTGTTTTTCAGAATTGTGATTTGCTTTGCACTTCACGGCCACCGTATTGTTCATCTAGTTTGGCACATACCCATTACAGCCGGCTGTCAGTGTTAGTTAGTGTTAAAGTTGAAAGTGTGGTTTTGGAACATCCGCTTCGTCCGACATCCAAAATCAAGATTTACTCGGCTATGTAAAGCTCCAGAAGTACGTGCAATGCGTTCACTAAAGTCTATAGAGATTTACATTGTCATTTAGCATGTTGGGGAAAGGTTACTTTTAAAAGTAATGGTACCTTATTGCGTTACTTCCTAAAAAGTACTAATTGCGTTCTCGTTACTTTTTATGGAAAGGAATGCGTTACGTTACGTTTTCTCATCTGCCTTGGCCTAATTCTTCTCTTTAGAAACAATGAAGCACAATTGTTTGTTTATCTAAAGTCATTTTTGCTTATTATGGTTGATCATCGAAGGTCAGCAGCAAAGATACTAGTTAATAAAATAAAATTAAATACATAAAAGATATTTGTGTAGTTTAACATTTAATTATTGCAGGTTTGCATTTGACTGTTTTATTCATTTTGAGGAATATTGAATCTGTTTCTGTGCGAGTGAGATGAGTAAAAGCATGTTGACATTTAGTCTAGAACTACAGTAGCATCGTGTTCACACAACGCCTCTGCACCTCTGATTTCTCTCAACATGAGGACGAGAGCTGTCAGTCAATATATGGGAAACAAAGTAACTGGTGTTACTTGAAAAAGTAATCTCGGCAAAAATGATATATCGGTCGGGATAGTATCGATCTATAGATAGATATATCTATATATATATAATAAATATACTATACAGCTGTATATCTGTAGCAAAGCCCAAAATACAATTTTTTGTTTTTTTAAGGGGTCAAATGATTTTCTTTTATGCCAAAAATCATTAGTATATAGAATCAGAATCAGAAAGAGCTTTATTGACAAGTATGTTTGCACATGCAAGGAATTTGTTATAGTGTCACAAGCTTCCAGTACACGGAGACAACAACAACACACAGATAATAAATATAAACCACAAAAAAAGAATAAATTGTATGTACAGGTGTGCTATAGATGGAATAGGAATAGAATAAAATAAAATAAGTTGTAGGGATGTACTAGGATTTAGGGTGATAAATAAGTATAAGGTAATTGCACATACTGTACTTTAATTGCACAATGGGAGAACATTAACTGTTCATGAGGTAGATTGCCTGGGGAAAGAAATTGTTCTTGTGCCTGGCTCTCCTGGTATTCGGTGCTCTGTAACGCCGACCAGATGGCAAAAGTTCAAAAAGGAGATGGCTTGGATGTGATGGATCCAGAGTGATTTTCTGAGCCATTTTCCTCACTCTGGATGTATACAGTTCTTGGAGGGTAGGCAGAGGGGCACCAATAATCCTTTCAGCAGTCCGAACCGTTCTCTGTAGTCTTCTGATGTCTGATTTTGTAGCTGAACCAAACCAGACAGTTATTGAAGTGCACAGAACAGACTCAGTGACGGCTGAGTAGAACTGTTTCAGCAGCTCCTGTGGCAGGTTGAATTTCCTCAGCTGGCGAAGGAAGTACAACCTCTGCTGGGCCTTTTTAACAGTGGAGTCAATGTGAGTGTCCCACTTCAGGTCCTGAGAGATGGTGGTGCCCAGGAACCTGAATGACTCCACTGCAGCCACAGTGCTGTTCATGATGGTGAGTGGGGGGAGTGCAGGGGGGTTCCTCCTGAAGTCCACGATCATCTCCACAGTTTTGAGCGTGTTCAGCTCCAGGTTGTTAAGACTGCACCAGACAGCCAGCTCTTTAACCTCCTGTCTGTAAGCAGACTCGTCTCCATCCTGAATGAGGCCGATGAGTGTTGTGTTGTCTGCAAACTTCAGGAGCTTGACAGGGGTCTTTAGAGGTGCAGTCGTTGGTGTAGAGGGAGAAGAGCAGTGGGAAGAGGACGCAACACTGAGGGGTGCCAGTGCTGGTGGTGTGGTTGTTGGATGTGAATTTACCAATTCTCACTAGCTGTTGCCTATCTGTCAGAAAGCTGGTGATCCATTGACAGATAGAGCTAGGGACAGAGAGCTGGGTTAGTTTGGTCTGGAGGAGTGTTGGGATGATGGTGTTCAAAGTGGAGCTAAATTTCACAAACAGGATCCTCACATAAGTCCTGTTTTGTCCAGATGTTGCAGGATAAAGTGCAGTCCCATATTGACTGCATCATCAACGGACCTGTTTGCTCGGTAAGCAAACTGCAGGGGTCTAGTAAGGGTCCAGTAATGTCCTTCAGATAACAACCAACCTCTCAAAGTATCCTGACCACAGACTTAGGGCCAACAGGTCTGTCGTCATAAGTCATGTTATCTTGGTTTCTTGGGACGGGGATGGTTGGAGCGTTGGAAGCAGCAGGGGACTTTGCACAGCTCCAGTGATGCTGTTGAGATCGGTCAGAAGTATGGCGGCCAGTTGGTAGGCGAGGTTTTCAGACAGGCGGTGTACACACGTCTGGGCATGGTGCGTTCTTCTCTGTTCTTTCTGAAGACTGGCCCACATCATCCCACTGATCTGAAAGTAGGAGTGGGGGAGAGGGGTTGCAGGAGGTGTTGAGGTTGTGTGGGAGATGTTCAGAGGGGTGTGGGGCGTTCGACCGGGAGTCTTCAAATCTACAGTAAAAAACACATTTCAGGTCTTCAGCCTGTTGTTGATTGGCCTCAGTGCTGGGGGCTGGTGTCTTGTAGTTGGTGATGTCCTTCAGGCCTTTCCACACTGATGCAGGCTCATTCGCAGAAAACTGGTGTTCTAGTTTTTTAGCGCAGTTCCTCTTGGCCACTCTAATCTCCATATTCAGTGTGTTTCTGGCCTGATTGAACAAGACTCTGTCCCCCCTTTTGTAGCCGTCTTCTTTGACCTGACGAAGATGACGAAGTTTTGCTGTAAACCATGGCTTATCATTGTTGAATGTTAAATGAGTACTGGTAGGGATGCACATGTCTTCACAGAAACTGATATATGATGTTACAGATTCCGTGAGCACGTCCAGATTGTTGGTGGCTGCTTCAAAAACACTCCAATCAGTGCAGTCTAAGCCTCTTTCGTTGGTCCACCTCTTTACAGACTTTACTACAGGTTTAGCAGATTTAAGTTTATGCCTGTAAGTCGGTATAAGATGAACCAGGCAGTGGTCAGAGAGTCCTACAGCTGCTCTGGGGACCGAGCGATATGCATCCTTTATTGTGGAGTAACAATGGTTCAGTATATTACTGTCTTTGGTGGGACATGTGATGTGCTGTCTGTGTTTTGGCAGTTCATGGGAGAGATTTGCTTTATTAAAGTCCACGAGAATGATTAAAACAGAGTCCAGGTTTTGTTGTTCTATGTCTGCGATCAGATCAGCGAGTTTCTGTAAAGAGGAGCTCACGTGCGCTTGCGGAGGAATAAAAAGACTCACGAGAATGAACGAGCAAAACTCCCACGGCGAATAGAACGGCTTACAGTTAATGAAAAGCGCTTCTAGATCGGAACAGCACATCTTCTTTAACGCTGTAACATCTGTACACCACCTTTCGTTGATGTAAAAACATGTCCCGCCGCCGCGCGATTTCCCCGCAGAAGAGTTCGTCCGTTTGTTGGGTAGAGAGCGGAGGTTTGCCAGATGGATTAATATGGATTCAGTCAATGTTAATGTGATCTCCCTCATTTAAAGATTTCTATTTCTAATAAATGCTGTCGTTTTGATTTCTATACCAAAATAACCTGAAAAAAGATTCCGCTTCCACGACATCTGAAGCAAGTTTCAACATTTATAATAATCAGAAATGTTTCTTGAGCAGCAAATCAGAATATAAGAATGATTTCTGAAGAATCATGTGACACTGGACTGGCGTAATGATGCTGAAAATTCAGCTTTGATCACAAAAATAAATGACATTTTACAATATATTCACATAGAAATCAGCTATTTTAAATTGTAATAATATTTCACAATATTACAGTTTTTACTGTATTTTTGATCAAATAATTGCAGCCTTGGTGAGCAGAAGAGACTTCTTTGAAAAACATAAAAAAAATCTTACGGTTGTGTTCACAAATTCGACACGTGCCTGTGGTGACGCTCACACAAAATGTAAACATTTCTCCTAATTTGACAAGCAAAAAAGGTTAGATGGAAACATATTTGACAAGCACACTGAACAGACGTAGCCAATTTCAATCAGGTTCCGGTGGCAGAAGCAAGCAGCCCTGTAGTCTACATGCACCGGAGGAGGCAATAACAGCTGGGATCGCTCGTCTGCATCTGCTAAAAACACAACCAGCAGTTACACTCTCTGCAAGAGGACTTTTGAAATATTAAACAGTATAGTCAGGATACAATAAACGTGGAGTTTCGACTGGGGTGGAACTAAGCTGGAAACTGCACAAATGCCTACCAACAAATACTGTGTGAGAGCGATCTTCTGGGGAATTCTGAGATACAAGCCTCCAGTTATGTCACAAGCCTGTTGAGAGACAAACACAGGCGTGAACTGTTTCACGCTCAATCAAATCAAATAATTACACAAGGAAAATTCAAACGTGCATCATGTATACTGCAAATAAAAACAGCCATATTTATATGCAGTGTCTTTAACTCTAGTACCTTGCTTTAATATGCAGTGTTCTGGAAATGTATGCAAAATCTAATTCAATATTGCCTAATGTGCATTTCAGAAAACCGTTCAAGCGTACTAATAAGCAAAAATGACTCTAGACAAACATTTGTGTCGTTTTTTTATTACGCAGATTACTGTGAAGTGTGTTGAAATTTGTTTCTTGCATTCTACTGTTACTCTCCTCAGCCTGAGGCTTATTCATTTCACTTGTGGTGTGAAAAGGCTTTTATATTTGCCAAAAATAGAACTTTTTTTATTTTTAAAAACAAACAAGCAAGCACTGTCCAGATTTAAAAAGTAACGCAAAAGTAACGTAACGCATTACTTTCCATAAAAAGTAACTAAGTAACGTAATGCAATATTGTAATGCATTACTTTTAAAAGTAAACGTGCCCCAAACACTGAGGAGCTTAAAATAAAAATAACGGTTAAACACCAAACAGCGGCCACGCCAGTTCAATACTGAAGCAAGAAGAAGGAAGTAGTAAGCCAGTTTGACGTATAGCGCTAATAATTTGAGATAAATTAATACAACAAAATAGGCAGACAAAGTCGTAATTTAAAGGAGGTTAGTAAAATAGCCTTATTATAGGGACAAAAGTCAAAATATTCCACGAGAACATTGCAGTGTGAGCAGCTAATATGGGAAAGAAGCAGGTGAGTTTCGAGAAAGAACAACGCACAGTATAATGGGACAGTTGGCTTGTAGCTGCTGCTCTTCTGGATCATTCAATGATATGAAAAACATTAGATTCCCTACATCATTTGATCCGTTATCGACGGGCTAAACAAATGTGAGCACAGGTGCCTTATGGGTGCCCATGCAGAGGAAATGTCCGAAATGTTTATTAAGCTACTTTCAATCTTTCCTTGATTAATGCAATGTATTCACTTCATTTTTATTGATCTGTTAATACTTGGACTGTAATTGTGAATCTTTCTCGACATAAAATATGTTGAAAATTATTATCAAACCCCAAAATTTTTATTTACCTTATTAATTAGGTCTAGATTATAAGTAATGATACCCACTTTACAGTAAGGCCTCATGTACTTAACAGTAGTTGATGCATAGCTAATATGAACGAACAATGTTTGTTTTTGTCTTATTTCACACACTTCACCAGTTGTGTCAACAAATGTTAAAAGATGAACAACTTTTGATTTGCTATTATGGACTGGTATAGAAGAATGTTGTTAGTTTGTGGTAAACTGATGTAGGGAAACTAATGGCAAACAAGTTAAAACCTTACTGTAAAGTGTCTAAGAAATAATTGTAATATGCTTTGTATTCATTATCATGATGGGGTTAATGTTGTTCACATGCAGGCTCCGTAGCCCAAAGCCTAGGACGTATATATTTACTTATGTTTTCCTCTCAGAGATGGTGGAATATTTCCGAGCGCAGATCGAGAAGAACAGATGTGGCTTCGGCGATGGCTGCTATACGAATCCCTGTGGAGTCCTCAAGAGGGATCAGAGTGAGTTTGTCTGTGTTCAGGAATTGAGATGGCATGTTAAATGACTCGTTGTCATTCTCTAGTGCGATGACGATCCTCGGGCTGGAGAGAACCTGAAGAAGCAATCCATAACTAGAACGCCGACGGATTCATCGTGGCTGTGTGTCTGGAGGAGAGCTCTTACTGCGCTTCATCCACCTCACCTCAACTGCCGCCGGGCGGTTCAGCATCGCAGGCAGGTCTAGTTGCTCTTTTAATATTACGGCGTTTGTGCGTGAATAAGTCGATGTACATTCCCAGTAAGGGCTGCAATGTTTTTTTTTCTGCGATATGGAAAAAAAAAATCAGATGATTTCAATAGCTTTATATTTGAAAAACAAAAAACTATGATTTTGTAGGCGAGTAAATCAGCAAAAGAAATAAACTAATTGCAAGCATAGATAAATAACAGAACAAAGATACAAAAGAAAATAAGCAGTGCTTTATATTTTTCAAGTAAGTCTAACAGTATTCAGGTACAGAAAATTGAATAATCAAATGTAAAATAACAATGCATAGTCTTCACTGTATAAATTAAACCTAATAAATCTGTGTTAAAGCTACAAAAGTGATTTTTCTTTGCTGTTTTGTTGTTTGATTATGTTCATGACAGAGAAAGCAACAGGAACATTAAACTGCTGTAAACCAATATAGGCTACTGTTACACACATCCATTTTTCTTTCTCAATTGTTTCCCTTCACATAAGCCATAAGCATCTGTGTTTACAAGCATACTTGCAGATCACAGTATTTCAGGCACAAATAGAACAGAATTTAACAGACTCATGCTGTTCAAGTGTATTGCGGGTTAACCGGACGCTGAGCGGCGCTACCAAATAATAGAAACAATTACTATCAGTGATGAGTCTGATGCCGGCGCGGAGCAACAAAAATACAATCGAAACCCATTAAAATCAGTGATGCTGTATTTTCTGATGCGCGCCGGAGCAACAAACTACACAATAGAACCCATGATAATCAGGGAGCGTCTGATGCGGCGCGGACGCAACAAAATACATAGAACCCATTATAAAACAGTGATGCGGGTCTGCTGCGGCCGCGCCAACAAAATTACAAAGAAAACCTTATAAGCAGTCGATGATGTCTGGATGCGGAGCGCTACGCGGCGCAACAACTACAATAGAACCCATTATAATCAGTGATGCTGTCTGGATGCGGCGCGGCGCAACAAAATACAATAGAACCCATTATAATCAGTGATGCTGTCTGGATGCGGCGCGGCGCAACAAAATACAATAGAACCCATTATAAACAGTAATGCTGTCCTGGAGCGGCGCCAACAAAATACAATTAGAAAACCCATATACAATCACCGTGATGCTGTCGTCTACATGGATGCGGCCCACACAAAAATACAGTATACCCCATTATAATCAGGAGGCGGTCTGTCTAACACTGGATGCGGCGACAAAATACTATAGAACCTATTATAATCAGTGATGCTGTCTGTCTACACTGGATGCGGCGCAACAAAATACAGTAGAACCCATTATAATCAGTGATGCTGTCTGTCTACACTGGATGCGGCGCAACAAAATACAATAGAACCCATTATAAACAGTAATGCTGTCTACACTAGATGCGGCGCGACAAAATACAATAGAACACCACTTATATCAGTGATCGCTGTCGTCTACACTGGCATTGCGGCGACAACAAAATACAATAGAACCCCATTATAATCAGTGATGCTTCTGTCGTTACAATGGATATGGACGCGGAGTTAGTGACAAATTCCTCGACAGAAAATGATGCCGAATTCTCTTTATTGAGTATGACACAAAGTTTTCAAATGATAGCACGGTCCTTGTCCGTAAGTGAGACAAACTTTGGAGAACGTTCACATGTCGCGCCTTAAAACACGTGGGAAAACGCCAGTTGCGCCGCTTTTCACTTCTTCCTAAGTGCTGGGGAGCTTGCGCTTTCATGGCGTCTGCCGTTGCTAAGCAACCGTGACCTGCCCTCACCAGACGACGCAGAAGTTTCAACAAAGGTTAAACGGATTCAGATGAAACGAGTGAGTAGCTCATGCTCTAAAGATTTAAACATGGGTATCTCTGTAAGCTGTGCGTTCGGTGTAGACCATCCGTGTCTGGGTGTGAGCAAAGAAAACAGATCAGTATAAATAAAACGATCACGTAGCATCTACTAAAAATTGCCCATCTGCGATCGGTGCTATCGCGGATGGCACATCGCGGACTAGCGATGCTGGACACGATATACGTGACAGCCCTAATTCCAAGGTTCAGAACTCACTGAAATGTGGGAGTAATGCAGTCAGAAAATGCTACTTCTCTCTTCTAAAGTCGAGTTTGCCGCACATAGGTTTAAACATTATGGATTTAGACGCACGCGTTATCCAACAAAAAAAAAGCACCATACAAACTAAGAACACAAGCATTTGTATATTGAAGATCAAGCTAGGTTTATAGCACAAGCTAATAGAGACATGTATCTTATAACTATTTAGTTATAGTAGTTTATATGTAATAATTGTGAATTTGTTTTTATTAGTTTCCAATGTCATTTTAAGTGCAGTTAAAGTTTTAGTAATTCGGTTGTGTGTTTGAGTCATTTTTATAAATTTTCTTTTTTAAATGTCTATATGTTTTTAGTTATTTTTATTGTAGTATATCAATTTAAACCAAATTAAAATTGAGAAATGTTACCTTGGAAAGTAGCTGAAATGAAATAATTTGTTAATATATATTTTCTTATGTAATGTTATTTCAAATCATTTGAAAGAAAATTAGTGTCTTATGTTTAATGAATTACTTTATTATATTTTTAAAATAATTTTTCAATTCAATTTTTTTTCAACCATTCAAATTTCAAATCGGAAATGGTTTTAGTTTTAGTTAACTATAATAATCCTGGTGTCACATTTCAATTGCATTGCAGTTCAAGAGAATCAATAATGACATTTTTTCAATAAATACCCATTGTTTTATTTATGCTCTTAAATCACTGTTGTTATTTTTTTTTTTACGATGTTTTTATGCACAATTGTTACTTTTGTGTGGTTGATCTTGTTATGGTGATGGTCGCTGTCTCTTTTTCACAGGATCTCTCACAGTGTAAGAATGTGATGATAGAGCGAGGTGAGCTCTTCTTGAAGAAAATATCCCTGTCCAGGGGCAAAGTGGGTAAACTGTGCCACACCTTCATCAAAGACACACTCATCGTCCCGAGTGGTTTTAAAGGTTCTGGAAAATGCAGCAGCTGATAACAAACGTTTTACAGTATATGTCACCGAATCACAGCCGGATTCAGCAGGGTGAGTCTTCAGTGCACTGCTCGAGTGTCTCTTGCTGTCTACTCTTCTGCCCTACAAAGACAACATGCAGTAATACTGGAACAAAGTACAACGTCTTCAGAGTCATTTTTCAGTTTTGCATACATTTTCTCAGAAACTAGTAGTTTTCCATTAATGCACGACTACAGAGGAAAACCTTCAAGAGTCATTATTACATGGCATTTGTTTTATAATATTGGGTTGACTAAAATAGGAAGAAGAAAAATATATAAATTTCAAGGTCTCCATTTAATTCAGTGAGGTTTTTTTCCATTTGTGTTACTTTAGGAAAGTAACACAAAACCGTATCCTAGAATCAAATCTATGCATTAATCGAATCGCCTTCTAGCTCCTTGTCAGAGTATGTCAACAAGGAACCGAGCAGTGCCAGTTGTTGTTAAGAATGTACCGTAAGAGTATTCAGATGATACGGGTACCGGGAGACGCTCTGAATGTGAGGGGTGTAACTGTGACGGTACCAAAACGATCCCCACCCCTAATAGCATGACTTAATCAGGTAATGGTATACAGGTTACATGGGGTTTATCTCGTATTCGTCTGTTTAATCGTTAGAGAGTGCTTTATGAATTAGTATTAGTATCCCCTTGCCCTTAGTAAGACAGAGGCTCAAAATCAGGCCGACAAGACCGCACTCAATAATCGCCCACAATCGAATATGAGTATGTGATTGTAACAGACTGGGACGCTGTTGGACAGTCTAGGGTAGTGTTGTCGTTTTGTTACAGTAAATAACCTCTTAATTGCTTTACTTCTCGTACTACTCAAATCAGTTCTCAGAATCAATAGTTAGGCTTTCCAAAAACTATTAATCAGAAATATCAGCAATATAAATTATAGTGAGCCTTGCCGAGAAAGCAGTGTTATAGTCGGCGGGGTTTTTGTAGCAATAGGCAACAATACATTGTATGGGTCAAAATTAGCTATTTTTCTTTTATGCCAAAAATCATTAGGATATTAAGTAAAGATCATGTTCCATAAAGATATTTTGTACGTTTCCTACCGTAAATATATCAAGACTTAATTTTTTATTAGTAATATGCAGTGCTAAGAACTTCATTTGGACAACCTTAAAGATGATTTTCTCAATATTTAGATTTTTTTTTTTTTGCCCCCTCAGATTACAGATTTTCAAATAGTTGTATCCCGGCCCAATATTGTCCTATAATTGATGCTTATGACTGGTTTTGTGCTCCAGGGTCACAGTTGGTAACACTTTAGAATAGGGAACACGTGTTCACTATTAACTAAGAGTTTTCCCTCAATAAATCCTGATTTGCTGCTTATTAATAGTTAGTAAGGTAGTTGTTAGTTTAGGTATTGAGTTGATTAAGGGATCTAAAATATGCTCATAAAGAGAGAGTAACCTAGAACTATGAGAGTAATGCCAAGCAAAGAGAGTACAGGAATGTGTAATATGCATGTTAATAAGCAACTAGTTAATAGAGTGAATTTATCCTTGAAAATAAAGTGTTACCAAACATTTCTGTTCTCTTGATGGACTGCTTTAATTAAGGTGAGCTTCAACACCAATCTTAGGATATTGTATTGTGGCCATAAGATTAAAGTGATTGAAGTTCTTGCTGCGCATAAACATCTGCTGCTTATGTTGTGTGATGCTTAGGTACATCATGGAGAAGGATGACCTGGTAATTGTGGGTGCTGAGGGTGTTGTGGAAAGTGGAGGTGTAATAAACAAGGTCTGAAACACACATACTTTTGCATTCTTGATGTTTGCAGTTGTATCCAATGGCAAGACCCACACCGATTATTATTTTTATAGTAATAAAAATCATTTATTTCAGTAAAAGAACAGACACTACAATAAAAAACTGAACGCCGCTGCTCAACGACAGTCGCATCACAGATCAGATTTCCCTTTTTCTGTCTCTCATTGAGGAGTAGTGAGTTCGCAGCTGACTGATCAAAGGGGTTTGAGGCGAGACTGACAGAGAAGAGTGAGGGCAACTGGACGAGAAAGGTGAGGCGAGACTGAGCGAGAAGGGTGAGGGTCGAGACTGACAGTAAGAGTGTGGGCGAGACAGACGAGAAGAAGTTTAGGCGAGAGAGAGAAGAAGAGTGAGGCGAGACAGACGAGAAGAGTGAGGCGAGACTGACGAGAAGAGTGAGGCGAGACAGACGAGAAGGGTGAGGCGAGATCTGACCGAGAAGAGTGTAGGCGAGACGAGACGAGAAATAGTGATGCGAGACAAGACAGAAGGGTGAGGGCGAGACAGACTGAAATGCAGGCAGACTGACGAGTAAGGGTGAAGGCAAAAAAAAAGTAGAGCTTGGCGAGTAAGTGTGAGGCTAGACTGACGAGTAAGTGTGAGCGAACATACTAGAGTCGGTGATAGGCGAGGACATAACTAGAAGGTAGAGGCGAGAGCAACAGAGAATGGTGAGGCTAGTATCTGACGTAAAGGGTGAGGCGAGACAAGTACGAGAATGTGGTAGGCGATACTATACGAGAAGAGGAGTCGAGACTGACGAGAATGAGTGAGGCAGATTCTG
This sequence comes from Sinocyclocheilus anophthalmus, assembly GCA_018155175.1. Taxonomy (NCBI): domain Eukaryota; kingdom Metazoa; phylum Chordata; class Actinopteri; order Cypriniformes; family Cyprinidae; genus Sinocyclocheilus; species Sinocyclocheilus anophthalmus. The sequence goes on from JADLZN010007355.1 coordinate 263,024, forward strand.
ACAGAGTAAGGGTGAGGCGAGAGCAGACGAGATATGGTGAGGCAAAGAGTACTGACTAGAAGGGTTAAGGCGAGACTGACTAGATATAGTGAGTCGCAGATCTGACAGAGGAGAAGTGTGGGGCGAGACAGACGAGAAGGGTGAGGCGAGACTGACGAGAAGAGTGAGGCGAGACTGACGAGAAGAGTGAGGCGAGACAGACGAGAAGAGTGAGGCGAGACAGACGAGAAGGGTGGGGCGAGACAGACGAGAAGAGTGAGACGAGACAGACGAGAAGAGTGAGGCGAGAAAGACGAGAAGAGCGAGACGAGACTGACAAATAGTGAGGGCGAGACTGACTAGTAAGGTGATGGTCGAACATGACGGGAGAAGGTGATGCGAACTGACGAGAAGAGTGAGGCGAGACTGACGAGAAGAGTGAGGCGAGACAGACGAGGAGAGTGAGTCGAGCTGACTGACATGAAGAGTGAGGTGAGGTGAGACAGACTAGACGATCGTGGATGATTTAGTTTCGAAATGAAATGCAAAAGTGCCTGTTTTAAAAATATTTGGGATTTTGAAAAGCCTGTTGACTTTTGTCATTTATCTAAGGTGATTTTGGAAGTTTTTAAACATTCGTTTCTTATTTAATTGGTTCCACAGTGTTTATATTAGGCATAGCCTTCCCTATAGCATGGTGTATTTTTATTTTCTTTTGTTAATAAAAGTTCTATGTTTTAAATATAGGCTAAAGTGACTTTGATGTTGTATTTTGTCGTTGCATTCAAGCAATTGACGCCGAAATGCTGCTAATTCGAAAGTGAAAGTAAATGCCATCCCCAGTCTTTAAATCAGAAGGGAAAGCGAGGAAAAGATGAACGCCCCCAAGCGTGATACCGTATATCGGTGTTAGTTCAATCACGTCGCTTACCGACTGGAAGAAATTTCCTCACCGTCAGCAACCCTGTGCATCTACCAACCAAGGAAATGTGAAAATGATTAACCCAGTAACTTTGTTTTGGTGAGCATTTTTCTGCAAGTGTCTGAGAAAACGAGCGCATCTGATTTGCTCCCCTAGTGATGTCACAAAGGGATCTCATTATAATATCACCACCCCTCAATCTGTAAGTTTCCACCCATTGCGGCTGTCATTGTTTTTCACGCAGTGACGAACAGTGTACCAAAATTCTAATGCCATGGCAAAAAGTTTGAGCAAAAACATGCGAACTGTTTCTGTGTTTGCTGCACAGACGACGGCGACAGAACATGTTTAGAGCGCAGGCGAGTCCTCCAGAGAGAGCAACAGAGTCAATGGATTTATTGATTTATTACTGTAAGATCTAAAATAACATGCAATTTATTTCCGCAGCTGTTTCCTCATGCACCTAACGAATGTTTTCTACTCTAGTGTTTTTACACCGTAAACTTGTGTGATGATTGAGAACTTAGCTTTAGTAGTCACATGCTGTGACAGCAGCTTTCTGTACGTGTGCTTCGGATGTGTGCGATCAGAAAACCGTATATCTGAAGTTTAAACTCATATGATTTAAAACGCATGATTTCAGTGCGATAAACATGATCAGAACCATAACAGATGTTTTTAGCAGGTACCAGTTGTAATGGAGCAGCTCTATTCTGGAAAAGGAGGTGGGGAGCAGCAGCTCTTTTGCATTTAAAGAGACAGGCCCGAAAAAAAAAAAAAAAAACAGCGTGTTTCTGATGTCGCTTTCACATCAAAATAGGCATTTCAAATGATATGAATAATTATCTGTGAGTGTTTTGAGCTGAAACTTTAATCACAGGTACACATTCTGGGGACACCTGAGACTATAATTACATATTAGTAAAAGGGTCATAAGTATGTGCTCTTTAAAGATATATATTGTACTTGCAATCTACAAACCAAATAGATAAAGTTTAATAAAATAAACGACAACTCAAATGTGTATTTTGATGGTCTGTCTTTTGCTATTATGACAAGAAAACCGGTATGGAAGCAAATAGATCGCAAAATCTCAAAGTGACCAGGGGGTGTCATCCTGAAAAACAAGGTTTTGCCTCAGTGTCTTGGCTCATTAAAGGAACACTCCTCTATTTTTGTAAATAGGCTAATTTTCCAACTCCCCTATTGTTAAACAGTTGAGTTTTACCGTTTTTGTATCCATTCAGCCGATCTCCGGGTCTGCCAGTAGCACTTTTAGCTGTAGCTTATCATAGATCATTGAATCTGATTAGACCCGTTAGCATCTCGCTCAAAAATGACAAAAAATGTCTATATTTTTCCTATTTAAAACTTGACTCTACCATGGGTGCAGCAGGCGCAATGATATTAAGCAGCTCCTGAAAAAAAAAATAAACGGCTGAAAATAGTCGCCCAGCCTAGGGGGGGGGGGTAAGGGGGGGGGGGTAACTTCCAATAAGCCTATTTTCAGGTGCTGTGTTATATCATTGCGCCTGCTGCACCCATGGTACGGCAGCAAAGTTCCTTGATTATTACGGCGGAATGAGAGTATAGCTCCTAGCCATATCGGCCTCGAAAATCGCAACTTTTCATTTTCCATCGGTCTTAGTACATTTAGTAAGTTTTAAATAGGAAAAATATAGAAACTCTTTGGTCATTTTTGAGCGAGATGCTAACGGTCTAGTCAGATTCAATGATCTATGCTAAGCTAAGCTGAAAGTGCTACCGCCAGACCTGGAGATTGGCTGAATTGATTCGAAAACAGTAAAACTCTACTGTTTAATTCTAGTGGAGTTGGAAAATGAGCCTATTTTTATTTCCAAAAATAGTGGAGTGTTCCTGTAAAACAAAATGCATTTAGCGGTTATAATTCCATTCATTTCCTAGATTGGTACCTATCAGATGGCCGTGTGCTCCAAGGCACACAACAAACCATTTTATGTGGTGGCAGAAAGTTTCAAGTTTGTGCGGCTCTACCCTCTGAACCAGCAAGACGTACCCGACAGATTCAAGGCAAGCTAGTTGAAACACTTTTTCAGTTACACATAATAGATGCATGCCATCGCTCTTGTTTCTTGTGTTTTAGTATAAAGCAGATATCCTGAAGACAGTGAAGGATCTGAACCAAGAGCACCCCATGATCGACTACACCCCTCCATCCCTCATCACATTACTCTTCACGGACCTCGGTGTGCTGACGCCTTCAGCTGTCAGCGACGAGCTCATCAATCTCTACTTATGATGATGATGATGATTACTGCTCTTCATAAAGCATGTGTATCATTGCCCAAGTGTATGACCACAGATGCACCTGAGAGATCCTGTATTTGGAGAGTATGCTACAATCCCGATGTTAAGATTAAATGATCTGTTTAAATATCAGAATGGACAATTATTTTCATGTGACGTGACGTGTGGCCAAGTATGGTGACCCATACTTGGAATTAGTGCTCTGCATTTACCCATCCCACAGAAGTGAACACACACACACCCGGAGCAGTGGGTGTGCGCCATTTATGCTGGCCAGGTCGGCCTTTGGAGCAGTTGGGGGTTCGGTGCTTTGTTCAAGGGTCTCACCTCAATCGTGGTATTGAAGGTGGAGAGAGCGCTGTTTATTCACTCCCCCCACCTACAATCCCTGCCGGTACGAGACTCGAACCCACAACCTTTGGGTTACGAGTCCGACTCTAACCATTAGGCCACGACTTCGCCCAAAAAAAAAAAAAAGAAAAAAAAAATACTGCAGACCCTGTGTCTGTCTTTAACAGGATCGCCCATATTTACATGTCAGTGATGAATATTAACTTGTGAATAGTAATACTTGTATGTGAATGTTAATAATTGGAACAGGAAAATAGCAGAAATAATTATGGAAACTCAACTATGGAGAGTTGAAAACTGTTCAGATTCTGCTGTAAAGCAGCTCTAAAAGACAATGGTGTCATTATTTAGCTGAAGTCAGTTCAGTTTTGGTTAAATTCAGATCGATACAGTGTGAGGTTCATCAATTTTGAAGCAGGTTTAATTCAGCTAGATCATATACAGTGTATAACACTACGCTGCTGTTTTCTCATATGTCACTTTAAACACTTCGAGTTCGGCTGGATTGGCTGTCAATGTTTTTATTGTTCATTTTGGGTGAACTATCCCTTTAATGTCAGGACTCAAACGGTACAGTTATGAACAGCTGTAAAGGAGTTACAATTTTATAATTTTGATAAATTATTATATGAACATGCGCTAAAGCCAACATAGTTCTTTTTTATGTAGACCAGGAATGCATTATCGAAAAAGTTGCCACTACTTGCTAAAACAATATATGGTGGCTTCTGGGAAAACATGCAATCTGACAAAGCAGGTTATATACACAACATTAGTATGTTTCTACACTGCATTAGCGGTTAACTCACAAACCTCGCTGCTTAGATCAGATGCAGGTGGCTGTTTTCACAAATGTTTACTCATAAATAAATTAGTATCGTAACAGTGATTTCAACCCCCTTCATAATCCTTAAAAATGATCAGACAAAACAGCATCGACAGTTTGATATAACTCACATTCCACATGTACACAAAACATTACCGTTGACCGATAGCAGGATCTGTGAGGCCCTACTTTAAGGCAAGTTTTCCTCAGGACTGTCCATGAGAGACTTTATCCAGCTGGTGCCATTGATGAGTTTGGTGGCTGCAATAATGTACTCAGTCCAACTATCTTCCATATTAGACAAGAACCGCAGAGCAGCGATTTCAGCATACGTCACACCGCCAAGAAAGAAGACGAGGGTGGTTCTGTTTTCTCCAGGCTGACCTGCAAATTAAAGAGAAGGAGAACCACATACAACCATATGCATAAAGTGTTTTATTGAAACATGATTTATATAGCGCTTTTAACACTACACATCGTTTCAAAGGAGCTTTACATAAATAATATCTAATAATGTCCTCATACCTGATAATCACATTTAGCAGATTAGAGCTGGGCGATACAATCAAACAGGTAGTTAAGATTTGCTATGTAGTATACAGTCAAACCAAAAATTATTAAGACACCAGATATAATTGTTGATTTTTTTTTTACTAGTGCGTGCAGGACACTATAGTTCATTTATGTAAGTGAGGATACCAAAAAAAAAAAAAGTAAAGCGTGACATATACTCAAAAATTATTCATACAGTGGACTACCAGTAAAACTGATCAACATTTGGGACCAAAAATTATTCAGACACTTTGACCTGACCATGTTTTTGAGGCACACACAACTCTATAGGAAGTATAGAAATAATTCTAATTAAAAGAAATTTTTTTTTTTTTTAATAAAAATGTAAACCAAAAATGCTAAATAGATGTAACAAATCAAAGTGTTCTGTTCACGCACACTAAGATGAAGCACTTTCAAGTGAATTTCACAAGCTAGCTCAAGTTCATTACTAAGATGGTTAAGACTAGGGTTGCAAAAAGGTGGAACATTTCCAGCAAATCTCGGAAATATTCCAGAAATTTTGGAAAATTTCCATGATTTTTTGGAATATTCCAGGGATTTTCCACCCCTTTGCAACCCTAGTTAAGACTATGATGGGTTTACTGATCTAGAATGACCGTCTTTCCTCACTTACGCTTCTTGTGAAGGCCTGTGGGAACCTGCTGTCTCTCTTCAAAGTGTGGCCCAGGCAGCATCTTCAGCACCTCCTCGATGCTCCTCCAGCCAGGACGAGCGAGCACCTGTGTCAGGCGAACACTCAGCGGCGCATAGCCACTGTACACGTACGAGATGTCGTTGGGGTTCTAAAGGAAAGTTAACAAGCATCAGTCATTCCCAAAACCATCAATAACAAACACACAGTCCTTAGACGTGCCACAGTCAAGTGGGAATTTACACGGCTTGTGCCCATATAAAATATGTATCAAATATACAGTATATATCTCCAAACAAATGATGCTAGAAAACATTTCTCAAAACTATCTGCAATTTTCTGAGGCATCTGTAATCACTTTTAACTAACTGATCGCAAGGTTATTTAATGAACGTACACTATCAGTCAAAAGATTTTGAAAAGTACGATTTTTTTAATGTTTTTTAAAGAAGTCTCTTCTGCTCACCAAGCCTGCATTTATTTGATCCCAAATCCAGCAAAAGCAGTAATATTGTGAAATATTTTTACTATTTAAAACAGCTATGTTCTATGTGAATCTCTGTTAAACTGTAAAGTATTTCTGTGATGCGCAGCTCTATTTTCAGCATCATTCCTCCAGTCTACAGTGTCACATGATCTTCAGAAATCAGTCTAATATACTGATTTGATGCTCAAAAAACATTTATTATCATTATTATCATGTTGAAAACAGCAGAGTAGAATTTTTTCAGGTTTCTTTGATGAATAGAAAACTCAGAACAGCATTTATCTGAAATGAAAATTTTTGTAACTTTATAAATGTCTTTATTATCACTTTTGATCAATTTAATGCATCCTTGCTAAATAAAAGTACAAATAAATAAATTATACTCACTCCAAACTTTTTAATGCTATAGTGTATAATGTTACAAAAGCTTTATATTTCAGATAAACGCTGATCTTTGGATCTTTCTATTCATTCTGAAAAAAAATGTACTCAACTGTTTTTAAACACTTTTAAATATTGATAATAATCAGAAATGTTTCTTGAGCAGCAAATCAGCATATTAGAATGATTTCTGAAGATCATGTGACACTGAAGACTGGAGTAATGATGCTGAAAATACAGCTTTGATCACAGAAATAAATTATATTTTACAATATACTCAAATAAACAACAGTTATTTTAAATAGTAAAAATATTTCACAATATTACTTTTTTTTTTGCTGTATTTTGGATCAAATAAATGAAGGCTTGGTGAACAGAAGAGACTTCTCTAAAAAACATTAAAAATCGTACTCTTCGAAAACTTTTGACTGGTAGTGTATGATGTCAAGTGCACAGAATAACCAAAATTGTAACTCACTAAATTAGCTCCTCGACAACTACAAAGTGTCCCAAAACTTTACTGTTTTGAACAGTAACATGGTTTGAAAACCCAACATACTTGTGCTTGTGAAATATTTTACTTGAATATTTTAAATGTGTGCATGCACTAAATATATGCTATTGGTTTTGATATGTTGTTGTCTAATGCAGTGGGTCCCAACCCTGGTCCTTGAGGCACCCCAACACTGCACATTTTGCATGTCTCCTTTCTGACACACCGGTTTCAGGTCTTGAAGTCTCTACTAATGAGCTGATGATCTGAATCAGGTGTGTTTAAGGAGACATGCAAAACATGCAGTGTTGGGGTGCCTCAAGGACCAGGGCTGGGAACCACTGGTCTAATGTATTGAAATCAATACATTACACTAAGCAAAACTAAATGAATGTAAGTGTGTAAAGTGTCCATTAGTTCAAAGCATTGGAGTGAGTTTGGGTGGGGACTATTTGAACGGTGAAGGCCATTTTCAGTTATATGAAAACCGTACTAAAAATGAATACCAGGACAAACCTGTTCATTGGCATCCTCCATCCACAGTTTGAGGGTCTTCCTGATTGTGGGGTAGTTGTTTCTCATGGTGCTTTGAGGTTTGAGTAACCCAACCCTTTCCAGGTTCTTGAGAGTTAGAATGTGCTTGTAACCATATGTCTAACCCAACAAAACACAAACAACTGTAAATGTTTAAGGCATTTATAATTCACTTCTATGGTCTTGCACAAAATTCTGTGATTCAAATTCACCATTATGCATTCACAAAATCGGTCTAAAAGGAAATAAAAGCAAAGCACAAAGAAATTCCCTCTGTCGTACCTGAAGGATCTCTTTCTTATAGTAGTCCAGGACCTTCTGTTTGAGGCCGTTGTTGCAGACAGACTGCATGCAGACCAGTCGCAGGATCTTTATCAGCGGGTCTTTCTGTGCTATGCAGTCTTCTATATATGTGCTGACCTGAGAGTAAAATCACAAAGACATTACTCAAACCTAAAATATAATCTATCTCCAGAGATAGTACCATGTTAAAAATGCATTTCTTTTCTCAAATTTCTCAAATTATTTCTAAAATATTTAGGGGAAGTGAGCTTGTATATTAAACCTCATTCTTTTCTGTTTGAACAATAATTGATGCAGAGTAGTCCATTGTATTTACACCTAGAATATCTTGGATACTTTTAGCATTACGTCAGTTGCTCCCCAATGGATCCTCTGCAGTGAATGGGTGCCGTCAGAATTAGAGTTATGATGGATTTGTTTCTTACAAACACACAGCTTTTGGCTTCTCCAGATGTTAACTGATGGACTGGAGTGGTGTGGATTATTGTGATGTATTTATCAGCTGTTTGGAATCTCATTCTGACGGCACCCATTCACTGCAGAGCATCCATTGCTGAGACACTGATGCAATGCTACATTTCTCCAAACCTGATGAAGAAACAAACTCATTCTAATTCAAAACTACATTTTGAATGGACTTAGGGTCTGAGTAAATCTTCATCACATTTTCATTTTAGGAAAACTATTTCTTTAACTTTTTTTTTGTTGCACAAAAACAGAACATTTCTTTAAGGTTATACAAATCATAAGAAAATGTCCATTACAAATGTCATTTCTTAAATTAGCATTTATAATGAAATCATAAACAAGGCACCTTGTCTGTGTCTACTCCGGTCATAAACTCTTGCTCAACGGTCAGACTGTCAAAGAAGTCTTCTGAGGCTGAAACACAGGACAGCAAGGCACAAAAAAAGGTAAGTAGTAAAAAGCTAAATTAATTGGAACTCATGTCAGGTCTCATAATATTATCATATCATTTTCCACAGTTTGTTAAAATGACTAGGAAAGACATTTACTGTACAATGGAAGTCCAGCAAGCAAGCAGGCGGGCACCATCAGGAATATTCAAATGTGCATTTCTCACCATATTACATAATATGAAGTATAACCACGAGTCAGCTCGTAAGTCACAGTTTGCTGAATTCCAAAAACAAATGATCTAAATAAATGATTTATATATTTATGAGCCATTGCAAACCATGTTAGCATTTAAATCACAGGATATGAACGCATAATTATTTTTTACTGAATGATATCAGCAGAATGACTACTACTTGTGGCAAAAATAGAGTCATTTGTAGAATTAGCAATTGCACTTAACTGAATAACTTAATCCTGGTTAATCCTCTAAGTCTACAGTTGATAAAGTTCACTGCATGAAAGGAGAGTAAGAAAAACAACATGCTATGCCAAAAGCATTTCTAACCAGGCCACATTTATAAATATCTAGAGTCAAAATTAAATTTAGGATATCTGCCATTCTGTTTTCATTAGTTGTAAAAGCTAATATTAATTGGACACTCTACATAACTAGTCAGAATTCATTCTCTTTTCTGACAAAAACTAGTTTAAAATAAATGTATAATGTGCTAGAAATAAACCTAAGATCTGCAAGATCTGATGCAGTACGTCAGAAATCTGAAAAATGGACATTTGACATTAGTAACAACATAATTACTGCTATTTAAAAAAATGATGCTTTCATTTGTAAGATGCTTTTTTTTTTGGAATCCCCACTAAGGAATTAATGACTAGATATCTGCTATTGCTTTTGTGAGCCAATCATTATTATTTTAATTTTTTTTACTTTTCTAGTGAAAATGCAGTTCAATACATTCAATAGAAAATTTGATGTATATCAAAAAAAATCATCAGAATTCACCAGCTTGCCATTGTAAAAACATTTACAAATCTTTTCTTTTCTCTTTTTTTTTTATTTCTGACTGCACGAATGACTTACTTGTAGGGGTGTGCGATATATATCGTCTGCGATAATATCGTAATTGTAGTTTTAACGATGTGCGATTTGACATTATCGAGGATTTTGCAAAAACCATTCAAAACACCTCTACAGAGCGCACGCATACATTACGTGAAGTCTAGACTAGTGCGTGTGCACATTTAGTGTGTTTTCTTTCACTGCATGATTCAGTCTATTAAAATGCATTTAGAATGATCACAAATTCAAGACATGACGGCAGAAAATTTATATATTTATACCACTTCATATAGTTATTATTATATAGAGTGCCGTTTTTCTCCAAAAATGACCATGATTACAAATGTGACATTGAATTCAATAAACAATAAGTTAATTAAGAGACTAACGTTTTAGACACCATATTGCTTGTTTTTGCTCTATTTCGCCAACAAAAATCATTCCGAATACAGCCACAGCGCTGTTTTGTGTCTCTGAGCAACATGACGGTGTTTCGTTCCTGAATGAATCAACCGTTTAAATGATTCGGTTCAATCGCAACGACTCACTTAACAGTGACTTACTGCCACCTGCTGGTTTTTTTTTTGTTGTTGTTGTTGATTTTTTTCTTCATGTTTTAAATCATTTCAAATATCAGTATTCAACGTTTTATGTTTATTATATCAAAACATTATTTATGCATTTTGTAACTGCAGGTTAAATGCATCCATATCCCCTCTGAGATACATAAACTGTGTAAACACATCTAAATGCCACTTCAGATGCAGCTTCTGTGTTGATTTCATTTGCTTGGTAACAGCCCAAATGTCTTATTATTCTAATTCCCTGATTAAATGTAAGAATTTGACTCAAAAGATAATGAACACTTTTAGAAAAAATGGCTTTATAAAGGTAAAAACGCCCATAAAATGCAAAAATCAGTTTAAACTTATTGGAAAAGATTAATTTCTATCAGTATGAACTGACCAGCACACAGAATATTAAAAACATTAGGAGTCAGCTGTCTGCGGCAGTCATTAAGGTACCAGCACAATAACACACAAAATATCGTCTAATTATCGTTATCAACAAAATTCCAGAAAATATCGAGATATAATTTTTTTTGTCAATATCGCACACCCCTACTTACTTGTTATGTCCTTTATGAGTTCAGCGATGGAGGTGTGATTAGCCAGGGAGCTCCGAGCCGCCTGCATGTGAGGCAACTGCGAAACAAACTGTTTAATCTCTCCAACGGTTTTTGCATTGTGTCGCTCCTGGCACAGAGACGGGAAAACCAGCTCATTAATGGCAAACACTACCAAATCAGCATTTTAGAATGATTTCTGAAGGATCGTGTGTCACTTAAGACTGGAGTAATGATGCTGGAAATCCAGCTGCGCATCACAGAAATAAAATGTGTCACTGGCGACAAAAGCAGTCTCAAGTCGCTTGGGTGTATTTGTAGCAATAGCCAAAAAATACATGTATGGGTCAAAATTATAGATTTTTATTTTATGCCAAAAATCATTAAGACATTAAGTAAAGATCATGTTCCATAAAGATATTTTGTAAATTTCCTACCGTAAATATATCAAAACTTAATGTTTGATTAGTAATATGCATTGCTAAGGACTTCATCTGGACAACTTTAAAGATGATTCTCAATATTCTGATTTTTTTTGCACCCTCAGATTCCAGATTTTCAGATAGTTCCAAATATTGTGCGATCCTAACAAAGCATACATCAATGGAAAGCTTATTTATTCAGATTTCAGAAGATGTATAAATCTCAATTTCACAAAATTGACCCTTATGACTGCTCTTGTGCTCCAGGGTCACATTTTAAAATATATTCACATAGAAAAGAGTTCTTTTGAATTGTAATAATATTTCACAATGTTACCATTTTTACTGTATTCTTGCTGTTGTCAGACACACAAAAGCAGCACAGACCTCAAACGCGGCTGATATAATCTTGGCTTTCTTGCTGAGAGCCGCTCCAACAGCATTGAAGTTCTTGTCCCGTATTTCAGCATAAAGCTCCTCGGCCGAGTTGAGCTGCAGTTTTTTCGGCTCAGTGGGGAGCTCCTTCCCACCTTCTCCCTGTTTCTTCTGTGCAAACTTCTCAGGAGGTAGCTTCACGTAACCTGCCGAAGCAACCAATGCATGACGAGACAGACTACTGGCGAAAACGAGAGCTTTAAAATTCAATATTTCTGAAGTATTTCATGTCCGCACGAATCTGAAACTCATTTACCATTAGTGATGCCAAAGATCTCATCGATAAGACCCTCATAGGTAAGTTGAGTGGCTAATGGCGTGAGCAAATCCACGTTGCGATCCAACAGGAGGAGGGTATCGAACACGGGCAGGATTTGCGTTTGACTCCCTGCAAACTCTCTCTTCATCCGCAACATCATGTTGGCCACATGCTGAGAAAGACACAGCCACCATGCACACAATTAAAATTAAACATCAATGAGAGAAATAAATGAAGAGAGTTGACACAAACACTTTTCTACTCACTCTTGCACACTCGCCTTTGCCAAAGATTTGCGGTATTGTTCCATAAAGTGCTTGCAAAGTCATGAGGCCCTTGGCAGCGTGATACAGGCTCGTCTGATCATTCTCTAAATAGCATTCCTTCATGAAAGAAAACAAGGTTATGTGAACATCCCAAAGCATCTGCTCATGCATAACATGTCAGCATAAAAAGGTGCTTTCCAAACGTTTTACAAATGTTTTGTTATTGAATGAGACACTTTTGCAGCTTAACTTGGTCTTTTTTTGGGGTCTATATTTATTTACACAGTACAACCAACATTCATTTAAAGGGGTCCTATTATGCTTTTTCACTTTTTCAACTGTTTGAGCATAAAAAAAAGATCTGCAAGGTCACAAAGCTCAATGTCCACTCTAAAAGGAGATGTTCTTTTTAACAGAAAACACTTTTCAAAAACTACAACAAACGGCTGGCTAGATTACTTAATGTAACGATAGTTCTAATGCTATATTTGTATTCTAATTATTATTTTTTTAAGGAATATTACCAAGAAAAATAATTACCAGAATTAATTTCTTTATTATTCTAAGCCATTCTGAAAATAAATAAATAAAATAGTACGAATTTAAAAAAAATAATAAACCAGTTAATGTAGAGATTGTTAAAATCTAACAAAACAATTAAAATGGAATCCAGAAAATTAATGGAAAACACAGAATTTGGTCAAAATAAAACACAATTTGAGAAAAAAAATTATAAAATGTATTTCATAGGGCCGTTAAAAATGTAATTTTTGTTTAACTTTTAATAAATTGCTGTTAAATTGTGTAAGTTTCATTATTTCAATTAATTAGACATGCTTTTTGAGTCATATTTTATTTAACATTTAAAACAGAATGCAGAAAAATTTAAACTGGAAAAAAAAAATGAATTTATAAAAAAAATTTAACTGATTTCATAGGGCCCTAAAAATGTTCAAATATCAGGCTTTTGAGGAAGGTTTAGCTGTTCATCTCTCGATCATCGTTGCATTGCACTGCTTTATATGTTCTGAACCTACAGAGCTTTGATCATAAAACTAAGCATTTGAAATATCATCCCAAAAAAGAAACACTATTGGGAGATGACACCTGATCTCACTGATTTACATTACAAGCTATCAGAATTTCATCTTACTTTTTGGCCATAAAAATATCAGCAACTGCACCAAATTTCATCTTTTTGCTCAGTTTGCATAAAATTAGTTTGAATTCCATATTCTTACTATCTCATACTACATGAGCCATAAAAACCTAATGTATCAAATATGAAACTCAACAAAAAACACACTACTACTACTACTAATAATAATGCATTAATAAAGCACCGTGGCTATTTCTAGTCAAGGTCTGACTAACGCCGAATCAGAAATCCTACAGAAAACGAATGCAAATCCATGCTATTCTTGCCATTCAAACATGGTCTTACTCTAAAGGAACTCTCAGACTCCATGGAAAGAAGATCTCCATCGTAAGGGATAAGGTCCAGAATGTATTCATCGATGTTAGTGAAAGAGTTCAGAACCCCTTTCTCCTTCAGCCGCTGTTCACACAGCAGACTCCGGCGAGGCACAAACAGAATGTGGAAATCTCGGGGTTGTAGTTTATCCTCACTGCAATCCAAATATCACAACGTAATATCATCAGCAGCCCAGCACTGTCTCTGCCTACTGCCAGCAATCACACTGTAAAAAATGACCGTGAATTTAACGGTAAAAGACTGTAAAAATGCTACAGTAAAAACCTGTTAAATGGTTAATGGTAAATTCCTCTACTATATACGGTGAAAAAACTGTATTGGAAATTACATGTATTGGACATTAATTTTACAGTAGTATACAGTTTTTGGAAGTGAAAAGACTGTATAATTTACAGTGAATAACCGTAAATTGGCATTCCCAGAATTCCCTGCGTTACATTTCAAATTTGATGTTTTAAACTATGTTTCTTAGTTTTTTCTTATCAGTTTTGTATATTAGTGTTGTGTGTTACACCTAATGTTGTTAAATGAATGTTTATTGCATTATTTCAGTTTCATGTGTGTTACCGTGATGGTGTTTAGTGTTTGTGTGAACGAAACACTGTGCACCTTCTATATATGTTATTATTTAAAAGCTGCTTGTGATGGGCTCTGGTTCATAATGTGACTTTCTCATCACCACCTGCAATTTGGTGGTTATCAGTGTATTACAAAGCTACAAAACAGATTTCAGTACTTCAATAGGTTGGTATATTAACATTATATCAGTTAATGAAATAAAATTTAAGTTAAGACCGTAAAACGTTGCTACCATATTTTTTACAGTAAAATTCCGGCAACCACAGCTGCCGGTTTTTTTACGGATTATTTTTTACAGTGCACATACTTAAAACTACCTTTTTATTTTCTCTAATCAAAATCTCTGTTGTGAATGTTATTTTGGGAGCAACCGTTGTCTCAGAATTGAAAACCAGCACATTTTATGAACAGTTCATAATATATTTATATATTTGTTTATGATGTTTTGTTCAGATTCAGACTTGTCCCGGTCTGTCTAGTTTAGTGCTGACCGAAAGAATGCTTCGTTTGGCTTACCTTGCAACATTTTCTGCAATGATGTCCATCAATTCCAACCTTGGTCGCACAAAAAAGACAATATTCTTGACGGCAGCGGACGGTATACGACCACCTTTGAGAGTGAACATTTTCTCGACTTCATGTTCCTTTTGAAAAACGAAATTGAGACAGTTAGCACACTTTCTTGAAGAGGGATAAAATATTCTTTGAAATTGGAAATTATATTTTCTGGTTTCGCACTCACCAGAAAATACGTATAGATAATAGATAAATATGGGGGTTTTTTTTGATATGAAAATATAATTTATTATTTTTATTTATTTATTTTTATTTTATTTTTTTTTTTTTTTTTTTTTTATTTATTTTATTTTTTTGGTATAATTTGTCATTTTTATTTTTGTATAATCCGTCACTCACCTTCAAAAGGGAATATTGAGCAATTAACCCGAAGGGTCCAGTAAGATACTCGTCCCAAACAATGGCCTTAAATAAAACATAAATTGTGAAAACCCATGCATTAGAGGATGCTGACGCTATTAACGTTACATGTCGACTGACAGCATCACTGAACAATATTTGCAGTAATAATAAATCGCATAAAGTGCAGTTCACATTCGGAGTGATAGGAGAAGGACAGACTAATATGCATTAGCTGGTATTAAATCAAAGAGCTTTACCTTGCTTCCCGAACACTTATCTAAAAACTCGCGCAGGTCTTTTCGTGCAGCCTCTCTCAAAATATTTAGGTTTACTCTGCCGCAAAACAAATGCGACGCCATATTTGTTGAACCACAATCATATGACTTTCAGGACGTCACGTGATTCGTCTTTCAAAATAAAAACCAGCAGATGTCAATTTTACCACAGTGTTTATAATTTAATACATTTTAATTTAATGTCATTTCAATATTTTTTTAATATTTCTATGCTATTATTATTATACCATTAGCTTCGTTTCGCGAAAATTGTTTTGGATCAATCAGGACTTTTACATTCGCGTTATCAGTGTTTGTTGCCAAGTCCACATATTTTCGACATGTTTTCGTTGCTTGACATTCCAGAATCAGAATGAGCTTTGTATGGTGATCGAGAAGTGCAAAACAAATCACAATTCTGAAAACAAAATAACAAATTACAAACGCAAATGCAAGTCTAAAAAACAAAATAACAATTCAGAAAGCACAACAACAATTCAGAAAACATTATAACAAGTCAGAAAACACAATGACAAATTCGAAAACAAATGAGTAATTCAAACGAATGGCGCTGTCTCAAATTATACCTACCTCTTCCGGTTTGTCTGATTTGTCGTTGTGTTTTCTGACTTATTATAATGTTTTCTGAATTGTTATTTTGTTTTTAAGACTTGCATTTGGTTGTAATGTACTTTGTTCAGAATGTTTAGCACTTCTCAATCACCGTAGGTTTGGCTGACAAAAAAGTTTGGGAATCCTTGCATTACATGTAAATAAGAAATATCGTGAATTTGTGCAATTTAATGTGTTTGAAAGACAAAAGCCTTACAAAGACAAAGTAATACACGGTTAAATAACCGATGAAGTGATATTCAAATAAAAATTATAGGTGGATTAGCTAGTTGCTGTTTAATGAGTTGAAACTCTTCGTACCTTGAAAGGATTTTTTGTAAATCCAGTGGCATAGCCTCCTGAATAGTGACTGGTCTTAGTGTGAAAATCCACAAAACTGGAAGACTTTCTGAATGTATAATCGGTAGGACATTATAGAAAGGAAACTTTAAATGCCACATTAGGGAGAATCAATAAAATTCTGAAATTATTGTATTGCTATTGGTGAATATATGTAATATGTAATCAATAAAAAAGTAACTGAAATCTGATTCAGAGTATTTTGTGAGTGGCATGATGCAGTAAGCAAGAAAACGTTTCCAACCATCAATCCTGCTACGGGTGAGGTTATCTGCCAGGTCGCAGAGGGCGATAAGGTAGGTGTTTGAATTTAGTATTTTAAATTACATTACATCTGTGCCAACTAAAAATGTCCTAAAGCAGCTGGTTTGCTGGTCGTAGCTGGTAAACTCTTGGGGTTTTGGGCACTTTTCATCTGGTCAGGTTAAACCGGTTGAGCTTAAAGGAACACTCCACTATTTTTGAAAATAGGCTCATTTTCCAACTCACCTAGAGTTAAACAGTTGAGTTTAACAGTTTTCGAATCCATTCAGCCGATCTTCGGGTCTGGCGGTAACACTTTTAGCTGCAGCTTAAAATCAGATCATTTAATCTGATTAGACTGTTAGCATCTCGCTGAAAAATGACCAAAGAGTTTTGATATTTTTTCTATTTAAAACATGACTCTTCTGTAGTTACATCGTGTACTAAGACCGACGGAAAATGAAAAGTTGTGATTTTCTAGGCCGATATGGCTAGGAGCTATACTCTCATTCCGGCGTAATAATCAAGGATCTTTGCTGCCGTACCATGGGTGCAGCAGGCGCAATTATATTACGCAGCACCTAAATAGCTTATGGAAGTCCCTAGCTGAGACTATTTTCAGGTGCTGCGTAAATCATTGCGCCTGCTGCACCCATGGTAGGGAGTCAGTTTAAATAAAATATAGATACTCTTTGGTCATTTTTGAGCGAGATGCTAACGGTCTAATCCGATTCAATGATCTATGCTAAGCTATGTAAATTATGCTTTTTACAGTAATTTTACAGTTTAATATGATACTATAGACATTGCCCTACCCCGCGCATATGTATTAATTATTTGTGCAGTTTCTTAAAAGTCTTAAATTTGAGCTTAAAAATCGTGCAGAAACCCTGTTTTTAATCTGAGTAACAGGGGGGACATTCAGCTCAGGGACACAACATGTTTTAAAGACTGTGTTTTTGTACAAAAATATATATATTTTGGTGTGGAATAATATAAATACGAATACACACCAATGTTGGAATTTGTTTGATTTTTATTACTTATATTTGTGGCTGAATTTAAGCAAGCTTACTTGGGGACATGGCAGTTTAGCCTACTTGCACTAAAATATGAGTAATTATTTTTAATTAATAAATTTTGGGTACATATGTGTTGTGTTCTATGGTAGAGGGGCAGTAACATTGTAAGCTGACAGAATTCTTATTTTTGGGGGAACATCCCTCTTAACCCTACACTTTGCTTTTATTTGACTCTACCTGGTTTATTTAACAACCCCCATACCACCTCCTCTGTAAAACATGGTCTGCTTGGACTTTCTACAGCAGTCGAGCAGATAGAAAACAGGAGACGGGATTAAAATAGTGTGCATATTTATTTTTAAACAGTATCAAATAGACGGCTTAAATGGAACTTAACGTTACCTCACAAAAATAATGATTAAAGCATAATTTAATACAGTCTCTGACTGACCTCAGCAGGATGTTGATTTTCTTTTGTGCAGTGTATTTCAGTAATGCTGCCAGTGAAGAAATATGGCCTGATAGGAAGGAGTGATAGTTGCATTAGCTGCCAACGAGTCTGCATGACGTTTTCGTCTATGTTTCTCTACCCGTGTTTTTGCTGAGGCGGTGTGGGAAAAGCTGTCAAGGGCTGCCAAAGATGCCTTTAAGCTGGGTCTCCCTGGCGGGCGTATGGATGCGTCCCACTGGTGCTCTTGAGCTGATTGGCATGATGCAGGAGAGAGAGATGCTGCATATTTAGCTGTGAGTCTCTCAAACACTTCGTCCTAATAGACTTTGAGTGGATCCCACTAAATGTATGAAAACTATGCTGTCAGCATGATTCAGCTAAATGAAAGAACTAACAGCGACTCCTAAAAGTCCCCAGTATCGAATATCAATTACATCTAAAATTCAGGGTAATTAATTTTTTCACTCACTGAATGCTAAAAACATCTTTTTCCCAGGCTGGTCTAAATAATTCAGTTTAGAAGCCTGTTCCTCTCATTACTATGCACTGCGCAAAGTATCAAAGAAACGGTTACAAAATCCTGAAAACAGCTTGATAAGAACCGGGGTAACCATTATTAAACACAAGAAAAATATTAAAATGAGATTACACATTCAACTGCAGTCAAAGACGATGAATACTGAGAGTCTAGACTACTAATGAGAGTCTATATACTTTGTAACTTAATACTGAAGTAGTAAAACTGACGTTTGTGCTTAGTACAAAGTATTATGTAATTTTAGAAAATATAATTTGGAGAGTCCATGGGATTTTTAGTTGAAGACAAAATTACTTTTTGTTCCTTGTTATAATTTCCACAATGGGTCCTGTCATTTTGAAACGCATCAAATATATATATATCAATATATTTACAATAATACAAAGGTATGCTAATATTATTTTATTTAAATAGGAACTAGAGACTCTTGACAATGGAAAGCCATATGCCGTCTCCTACACTGTGGACGTGCCCATGGTGGTCAAGTGCTTGAGGTGAACTTTATGTGCTTATGATGAATTGTCTTTCACAGTGTTTTGTAGTTGAAACAGAAATCGGTGTAAGACATTTCCTTAATAATTGCTTTACATTAATATCACATTGCATTTTAGTCTAATGAAACCCTGTCCTTTCCCTGGGTTACATAATTAGTGTCTTGCATTACAATTTATAATTGCAATCTGAAGAGTTCTGCAGATTCCAGCACTAAAAAAATATTTAGACCCAAATTTAAGATTTATGTATTCGAATTGCATATAAAATGCAATTTGACCTTACACTAGTAAACTTAATGTGATGCATATATTTGTCAGTCATATGTGACCCTGGACCACAAAACTTCTTAAGTGTCAATTTTTCGAAATTGAGATTTATACATCATCTGAAAGCTGAATAAATAAGCTCTCCATTGATGTATGGTTTGTTAGGATCGGACAATATTTGGCTGAGATACAACTATTTGAAACTAGGGAATCTGCGGGTGCAAAAAAAATCTAAATATTGAGAAAAATTTTAAACCTTTAAAGTTGTCCAAATGAAGTTCTTAGCAATGCATATTACTAATAAAAATTAAGTTTTTATATATTTACATATAAAATATCTTCATGGAACATGATCTTTACTTAATATTTTAATGATTTTTGGCATAAAAGAAAAATCAATAATTTTGACCCATACAATGTATTGTTGGCTATTGCTACAAATATCCTACAAAAATAACACTGCTTTTGTGCTGCAGGCTCACATGTATAAATGAAATGGGATTTCTGTAATAGTACTAATGAACTGTATGTTTTAAATGCACAATAACCAGATTTATATATTTATCATCAATAAATCCAAAAGGATGCTGTATCATGCATTTTAACTACCGGTAATTAAATATTGCTTGTTCCACAGCTGGCCATATATGAACCATGTTCGATACCTTGAACAGATTTATGCTGATTCTAAGCATTTTTAAGTAATGCATTTTGTAAAAAAATGAGTATTTAATTAAATAAAATCAAATAGATGCAAATAGTTAATACTAAACCATGATTTTTTGTGTTGTGCGAATATTTATTGCTTCATTTATGAATGACTGACAGATATGCATCACATTACGTTTATTCGTTTGTGAATACTGTGTAAACCAAATAGATGGAAATTTTACATGAATTTCAAATACATAAATCTTAAATTTATTCCTAAATATTTTTGTTGTACAGCATAACGAATCTCTTAGGTGGTTATTTGAATGAGTTTTCATTCTTTTCTAACACAAAGAATTATTTATTTAGACATTGCCTTCAGAAATGGCATGTATCTATCATATCTGACAAGCACTGACAAGCATTGTAATCTCTGCTGATTTTAGTAGTTCCAATGGTTGTTTATAATGATCGATGTGCAATTCATTCTGAACTCAGAACTCAGTTTTTTTTTTAGGTTGGGTGTTGGTTGGTCTGTGTAGGTTTATGCTGCTGGGCCGACAAATGGGAGGCGAAGACCATTCCATTGATGGTGATGACTTCTGCTACACAGGCTGAGCCCATTGGTGTGGGTGGCCAAAATATACCTGTAAGTATATGCTTTTGGGACTTTAGATGAATATGTGTTTGCTGAGTAATATGGTACACTGTAAAAAATTACCGTAAATTAACGGTAAAAGACTGTAAAAATGCTACAGTAAAAACCTGTTAAATGGTTAAAGGTAAATTCCCCTACTATATATGGTGAAAACTGTATTGACATTACATGTAATTTTACGCTAGTATACCATTTTTGGAAGTGAAAAATACCATATAATTTACAGTAAATTGACATTCCCAGAATTCCCTGCATTACATTACAAATTTGATGTTTTTTTGCTGAAATAACATGTTTCTTCTTAGTTTTTTCTTATCAGTTTTGTATATTAGGGTTGTGTGTTACACCTAATGTTGTTAAATGAATGTTTGTTGCATTATTTCAGTTTCATGTGTTACCGTGATGGTGTTTAGTGTTTGTGTGAATGACACTGTGCTCCTTCTATATTTGTTATTATTTAAAAGCTGCTTGTGATGGGCTTTGGTTCGTCATCTAACTTTCTCATCACCTCCTGCATTTGGCGGTTATCAGTGTATTACAAAGGTACAAAACAGATTTCAGTACTTCAATAGGTTGGTATATTAACATTATATCAGTTAATGAAATTAGAGTATTTAACTGTAAATTTAAGTTAAAACCGTAAAAACTAAAATGTTACTACTGTATTTTTTACATTAAAATTCCGGCAACCACAGCTGTCGTTTTTTTTTACTGTAAATTTTATGGAATTATTTTTACAGTGTATTTTTCCTCTCTCTTTGCCTCCTCACATTGTGCTCCAGTGGAACTTCCCACTGTTGCTGCAGGCGTGGAAACTCGGTCCTGCTCTGGCCACAGGGAACATGGGGGTGATGAAGGTGGCAGAACAGACGCCCCTCACTGCACTGTATGTCGCCAGTCTGATCAAAGAGGTGACCTACAGTATATGTGCACTTAAAATAACACCTTTACTTGAACTCTTATTATGTATAGAGTGCTGCGGTGATTACATATTTTTGACCACATTACAAGTCCATATCACTTCGCCAAACAATTTCAGTTATTTCAAATGTCCTTACATCAGCAAAAGAACCAAAACCCACAACGACACTGACCAAGCAAATAAATATACCCTGGACCACAAAAAGTCATAAGAGACATTTTAAACTGAGATGTAAAATCATCAAAGCTGAATAAATAATCTTTCCATTGATGTATGGATTTGTGAGGAAGGAAAATATTTGGCAGAGATATAACTATTTGAAAATCTAGAATCTGAGGGCGCAAAAAAATCACAATATTGAGAAAATCATCTTTAAAGTTGTCCAAATGAAGATCTTAGCAATGCATATTACTAATCAAAAATTAAGTTTTGATATATTTACGGTAGGAAATTTACAAAATATCTTCATAGAACATGATTTTTTTCTTATTAGGATTAATGATTTTTGGCATAAAAGGAAAAATCAATCATTTTGACACATACAAGTCTTGTTGGCTATTGCTACAAATATAACCCCCACCCAGCGGACTTAACCAGATTTTGTGCTGCAGGGTCACATATAGTAAACAATATGATAAAAAAACGACAAATTATTTCCATGTTTTTGCCACAAAATTGCATTTTATTATGTACAGAAAACACACGTGTTGTCAGCGCTGCTCTGACGATTTTAGCAGTAAAATAGTTTAGCAACTTAAAAGCTACATGACATTTCTCACTAGCAAGGTAATAATGTAATATCGGCGCTGTTGTTGAAGCAGATAAACTTAAGTTTTGCTATTAGTAGAAACGCTGCTGCCGAACACTTGAGAGACACACAGACTCAGAGGTAATATACACTCACTCTCTCTCTCTCTCTAAACACGCATTAAGAATGCATAGTCTGCGATCAACGTATCAAGCCTTATTACTTAGTTCTAAAATTACAATTTGGAATTGGCAATGGAAGAGGTGGGATGGATGCAGGTAGAATATCCTAAAATACAAGAACGTTTTAAGAACAAAAACTTGACAAATATCTTGAAATACATAATCTGAACAATGCCTTTAGGTGTGGCAACCATAGAGAGTTATATAGCTATTTACTATTGATATGTATATATTTAAATTAATGTAAATACAAAGTTTAATAACTTGCCAGGTCTATAATAAGATTTGAATAGACTTATAAATAATTATAATTAATATAATATGCTGCTATACTAATTAGCAGCAAAAATGGACAAGTCTGTCTCAAAATTCTTTTTAAACTGCTTAATTTAAGCGAGAGGAGAGGTACAGGAGGAAGGGGCTTTATTGCATCAGAAATGTCACTGTGATCAAAGCTGCTGGTCAGTTTGGGGTGCAATCTCTAACCAAGAAGAATAAACCCTGTACGGAGCAGGGTAGCCACGTGCGCGAACCCCGCCTCAAAACCAACCCACCTTCTTGAGCCCGAAAACTCAGAGTTTGCTCAAACTAAATGCAAACCGGCTTCGTGCAACAGGCCTTTGAGCTTATGTTAACCTCAGACATTATTTCAGGCATTTCACTGAAAAACTCATTAAAAAAACTCATTGACTTCAGGACTTCAGAACCAGAAGTGCTAAAATGCAACTTATTTCCGGGTTTTGGCTCACAAAAATACGTCATCTCTGCATCAGCTCTTTAAAGGGGTTTTCATTGGATGCCCATTTTCCACAAGTTGATGTGATTCTTTGGGGTCTTAATGAAAAGCCTGTAACATAGTTTGGTTTAATTTTTTCAATGGTAGTGTAAAAAACACCTTTTGTACCCTGTCAAAAACAGCTCTTTTCCGAGCAAGCCGTTTTGTAGCATTTTCCTTTAAATGTTAATGAGCTCTGCTGACTCCGCCCCTCTCTTCCGAGCTGCTCTCAGAGGAACTGTTCACTTTAGTGAAACTCATCGTGAAACTTGCTAATTAGCACATTATTAGGAAAGGCGATTTGCAAAATTCATTAAAAAAATTCATTTATACTCACTTCTTCTGTAGGTGAAGCTGGATCACGAATGATTCGCGCGAACATAGACGCATTTAGGTAGATCGAGGGGGGGGATTCCCTTCAAAAACAAACATAATCCACTGTGTCTTCAGCGGCTCAGATGTCGGGAGTAAATAACGACTGCTATGTTCATTATTACATCCAACACCAGAACACCTCAATCGCTTAGGAGTCATTCTTGTCTACATCTGCTCCGGCGGTGAAACAATGGCGGACTGATGACAGTCACTCAGGGCGGAGCTAAGACACCAGTCCAGTCTGTGCTGAGACGCTACTGTCAATCAAACTATCGTGGGAGGGGCCTGTCTGTGTGACGTCACACAGATAGGCATCTGAGATCGGCTCGATTTGAAAAGGGGAAAACATTTAACCAGATTTAAAAAAAAACATTGGGTGGATTTTTATCATTATAGGGTGGTTGTGTACACACACTGCCAACACACATTTCAGTTCAAACAACTTGTAAAAGTGCATGTCGCATCCGATGACCCCTTTAAAACAGTGTCTATATGTAAAGAAGCCATTAATAGTGAAGCCACACTGAATGCACTGTTGAACCACCATCAAGTGCACTTGATCCCTGTCATTTTGCTTACTCACCTGATCACCATGTTGACTGGTTGTGGGTGGGTTTCCCTGCTGGTGTCGTCAACATTATCCCAGGAATGGGTCCCACGGCAGAGGCAGCCATTGCGTCTCACATGGACGTGGACAAAGTAGCGTTCACTGGCTCCACTGAGGTAAGAGGATTGTCTTCAGTAATGGATATTTCTTGGACAAATACAGTAGAATGCAAAGGTCTTCTTTCAGTGCTGCGGAAAACTCTGAGCATAACCGTGATACTTAAACCGGTTAACAAATTTCTCTCAGTGTGGGCCGTACCATATGATGTAGGGCTCCATGCTCATATAAAAATCTCACTGCGTTATTAGAATATTTATTACTAATTTAGTGTCTAGAAATGTAAAATGGGCACACTAAAGCAAAATATAGAAATTATGATTTTGTGAAGAATCTACTTTTGCACCATAATGTCTCCACTTTTTAGTCAGAATGCCCATCTTGGTGAGGATAGTTCATTATTTGCTCACCATCATGTTGGTTTAAACCTAAAATCTTGGGAAAGAAAAAAAACTGGATTTCAGTGGAGAAACAGAAATCTCTCAGGGTTCATTAAAAATATCTTCATTTGTGTCGGCACAGATGGCCTCGTGGGCCTTTGCGCTTTGGGCGTCCCGAGTTCGAGTCCCGGCTCGTAGACCTTTCCCGATCCCACCCCCCTCTCTCTCACACCCACTTCGCTTCCTGTTGACCTACAGTCCTATCTAAAAAAAAAGGCATATAATGCCAAAAATAAATCTTTAAAAATATATATATATCTTCACTTGTGTTCGAAAATGAAGGAAAGTCTTATGGGTTTGGAACGACTTGAGGGTGACTAAATGACGACAGAATATTCGTTTTTGGGTGAACTGGGTGAACTATGTAAATATAGTCAGTTATGGCTTAAAAAATAATAAATTATAATAAATCTGATTTGTTTCAAAATCATGGTTCAGTGTGGTGTAAATGCAATCGAAACACACTACTATATTGAGTTTTATATGTATAAATGCACGAGTTCTGTGTAATTTTGGTATTGCGACAACCTTGCCTTTGATATTATATTTGCAATTTACAGTAAATTTGTTTTGTCTGTTAACTGGAGTGTCGTCTTGTCGTTTTGTAGGTAGGTCACCTCATCCTGAAAGCCTCAAGCAGCAGTAATCTGAAGAAGGTCACACTGGAGCTGGGAGGAAAGAGTCCAAACATCGTTCTGTCAGATGCTAAAAATGAGTCCTTACATCATGACACCTGCAGCATTTTATTAAACTATTAGTGGTTTATATTTCTGTGGCAACTTAAAAGGCTCATGATATTTTCCTATTTTCCATGTGGTCTGCTATAATGTTAAGAACGTTTTTTACTAATGGCATTATTTAGTAATACATAACCATTTCCACCCCGTCTCTGTCCATATGGATAAAATGCTGTTTTGGAGATTTTAAGACTTTAGTGGAGATAGATATACATGCAGCTGCTGAATAAACATTCTCCGTTCGCCATTGACGAAATCGTCGACACGCTGGCAACACAGTTTACAGCACAAACAATCAGACACACAAGAACCTCATCTTCTAACACACAAACCACAAATAAAGCTTTCAATAACCAAAAGACAAATAACTGCCAAATAACATCCATCACCATGCAACAATAAATGCAGCAACAGTATAAACAGAGGCAGTAAACAGTGGAACAAACAAGTATCATAATGTGTGTGTGTGTCTGTGTGTGTGTGTGTGTCTGTGTGTGTGTGTGTGTGTGTGTGTGTGTGTGTGTGTGTGTGTGTGTGTGTGTGTGTGTGTGTCGTGTCTGTGTGTGTGTGTGTGTGTGTGTGTGTGTGTCTGTGTCTGTGTCTGTGTGTGTGTCTGTGTGTGAGTGTGTCTGTGTGTGTGTGTGTGTAGTGTGTGTGTGTGTATGTGTGTGTGTGTGTGTGTGTGGGTGTGTGTGTGTGTGTGTGTGTGTGTGTGTGTGTGTGTGTGTGTGTGTGTTGTGTGTTGTGTGTGTGTGTGTGTGTGTGAGTGTGTCTGTGTCTGTGTGTGTGTGTAGTGAGGTGTCTTGTTGTGTCTGGGTGTGGTGTGTGTGTGTGTGGTGTGTGTGTGTGTGTGTGTGTGTGTGTGTGTGTGTGTGTGGTGGTGTAGTGTGTTTTTAAAAGGCAGTTTAGATGGCAGAAGGAAACAGCACCTCTGTTGCCAAAGGCTTGTCACATTTTCTCAATAATCTGGGCAATGAATTCAAAGACTGTCAACATAAAGATGCCAAAATGTGGCCAATTAATCTGTACCTACATATGCTTAAAATATATAAAGTCTTTACTTATATTTATTATTATTTCTTACTTTATGTAGGTCCTATATGTGTATGCCCTATTTAAATGATTTAATCTATAATTTTTTTCATGATTGGTTTTCAGTGATTTTTAACTACAGTGCTTTTTTGTGTTTTTTAGCAGACAGGGATTGTACATTTATTCACCTTCACATCGTCCCAGACATGTATGAGCTTTTTTCTTCTGTTGAACACAAAAGAATATATTTAGAATTTTTTTGGCAATAAAATCTAAGTCAGTTTGGTCCTAAACAACACTGGACAGCAGTTACTTTCATAGTATGGACAAAAACACTAAGATGTTTCTCAAAATACCTTTTTTTGTGTTCCACAGAAGAACAAAAGCGACCCTTTTCTAATAGTAAACCAGTGTGTCGATCTTTCTAATGAAAGGATATTTGCGTTTGCAGTGGAGGAGGCAGTGGAGCAGTCTCATTTCGCCCTGTTCTTCAACCAAGGCCAGTGCTGTGGAGGCTCTGCAAGTTTGTGAAGGAGAGCATCTAAGATGAGTTGGGAGCGGAAGCGTGCGGAGAGCTAAGAAGAGGATTGGGGAGACCCCTTTGACTTGAAACTCGGAGAGCAGGGCCCCCAGGTACAGTTCTGTGTCCAAAACAAACCTATAAACCTGTTTGTATCATATGTGTCCCTGCAGCACAAAAGCAGTGTTAAGTCGCTGGGGTATATTTGTAGCAATAGCCAACAAGACATGTATGGGTCAAAAGTATAGATTCTCTTTTTATGCCAAAATCATTAGGATATTAGTTAAAGATCATGTTCCATGAAGATATTTAGTAAATTTCCTACTTTAAAATATATTAAAACTATGCATTGCTAAGAACTTCATTTGGACAACTTTAAAGATGATTTTCTCAATATTTAGATTTTTTTGCTCCCTCAGATTGCAGATTTTCAAATAGTTGTATCTCGGCCAAATATTGTCCTATACTAACAAAAACCACACATCAATGGAAAGCTTAGCTTTCAGCTTCAGACGATGCATAAATCTCAATTTCGAAAAATTGACCCTTATGACTGGATTTGTGGGACAGGGTCACATATTTTAGTTTATACAAACATTTCTGCATGTGGGAGGGTTTGAGAGTGTGTAAGGACATCCTATTGAACTAATGCATGATCAGCATAGCGCTCTGATATTGCATCCATTAGTAGTCCTCTCTTTGCTGAAGGTGGATGAGGAACAGTTGCAGAAGAGTCTTGGCTACATCAGCAGTGGGAAGCATGATGGCGCTAAGCTCATGTGTGGCGGCGAGGCGGCAGCTGACCGCGGTTACTTCATCCAGCCCACCATCTTCAGAGATGTTAAAGATGACATGACAATTGCTCGGGAGGAGGTGCATGCACTTGAATTATTCAACACATTACTAAGGAAAGGGCCTTTCCATTCACGTCAAGATTTTGAGTTTTGAGCTCTCACTAAACTTACAGACGAGATCTAGTGGGATTCTATTCATCTTGCTTTCCAGAAATGTTTATTTAATATTTCCTGCATGAATAATCAGTCCTAACTAAATAATTAGTGTTAACGACAATTAATAAATATTAACGTCAGAAATTAATATTTGTTTTTACTTTTGTATTTTCCATTTTAATTTAAGATTTAGTCATTTTGATGTGTGTTTTTGACTTTTTATTAATAGTCTATATGGTTTTTATTCATTTTTATGTCAGTTTTAGTTATTTTAGTACATCACGTTAAACTGAATAAAAATGAGAAAGTTACTTTGGAAACTAGTGAATAAAATAAGTTTTTAAGTTATATATATATATATAAAAAGTTTATTTCAGTTAACAGTTATGTTATTTCAAAAAGTTTTTTTAGTAAATCCTTTAACCCCATATGCTACTACGGTAAAGACACGATACATTCCGTTGTAACAGAACACCGCTTGGTAATCCGCCGCAGCTCTTTCAGACGAGACGAGCTCCTCCGCGTTAGGTGGCGGAATGCGCCCGGCTCGCGCACTGTGCGTGCAACAACGAAGAACAATCTTCCCCAGCTCAAAGGTAGCACTAGCACCTTAGCAAACAAACCTAGGATAGTATTTGGTCTCTAGTCTGTGAAATGCACGTGTAAGATGCTAGCCGAGCACGTCTAGCCTCAGAAAGTAGCGTCTCTGTTTGCTGTCTAATGGTTGGTGGGCCAGAGCCAGGCAGTAAATGCCAGTTACGCAAAGGCGCAAAGTTCATCGGACAGCATGGGAAGTGTGCATAAGAAGGCATCTTAGCGCTTAGACCTCGTTCAACGTCCAGATTTCGGGAAGCTCGCGCCTGTTGAAGCCAAAGAGTGCAGGTGTGACGGTCAGCATCATGTCTGAGGACAGCAGCGTGGACAGAGTCATTCAGGTGAGGCGCGAGCTATCCTGCGTGCCACACAATGTCAAATAAAATATCAATTTGCGTTGAACACAGTACACTATTTTATCTGTGTTATCGTCAGTGTTGGGGGTAAGTAACGCGAGTTACTTTACTTTTTACTGTTAGTCATTTAGCAGACGCTTTTATCCAAAGCGATTACAAATAAGAAAAAAAGTAATTAAACTCTAAAATCTATAAATACTATATACTGTATATACACACACATTTAATAAAATAAATTAAATAAAAATGACAAATGAATACAACAAAATTTCAAAAGCCTAAAAAACAATTCAAAATATTAAAAGAACAAAAGGTATGAGTTTAATAATGATTCTAACATAACACTAACCCAAACACCAAAAAAACAACTACATATGTGTATGTACAGCCACACACACATACATATATATAAATAAGTAACTATATATATTATTTTATTTCCATTTTGTATGTTGAAGTACTGAAATAACTCAAAATAAAAGTAAAACTTAATAAAAAGCCTATATAGACATAATTAAAAAAACTAATAAAATGACAACATAACTAAAACTCAAATAGATAACTAATACAAATCAAACAACAGTAGTTTATCAGTAATCCTAAAAAAATAACACTGAGCCAAACTCACATGCTAAAATAACAACAACTTACTGGCACATAGTAAGAAATGGATTATAAAACTGAAACAGAAGTGGAAAGAGGAGAGATAAGAAGCGATACTTATGTCTCGTGCCGGTGGAGTCGCACGGTCTTTACACTCTTCGGTCTTCACAAGACTCCTTCCGCGGTAAACTAAGCTTCTTTTCTTTTATTTGTTTAACAAAACTCCAATTGAATTCAGCTGGACACACTTTCATGTTTATCACAACAAATGGCCAAGCAAAACGCACAACACTGACAAGGTATGCGATACAGTACGAGACCAAACGCCATTTCAGCACGCCATACACGTAAACAAAGCAGCGCTGCGCTTATGAAAAGCAATGATACAGTGTTTCATTGCGTACAGCAGTTACGTGAGCAGTTACTTTTTCAAGTAACTAGTACAGTAACGCATTGCTTTTTAATTTACAAGAGAATATCTGAGTTACTTTTTCAAATAAGTACGCACGACTTTTGTTTTCACTGTTATTGACTGACAGCTTCCTTGTCCCATGTCGAAGAACTCAGAAGATGTTACGGTAGCACTTCTAAATAAATATGAATCTGCCTATAAGCATCTCCCACAAAAAAAAAACAAGGGCTTCAGTATTCCAAACTGAATATCACATATGCTTTATGTAGGTAATCCATTTTCTATTTTTTTCAAACCAATGTCTTTGCTTCTGAGCTTCGGTGATCCAGTTCAAGCGTACTAATAAGCACAAATTACTCTAGACGAACATTTGTGTGTCTTTGTTTATTGCTGAAGTGTGTTGAAATGTCTTCTTCTGCATTCTACTGTACTCTCCCTTCAGCCTGAGGCGCATTCATTTCACTTTTGGTGTGAAAAGGCTTTTATATTTGCCAAAAATAGAACTTTTTTATTTTAAAAACAAACAAGCAAGCCCTGTCCAGATTTAAAAAGTAACGCAAAAGTAACGTAACGCATTACTTTCCATAAAAAGTAACTAAGTAACATAATTAGTTACTTTTTTACGCAATATTGTAATGCATTACTTTTAAAAGTAACTTTCCCCAACACTGTTTATCTTAAAGCTTCCACTAAGAAAAAAGTCAGTTTCAGTAAACAAAACAATCCGCCGAGTAATAAGACGACCCCTGTGTTATTACGGAATATTACTGTATTTTTATTAGTAATGAAGTCGTCCGAGGTCACGAGTGGTGGCGCCATTTGTGTTTGAATGAAATGTAAAATACATGAAAGGGGTTCTAATGATTCGAAAATGTAACGCATAAAGAACTAGTGCGGGATTTGCAACATTATAATGAATGACATGAAGGTACTACAGAGAGAGAGAAAAAGGTTAGGCTTTATTTCAAGGTGTCCTTTTTTGAGTGTAATCGCGCTATTAAGTACAGAGTAGTGATAAATAACAAAAAAGTGCGTGTTGCTTGAACTTATACATAATTTACTGTTGTTACTATAGTAAGTATATGTAGCAAGTGTTACAGAAAACAAGCATGCCCCTGTCTGTATGACTACAAAACAAAACATTACAAGATTATCATCCATTATGAATAGACAAACTGTTCCTACGCGTCCCGTAGCAGTGTCCGGAGGCTGTAAACAGAGAGAGATCATGAGGCAGGCGAAGAGAAGAATAACATATAATGAGTATAATAATACATTTGCAGCCGGTGTTACAAAATGACAACAATACCATTTCTTCTATGATATCAGTTAGGTTATTGAAGCAGGTAAAACTGAGTAATGAGATCTCAATCCAGTACCTGACTGAATAGGAGTGTCTAAAAACAGGTGAGACACTGATTGAGAACCACACAAAGCACATTCTGGTTGAGTTTCCATGAATTTAGATAACGACAAACTACATAGTTTACTGTGTGGTTTGTTGAATTTTGTTAATTGCAGAATTAAATCAAGACATATGTGACCCTGGACCACAAAACTTAAGCGTTTAAGTGTCAATTTTTCAAAATTGAGATGTATGCATCATCTGAAAGCTGAATAAATAGTTTTCCATTGATGTATGGTTTGTTAGGATCGCACAATATTTGGCCGAGATACAACTATTTGAAAATCTGGAATCTGAGGGTGCAAAAAAATCTAAATATTGAGAAAATCATCTTTAAAGTTGTCCAAATGAAGTTCTTAGCAATGCATATTATTCATCAAAAATTAAGTTTTGATATATTTACGGTAGGAAATGTACACAATATCTTCATGGAACATGATCTTTACTTAATATCCTAATGATTTTTTGGCATAAAAGAAAAATCAATCATTTTGACCCATACAATGTATTGTTGGCTATTGCTACAAATATACCCCAGCGACTTAACACTGCTTTTGTGCTCCAGGGTCACATATAGTATTACTATTATATAGCATTGCTTCTGCGAGGTGTATTTGGAGTTTCAGCGCGAGAGCGCCCTCTGGCCTTCGGATGGAGATTTACTGCTGATCATAGAACCGTGCTTCACTGAAAGATACGCATGGACAATCACAGCTTCTGTCGCATCGCGTCTACGATTCCTTTTCGATTTATCGTGCAGCCCTATTGTGCACTATATCAAACATTTTTTATATCATTATCGAAGAAGGTGTACCGTCGATAAATTACGATACCGTTTTATCGCCCAGGCCTAGTAATTACTATTATATAGCATTGCCGTAATTATAACTGAAGGCAAGGCACTACAGATCTCACCGTACATTCCCACTACAGATCTCACCGTACATTCCCCAAGACAGTTGCTTTGTATTACAAGTTTCCTGAAACTTTTAAAGTTTAAATATGCAAATAAGTCATTGTCTAGTTAAATGCACACTAATTTGCATACTTTTCCAGGACAGAAATCTGAACACTTGATAAAGCCAGATTCAAAATGTTTTTCATTTTGCTGACATATTGGAGTTGAGGGATTTTACAGAGGGGATTTATATTACTCCATAAATCAGAAAATATTGTCGACAATCCCCCCCAAAAAAGACAAATAGATAGTGTAATAAAATAAACGCTTAAATGTGTATTTTGGATGCTTTATTTACACTAGTCGGAAAGATGACATGGAAGCAAAATAGTACAAAATTTCCAAATTCACCAGTGCCTTGCCCGTTTTTATTGTTGTTTGTAAGGACATTAATTTCCAGTGTGGTGTGACCCTACTCAGAATATTAAACTTATTTTATTTTTATTTTTTTACATTAAAATAAAAAAGTTTACCTTAATTTTAACAAATGCAGTATAAGCATTCAACATAGCAACAGGACCTTTGATTATCATTTTTCACTTACATTTCAATTTAGTTGAAGTCTTGTGTCTGACATTTCCTGTTAAATACATGTTATTACTACTGCATTTTGTGCCGGTTGCATCATAACTCTTTGAAAACTACTAGCCATGGATTCTGCTGTGACTCTATCCTTTAAATATGCTTTTAAGCCTTTTCAGTTTTATGCGTCTCATGATGCACAGTGAAGGAATCAGCTATTTGAAAACAGAGGCAAAGTAACCAATTACATGTATAATAATTATGCATACTGTTTAAGTCAGGTCAGTAGATGAGTGTATCGAATGAACTGTTCCCAAACACTCTTGTTACAGGAGACATCCATCCTGGAAGAGTATAACATTAATTGGACACAGAAGCTGGGAGCTGGGATCAGTGGTCCTGTGAGGTACAGTATGCTGTTATGTCCAGTTTGAAGGGTATTTTGAATGGTAATTTTTGCATTAAAAAATGACATTCAGCTGTAAACACTATAAACTCCTCAAGCAGAAGTAGTTATTTCCCACTGTATGAACGCATTTCTGTTTCAGGAAATATTTCTGATTCGTTTCTGGAACAAAATCAACTGCAATCGTGGGGGGAAAGCATCAAGGAATTATTTGGGGTTAATCTTTTTTTCCGCACATTCATTTCTCAATCATGTACTGCACTGCATTATATGTTTTGAAACTTCAGAGCGTTCATCATAAAACTAAGCATTTAAATATCATCTTACTAAGACATTACTGGGAAATATAGAGTGACAACTGATTAAAATTTTTATGTAAGTAGTCTCGTATAATATTATAAAATCGAATTGATTTACATTACAATCTATCAGAATTGCATCTTACTTTTTGGCCACGTAAATATCAGCATCTGCACCAAATTGCATATTTTCGCTCAGTTTGGGTTTTCGTCCATATTCTCACTTTACCATACTATATGAGCCATAAAATCCTGATGGAATCAAATATGATTCTCAACAAAAACACATTATGAACTTCTCAATAAACTGTTCCATTTAAAAACAATAGATGTTCTGACTATATTAGGCTTTACAGAGTTAAGACGTTAATTAATGTATTGCTGTTTTTGTTTTTTTCACCAGGGTGTGTGTGAAGAAGTCGACACAAGAACGGTTTGCCCTAAAGATCTTGATTGACAGACCCAAAGCCCGCAATGAGGTAGTGTGTGCCGTCTGCATACTTTGGTTTCTTTTATTTGAAGAACATCTATATCATTTGGTGTTATAGATTCAAGGCCCCGATATACTTCAGGCGAAATCGAAGAACGAACTGGTCCTTTCAAACAAAATCTGGCCAAAACGAAGTTCGTTTGCAGTTCGTTTCGGGAGTTCGAAACAGCTTGCCAAACCAAACTTTCCGAAAAAGTTCACTCCAGCTGGTAAAGACCTTTGAACTACCATTGGTCCGTGGCGATGATGTAAAAGGTTGGTGTGGTCTGGAGCTCCGCCTCTTTGACGTGGAAATCTCTGGTTCATTTCCTCTGTTGAGTCTGTCGAAGTCAAATGTCCGTGAGTAAAAGCTGCTTTATATTAGAAATTGATGTGTAATTGTAATCGTAATCAACACTGACACGGGGCTGCACGATTAATCGAATGTGATTGTCATGCGCATTTTGTTAATAAAGCCGGTTCTGTAATCAGCAGGAAATCATCATCACGTGCTTTCAGATGGAGCAGCATTTACTACACATAGCCGTAGTTCACTGACAAGTTACGCAATTTTACGCAGTCCGATTTTTTGCGCAAAAAAAAAATCGCGATTCTGAAATCGAAGAAATCGTTCGCGATAATGACAGCTGTTTTGCATAGCTTCTCAGTGAACTACGGCTCTGTGAAGTACATGCTGCTCCATCTGAAAGCATGTGAAAATACCACATTTAATAACATATTTTACTCCAAACTCACTTCATAACGTCAGTCGCACTGTGAGATGATGTGGCTTCTTACACAGAATAAGGCATGCAACATATTTCATAGTATTTAAGCAGTGATAAAGGCATTGCATTATAAATATACTTTATTTTAATAAATTATAATAATAAGAACTCAGATAAATCATATTTTGTCGTAGTCGTGTGTTTATTAGTCACGTGGAATCAATGAAAGCAGTTGAATCTTCTGTTTATTCAGCTGCAGCGATTTCTTCTTCGGGGCATATTTGGATTTTCAGCACGAGAGCGCCCTCTGGCCTTTGGATGGAGATTTACTGCTGATCATAGAACCGTGCTTCACTGAAAGATACACATGACAATCGCAGCTTCTGTCGAATCTCGATTCCATTTCGATTTATCGTGCAGCCCTAACTGACACTGTTTTTTCATGTTTAAAGGCACAATATGTAAGATTTTTGTAAAAAACTATCCAAAAACCACTTGCACAGTGTGATGTATTTCATGCAGTTGTGTACTTACGTTATCTCAAAAGTTCCCAAGGATTTGTAAATACTGAGAAATTCCAGTTTTAAATAATGACTCGTCCCTGGTCATTGTCGCCGATCAATGACGTAATATCCTCCTCAGTTCCTGCGGCTTCATTTGGCTGTTTCCGCTTGTAGAAACTATAGCAACACATACACGTGTAAAAAAATGCTG
Organism: Sinocyclocheilus anophthalmus; assembly: GCA_018155175.1. Lineage (NCBI taxonomy): Eukaryota > Metazoa > Chordata > Actinopteri > Cypriniformes > Cyprinidae > Sinocyclocheilus > Sinocyclocheilus anophthalmus. The sequence continues at coordinate 298,617 of JADLZN010007355.1, forward strand.
CTGCAGTAGTTCAACTAAATCCGTTACGGCAGTCGCGAATAAAATGAAAATTAAATGAAAAGTGTTGACTGCAGCATTCAATTTAGATCTGCTCAAAGTGATTATTTTTCCGCGTTTTTACAGCGTTGTGCATTATAACCAATCACACATGAGTCTGTTGAGCTTATGAACGCAGCGGCCAATCAGAAGCGTTCAGATGAGTCATCACTGAAACACCAGAGTTTTGTTGTTCAGTGCGCGAATTTTCTCATCATAAACAACAAAGTACAGATGTAAGTATTAAGTAGGAGATTCATTCATCAAACAGTGTAAATACAGCTTTACTGATTATAAGGGGAGTTTTTTTTGAGAGTGCTTAAACTGCTACAGCTGTTGGGTTTAACGCATCATTGTATATTGCTATAAATACATGACTGACTTTACTTTACTGGAGTGCTGAATTGCAGAGCTGGTGCAAACATATCCACATCGCTGTGATCTGATGCTTTCTTAACTGCTGTTTTCTCACCGCTGTCATTTTTGTTGTGTGTTTATTTTGTTGGTGAGAGGAAAGCACGTGGCGCATATTTGCATACTCAATCTACACCCCACCTCTGACAGTGCGGGGGTGTTTGAATGTGTGAAAACACATTATACTGTCACTCAGCCTTTAGGACTTCTTTTTGCTCCCAAGCGAAGAACGAACGAATAGGAACTTCGCTTGAAGTATATCAGGGCCTTAATAAATTGAAATGTAGACTTTACAGAACATCTCCAAGTGCAGCTTTAAATTCTCTGCTGTGATTTATTTTTATTCGCAGGTTAGGCTTCATATGATGTGTGCCTCTCACCCCAACATTGTGAAAATAATGGAGGTGTTTGCCAACAGCGTACAGTTTCCTCATGAATCCAGTCCGAGGTAGGGGAGTTCAGCAGCATCAGTGCACACAACACGGCGCTTCCTACATGTACAGTACAAAGAAAATGTTTCTAATGCTCTTAACTATCTAAAATAATCTGCTGTTTTCTGTGCTTCTCTCTGATAGGGCAAGGTTACTGATTGTCATGGAAATGATGGAAGGTGGCGAGTTGTTCCACAGAATCAGCCAGCACAAGCACTTTACAGAGAAGATGGCCAGTCAGGTCACTAAACAGGTACAGGCTTCACAGTTAAAGGTCTTACTGTTGAGTAAGGCTCACGTCTGGAGAAGTAATACGAGTAATATTAATGTCTTGGTGATGGAATTGACTGCTCTTTTCCTACAGTTAATTTGGGTAACATAGCAGCTCATTTGATGGTGAAAGATTACTATTAGCAGCCAACAAGAAAGCTATAACGTGAAAGTGGCTTCAGTCCGAGCCTTCACCAAAGCCTGATTGGTCTAGGGCTGGGTGATAAACAATATCATAGCGAAATTGCGATCAATTTTACAATGATAAGCTCTGGACATTTTTACTAGATATGGATTAATCTAACAGTCTATCACAAAGCCAAAACAGACGCGACATAAGTAATAAGTCTGCTTGTTCTGGGTGTCTCTGTGTGAATGAAAGGCATGGTTTCGTCTGATACACAAACTCAAACTCACGTGACGCCCACTGTGTTCAACGTCTGCGTCTCGATATATGAGGACATGAACGCGTGAACTTCATCTCCAGAGCTGATCTGAGAGTCACTTCATCAGCTTTACACCGTTTACTTTGAGAAAAACTACCGTCAAACACACACTGAAACTGAAAGTTGAACGGAAAGACCTTCGCAGCAGCCAGTCAAAATAAATGTTTGGTTTAACTTGAAGAAATGATGACAGAAATATATTACTATTGCATACATAAATGGATTCTTAAAGTAGTGATAATAGTGTATTTATAGTTTTTTTTATAATAGTAGGTAGTATAGTCATTGTGGTGATGAGTATTTTCAAGGTGTTTTTTCAAAATTTATTGTTTCAATATAAAAAAAATGCAATTGGAAATAATATTTTAAAATATTGTGGAATGTTGTGTTTTTAAAAAATAAATTTATTATACACATTTTGATGAGGAATTGTGAGTAAGTAATAAAACAGAATAAAAAGAAATTCGCTAAAAAACAAAACAAAACCGAATTATGGAAACATAACATGGATTTCATGGGACTCAAATTTTAAAAAGGAGAACTTTGTGGAGTTTAATTGGACAAATGAGTTATGATAACATTCATTCTCCAGGTCTGACAAACAACAAACAAATGTGGAAAGATTCTCCCAATTTAATGTAGTATGAGTGTTTACGATGGTGATTTGCGTTATTGACACACTATTTTCTTAATTAATGCTGTTCAGTTGCTTTGACACAATCTGTATGTTAAAAGTGCTATATAAATAAAGGTGGCTTGACTTGACTTAATGTTAAATGAATATCGCGATAAATATCAGTACGTATGATGTGGAAAAAAAAACTATTGCCCCCCCCCCCCCCCCCCCCGCTACTATTTGATCCTAATCTAGGTCCAAACATGGAAGAAAGATCTATGTAAATCTATGGATGGATAAATATTTGAAGTGCTTGGGAAAATTGGTTGTTTACAACTTAATGACATATTTATTGACTACTGTATTACTTGACACATATTTCCATTGATATAACTTAAATAGGAATAGATTGTTCTATCAAGTTCTGTTGTTATTGCATGTTTTCTTTTTTAAATAAAGGTAAAAAAGTACAGTAGTTAACATAATAGCAAACGCATGCTGATGAGTTTATCTCGGGTAACAAATTATTTTTCATTTTAAAATGAATGATCACATAATAGAGTAAACATGCAATGCTTGACACGTATGACTAACTTCACAATAGGCCCTTTAAATAACTCCAGTGTTAATTTTCGATTACGTTGTTATAAATAGTCTCTATTGTTTTTAGTAGACATTTTGAATTTATAATTGTTTGAAATGTAACATTATAAACATCAAAACTTGTGTATATATATATATATTTATATCGAGTAGTTTGACTAAACTTCCGTCATTTTTACAGATAAGCCTTGCATTGCAACACTGTCATTCATTAAATATTGCACATCGAGACCTGAAACCAGAGAACCTGCTCTTCAAGGACAATTCACTGGTGAGATCTGAGACCTGAATAATACTTTATTGCATGAATTCATTTGATTTGATTGATTACAGTGCAAATTAGATCAGGGTCTTGGTCAGTTTTGGTTCTGATCTCCCACGCACAGGGCAAAAGTGACATTACAGTTGAAATGCTGCTTATTTAAAAATACAAATGATATGGATTAAAGCATAGATTTAATATGAAGTGTTCGTAACACATATTATTATTATTGCTGTTTACAGTAATGATGCATCATACGATCTTGTATTTTGTTGGTCATAACCAAATACTAGGGATGCACGATATTATCGGAACGTTATCAATATCGACCGATAATGGCTTAAAATGCAAATATCGGCAAAAATGATCCCGATATGCCTTGCCGATAAGATGAGTAACTTGCATGTGCTCAGGGTGTGCTTGCGATAAGATCACATCAGCAGTGTGCTCATTCTTGAAGCAAACTTTTTCCCGATTCCCTGGTTTGAGCATTTAATCTGAGATGCGTGAGATATACATTTGTGTTTCTGATTAATTAAAGCAGTAATTGAGTCTATGAAAATCACGGAGTAGTTGATTAAGGTCGATGGTAAGCTTACAGAATAAAGTCAAAACAAGACACTTGAAAATGATTTTTTTTATATATATCTGATTATTCATTGTAATATGTTTTTTTTTTTTCAAATGGATATGAAAACTGAAATATAGCTCTAAAAAGATTTTCAGAATTTGTACAACTCTCTTGCGTTGGACCATGTACAAATGTTAAATATTCAAATAAAATGTTAAGGAATTCTTTAGAGTTGCTTTATAGTTATTCAAAGTTTCATGTCTCTCATCTAAAAGAACTTCATTGTTTTTGTTAAAAACTAACCAAAATGAAAAATAATTTGTTTATAATCTCTGTACAGGAGAGACTTGGTGGTGTTTCCAAACAAAAGGGAATATATCGGCTATCGGCCTAAATGAGTTAAATATCGGCAAAAATCCAATATCGTGCATCCCTACCAAATAAATTTTTCATACCCACAATGCATGTATTGCTTCAAAAATCCTTCTCTCTTAAATTGTTTCCAACTTTAGAACATTTCTGAATTAAGCAAATGTTATTTCAATAATCAGTAAGGACATTTTTCCATTACTAGATTTTGAATCATGTTTCTTGTCTAACGCCCCATCAGGATGCTCCTGTAAAACTGTGTGATTTTGGTTTTGCCAAAATCGACCAAGGTGATTTAATGACCCCACAGTTCACTCCATACTATGTAGCACCGCAGGTAAGACCAACTTTTTTATAGATGATTGCTCTTAATTCCTACTTCAAAGGAGTCAAATCATGAAAAATCACATTTCCTTTTCTTGATAATAATGGGACAAAACAACGAAACAAAACTTTTAATCAATTTATATAATAGATGTCTTGAACTGAATAGTGCAAGGAAAAGCCAACAAGTGTCCATGGTCATGTTTCATGGATTGTAATTCTGGGAAATAATGATAAAATGATTATGATAATGATAAAAAGTAAGCGTGTCCAGTCTTTGACTGGTAGTGTGGCATGGCACATTAATTGGTCATTTTTACAGTTTTTTTTTTATCCCTCTTTGGATTGTTCTTACCAGCCACCATTAAACGTGATCCAGTCCCGAAACGTTATGTGACTTAATTGACAAAGTGAACTAACTTTCTACAATAGGGCTGGAGGCACAAAGACGCCACCAGAAAGAAAAGTCTGGAATTATACCTACCTCACCCACACCTTACACATACAACAAGGTAAACTTGATGTTGTTCAGTGTTATGGCTTGTTCTTTTGAACAAAATCCATCCTATTGGCATCTGTTTGATGTCCACTTGTCATTTTTACAGTTCAAATATTGCAAATCTGCCAATATCGATTGGCTATACAGTCACAAGAATAAAGCTTTTGAACTCCTTGAAAAAATTGGATTTCAGCATTTATTACTCCTCAACATTGGTCTATATGCCATGACAGTGACTTTATTTTTACCCTTCAATTCTGTGCAAATAATTACTAATACTATATATACATTATATATATCATATATATATATATATATATAGATGTAAATTTTTTTTTTGCAGTTTAATTTTTTTATTTGCAGCCTAGTCACAAGACGACTGACGAAGCAGGTCTTTTTTGCCGCTAGCTGTAAAGCCAATACATCTTCTTTTGCTTCTCATTCCGCTCTCAGAGCTGTGACCTAGGGCCTGAGGGGTGATCGTCTATGCTAAGCCTTGGGATATTCTCCGTTTTTACTCCAAACAGCCACAGCAGCACCATCCTATAAATGACAGCGCAAAAAAATCATGACTGGCATCTTTGACTTCCCAGAGGAGGAGTGGAGTCAAATATCTGAAATGGCCAAGGACATTGTCCGCAAGTGAGTGTCTTTCTATTTGATCAAAACATGCTTTCCTCCTCATTCGGGGCCAAGCACAGATTGTATTGATTCTGTTACTTGAGTCTTGAGTCTGTGGCAGCCTCTAGATCTATATGGTAAAAAGTTGTGAAATTTGGCACAGTGAATAAGGTGAGTTTTAAAATTTTGTGCATATTGTGATGTCAGTTTGTCAAGACTCTCGGCCAAATAGGATGTAGAAATTTACATTTATGCATTTAGCAGACGCTGCTTTTATCTGAAGCAACTAAGATTGGTGACTGTTAACCAACGTTAGTTTCTTAAAAAAAAAAAAATTAAGTAACTATGTATAATTTGTTATACTTTTACCCAATTTTAGTGGTGTAAACCACTGCTCACATAAAGATCTGACATATTTTGTTGCATCAAGGCTACTGAAAGTGAAGCCGGAGGAGAGACTAAACATAGAGGGAGTTTTAGCCCATCCCTGGCTCAACTGCACTGAGGCGCTGGACAATGTGCTTCCCTCTGCTCAAATGATGATGGACAAGGTGAGCTCCAACCGAAGACAACATTTCAAAGCTTAGTTGAGTCATATCTGCCAATATTTAATGCACTTGTTGCAAACACAGCCCCCCTGGAGCAACGTTTTCATTTATTTTTAACGTTATCTTCAGTACATTTAAACTGTGGGAGGGAAAATGTATCGTTTAGTTGAACTTTAGTATCTTAACTTTAGCTTTGATTTAAGTTGAAGCGACACTATGAAACTTTGGGCAAGCATCTGCGACTCTGAAAGACAAAGAAGAAACATCATATACCGGGTAAACAAAAAATGCCCACCATTGTCTTGTAAAGTTGTATTGTTGCTGCCGCTGCTTGTGTGTAATGACAGTTACAATTAGCTAAGAGAAACATGCTCTCTGACTTCTATTTGAATTTCTGCATTGCTTTGACATTTGTCTTCTTCGACTACTTTGTGAAAGCAATGATCCATTTGTGATGTTGCCACCCAGTGGATGTGCCAGTTACTGCCAAGAATTCCAGACACATGCACAGATGATGCATTCAGATGCACAGATGTCTGTGTATCCAGAAAAGTTTGACTGCACACAGACTCTTGATGACAAAATGCATGCACTGTGCATGAGATGCATTATCAGTCACCGACACTAAAGATTGACACTAAAGATCACTAGATTAGCCATTGTTTGGCTACGTTACAGTAGCTCAGCAACATTTGCACCCTTATGACTTTAATACAAAGCTTTTGTTTGCGTTACACAAGACACAAACTGTCACTCATTGGTGATATAGTGTGCACATGTGTGACATTTGATTCTGTTGCAATGGACATCCAGGTTATTTCCACATAATTTTATCTGTAGAGCGTAGGGTTTCTGCCTCACGTAAATACTGCTAAATAGTACTGAAATCCATTCCAGTAAAGCCTGTGATTGTCCAGGTAATTTGCTGTGTGTATTCAGAATTAAGTGGAAGCTTTGATATTTGCTTGATAGTGTGTTGTTTTGTGTGTGTGCAGAAACCTGAGCTGAATGCTGTGAAGGGAGTGGAATTGTGTAGTGTTTGTGCATGTTACTGGTATTTCTGAAATATTTTAACTTGTTGTGCCAGGATTTCATATTTATTTATATTAGGGATGTTCATTTCGGTTATTTTAACCGACAACCGACGCTCGTTAACCGATTATTAACCGTTAACCGACAAGATTATTTTAAATTCGAGAAAGTATACGTGTCTGTGACCCGTTAAAAAATACTAACATTTGGTTCCTGGGGATTAATTTTACATGTGGCAACAGAACATGAGGATTCACGTGGTCATCATATCACATCATGCACCTGCAGCTCTTCTGCGAGCGGAGAAAAACATAATAAAGCTAGGCGTCATTTAACGAATAAATAGGCCTATATGAGAAATATATTTTTACTTAAATAATAAATTAAGAAAGCGAAAGAAAAAACTGCAACAAGTAGCCTAGTACGCAGAGTTTCAGTTCATTTTTATGTTGCACGAAAGGAAACCAGACGGCAGAAAGCATCATCCTATTTTTCTTTAGGCTTATTTTAACGAAAGCACAAAGATTAGTTTTTATTGTGAATATACACAAATAAAAGCAAACCTTTTACAATCGCGATTATCTTTATGACTAAAAGGAGTAATTGCTTACACCGTTAGAAGGAAAAAATTCAAATGATTGCACCGGCACCGCATGCGCGTGCACAGTTAAGCATTGCTACCTTGACAATGCAGCTGGTCATCGATAAGGAAACATTTGATTTTGTGGACGACATGGAGAGTGCAACGTTTGGCTTCAGTTTCGTTTTAGCCTAAGAATTCGTTTTGGCTGGTCGTTTAGTATAAGACTTTTCTTAGATTTTAATCTGTTCTTTTCTAAATACTGTAATTGAAAGATTGTTGTGGAGTGTGAGGGGGAATAAATAGCCTAGACTATGTTTACAGTGTTTTAGAATGTTGTACATTGTGTCGGCCCCACCACATTAGGCCCATTTCTGAAGAAAAAAAAATAATAAAACAAATGCGACTCAGACGCGATATGTTTTTTTTTCCCATAAAAAAAACAGGCAGCAACCTGTTTTAAATATTTGTATAAATTACACAAAAAACAACCACTTTTAAGGATTGTTAATCGTCAACATCTTCACGGGGCAGTTAACGGGGTCAAACAAACAACCGTTTAAAATGAACGTCCCTAATTTATATAGTGCTTCATACAAAGTAGCTTCATGGAAATAAAGAGGAAAATACCAGTGTTAATAAAATGGGCCCCACTGTACAGCAAGTGTTCAAATTTGATCTCAGAATCAATTCTGAATTTTTTTGGGAACAGATTAAGATATGTTGTACAAAGAAGCGCAGTGCATCAGAGAACTGATTTCTTTTCCCATTCGCTGCATCTCCTTACACATACTGCACTACGCATGTGCATAATAAATATATAAGTTATGTGTTGTTATATTGTTCATGCAGGCTGTTGTGGCTGGAATCCAACAGGCCCATGCTGAGCAACTGGCCAACATGAGGATACAGGACCTCAATCTCAGTCTAAAGCCACTCAACTCCGTCAACAACCCCATTTTGAGAAAGAGAAAGCTACTTGGGTGCGTCTCCCCTCTTTGCTGTGTCCCTGTTCATTTAAAGGTGGGGTAAGCGATTTCTGGTAGCCAATGTTGACATTTGAAATCACCAAAACAAACACGCCCCTACCCCAAGAGGGTCTCGCCCCTATTTTGATAGCTCCGCATCCACAACTAGCCTATGTCCTCACCCAGGCAACGATTAGTCTGGTGAACATATAGACTCATTATAATCAGTGATCTGTCACACCACTAGTATATATATTATATATATAATATACATATATATATATATATCCATGGATGCGGCGCGGCACGACAAATCCCCGACAGAAAACTGATGCCGCGTCTATCATGACGTATTGACACAAATTTCAAATGATTTTCAACGGTCGCTTTGTCGCGTCCAGTGTAGACAGACTTTAGCTGTTGTAGACACGGTGTTACTCACCTATCGAGAAGAAACAAAGCAACCTCGGCGTCCGATCGCAGGCCTTCTGCTCCTTGAGTTCTCTCCAGCGCTGGAAAGCTGATCCAATATTTACACGGGTTCTACTTTTTGCCTTATTGCCTTAAGCCTTCTTTGTTCCGCAGACGGTTTCCTCTTTTATTTTTTATCCGCCATCTCTATCTTTCTGTCGCTCGGCTCGCTGTGAGCACTGAACGCGCTCTCCTCCACATCATGAGTAGACACGCCCCTTACTGCTGATTGGCTACAAATTTATTTTGCTAGTCAGCCCGAATCAGTTTTCTAAAGCGTTTTTGAAAAATCGCTTACCCCACCTTTAATTGGCATGATTCAGAATGCACTTACAGATCTGTGTTTGATTTCTGCCTCATGCAGCACCAAACCTAGCGATGAACTTTTCATTAATGATCCAGAGAATGAGGCGGAGGACACCAACGTGGCTCTGGAAAAACTTCGGGATGTAATCGCACAGTGCATCTTACCGCAGGCTGGTATGTGTGGACATTCATTGTAGGTTTGTGGTGTTTATAACCCTCAGGTTATTCTTTCCAGAGGACTGAAACAGAAGGTGCATACATACACAAGATATATACATGTACACTGTATTTTTGACACTGGTAAAAAATATTTACCACAGCAGTCCTTAAATACAGTCTTACGGATCTGATTCATAAAAAATTCATAGCATTCATAAAAAATTAAGAAACACATTTTATCATCCCAGCTATAGCCATGTGGGTAATGATCCAAAATAGCAGTGCTATATAATAGCACATAAATGTATATATACAGCAGGTATAGAAAAGAATCGCCCCCCCTTTAAAATAATCACATGTTGCTTTGCAGCCTGAAATGAAGATGCACACAGTTTTTGTTTTATCCAGCTGTATTTACTCAGTGCAACGTGAAAGATAAAACACCAACATGTCAAAAAAAAATGGAATAACTGAGTTGGAAAAAGGATTATTTCTTTTCTATACCCACTGTATATAACACCGCAATGAAGTACTGTAGTACTTACAATATCTCTTTGTTGTTTTTACAGGTGACAATGAGGATGAGAAGCTAAATGAAGTAATGCATGAAGCGTGGCGATTCAATCGCGATTGCAAACTTCTCAGAGATGGATTGCAAGGGTTAAGTTGGGATGGTATGTGTTTGCCGTTTATTTGCTTTATTTACTATAGACTAAAATTGAATATCTGAAGCTATGAATTTTAGGTGAGAAGTCATATCAACCGCTTTCAAAAAAAAAGATCAAGATTGAAGTTCGTCATTTGAATCAATTGGATTTTTAATCACTAATAACCTCAAATGGTATCCTAATGTTATGTTGGTTATAGACTGTCATGAGCAACCTCAAAGACGTGTCAGAATAGGTATTTTTTTGGTCATGTGCTTGACCTTTTGATGACAGGATGGAATTAAAATTAAGACTAGAATTGCATTTCCTGAGGAGATAGTAGTTGCGTAGCAGCAAAACAGATTCAGGTAAGAGCTCGTAGGGTTTGGTTCTGTGTAAAAGAAACGCTGCATCAGTGCTTTAGTTCAAAATGTCCCGTACATTTATTTCTTTAAACTTTTAAATGCATAAGATGCTGAATTGGTTACAAAGTGAACAAAGATGTCTAACCAATATTTAACAATAAGGAAATTAAGTAGCTGAAAGATTCGGTCAAGTCAGATGAAATGATTTTCAAATTAAATGTGACATTGTAGACGTGTTGTTTCACACTAACACTGGAAAAAGACGAGCAGTAAGTATTAAAAACAGTAATGTGAGCCCTCCTTGACTAATTAATTGCATAATTTCGATATTAGTAAAATATCAACCTGTTATATTTTTCTTTCTTCATAGGTAGATCTTTTTCTGACAAAGTAGATCGCTTAAAGCTGGCTGAAATCGTCAAACAGGCCATTGAAGAAAAGACCATTTTACAGGACTCCCAATAGCAAGTGCTGAAATTTTAATCCCTTTTGTACTGTTCGTTATAATTGTCATTAGGCATATGATTGCAAAACATGTTTTTTATTAATTGCAGACCTTTTTCCATGGTCATGCTGTAGTCTGTTGTAAATCTCTAGCTGAAACCAAGTTGTTGTTGGTATGATCTGTTTTCACTACAGACTGCAGTAAAGAAAAGTGTTTTAAAGAAATTGCAGCGTTTTCATTTCTGAAAATAACAAGAAATAGTGGGAAAATGTCTATATTAGATGACATGTGTGACACTAGACCACAAAACCAGTCATAAGGGTCAATTTTTCGAAATTGAGATTTATGCATCATCTGAAAGCTGAATAAATAAGCTTTGATGTGTGTAGGGTGTTAGGATAGACAATATTGGACGAGATAGGACAATATTTGAAAATCTGGAATCTGAGGGAGCAAAAAAATCTAAATATTGAGAAAATCACCTTTAAGGTTGTCCAAATGAAGTTTTTAGCAATGCATATTACTGATCAAAAATTAAGTTTTAATATATTTACGGTAGGAAATTTACAAAATATCTTCATGGAACATGATCTTTACCTAATATCCTAATGATTTTTGGCATAAAAGTAAAATCAATCATTTTGACCCATACAATATTGTTGGCATTGGGTCAACAAAGGACCACTCTAAACACTATATTTATGTGTTCACTCCGGCTATATTACAAACCCGCATCTGGGCTGAATCGATAACTGTTCCCAGGATGACGACTTGCTGACTGGGAGACCGAGAGCTCTTGGCTAAATAGATTTTTAGCCCAAGCTGCTCCAGGTGGCTGAGCAGCAGCAACCTCTGGCTAAGACTAGCTAATCGTATAGGTAATTCATAATGCGGATTCCCATCCGTCTCGGAGGGAAAAGAGCCATGTCCATGCACTTTGTAAAGTGCGTGGGGCCAGAGGCAGTCCGAATGGTAGGACTGTATATTGATAAGCCACCCACTCGAACGCGAATCTCAAGAGCGGTCTGTGATGAGGGGCTATCTGGATGTGAAAGTATTTAAAATCCACCGATAAAAAAACGTTCCCGGGGCATATTTGCGCGAGGATCTGCTTCAAAGTCAGCAGCTTGAGTGGGTGTTTCATAAGCACGCAGTTCAGATGCCTGGGCCCACCATTTTTCTTGGGAACAGGGAAGTAGCGGCTGTAAAAGCCTGACCAAATCCGCCAGGCAGATGGCAGGCAGAGGTGTCCAGCGCCATCAATAGAGGTGAGGACAACAGAATTAGAAAAGTGGACACGCATTGAGTAGGGGCACGCCACGCCTTGGTAAGTTCATCATGAACTTCCGGTAAAACCGGCACCAGTCTCTACCGTTCGACCTATCGTTCGTCTAAGCGGCTGCAGGCAGGCTCTTCCGGAGCCGACCATTTTAAGCCGAGATTCTCCACAGCCTGGTAAGGATGCGAATCAGTTCGCTCTCCATTCTAGAAAATGTGCTCTTTGTGATCGCCGGATTGCCGCAGGGGAGAAGGCGCTGAAGAGAAGTGTCTTCCACAGCGAGTAGCAGGCTTCAAGCTTCTTGCTTCAGTGTCCAGCAAGGAGATGATCTCCGTGCTGAAGGAGAAATATTCTGACGAAATGGCACCCTGAGATAAGGAAACAAGCATTGAACAAGCATAAGGCTGCACATGGGTCGATGACTGTCACTATCAGTCGAAAGATTCTGACGAAATGGCACTCAAAGCCGACTTGTATAGCAGTCGGCTCTACCTGTTTTGGCGGGTTGAAGTGTCATTGGTTCGTGCAGCTACACAAACGTGATCAAATCAGGCTTCAATATTAAGGAGTATACCCCCATATGCGTTTAACGCAATGGGAGAGACCATTTGAAAGGGAACAGAACATTTGCGCGTCTCAGAGCAACACTGTGGTGTTTCATTCAATGAATCTGTTTTTGAACGAATCGTTTGAGTCAGTGATTCTGTAGGGCATTTACAGTTAAATCCAAGGACCAGGTATGATGAATGAAGGCCAGGAGTCAGAGATGTAGTCAATTGAAGAAACAATGACTGAAGAAAATAGTTTGCAGTTTCATCAGCAGAAGTCAGCTTCAATACTCGCGATGAGTTCATAGGCCGCTCTGCATACATTCTCAGTACAGCAGCAATTATACTCTAACAAAGGTCATTAACTACGTCATTACTTAGGTAAAAAGGTAAAATCGTGGAAAAACGAGTAAAATCTTAACAGATGTACATAAAGTTAAAAAGCATATCTCCGAAGGTTATTTGCCGAGTGACAAGCAATTAGAGTTCACACGCAGCGTGTCACTCCCAAGACGTATGTCTGCCATCCTTATGTCAAGATCTCCATATGAGTTCTCCCTCCTGGGTGCTGTTCTGAATCTCCCTGGAGTCTGGTCCTACACAGACAGATACCAACATACATACATAGAGAAACCCTTATCTACTTTAAGGTTGAGTAGCTAGGCTCTTACTCTTATCAGGTACTGTTCCCAAAACACAAGACAATACGTGCAGCTTCTCAGAGAGAGTTAGCTCAGAACATATTCAGCTTTATTCTTTAATATACAGACAGAAAACAACCTAAATGTTCTAAGTACATGTTGGCCACATAGAAGAGAGGCCCTGCAGACCTCTATGACCTAGGCAGAGAACTGTAACCTGAGAGGAGTAAACGGGTGTTTAAAGGGGTCATATGATGCGATTTCAATTTTTCCTTTCTCTTTGGAGTGTTACAAGCTCTTGGTGCATAAAGAAGATCTGTAAAGTTGCAAAGACTAAAGTCTCAAATCCAAAGAGATATTCTTTATAAAAGTTAAGAGTCAACCACACCTACCTAAAACGGCTCGTTCTAACACGCCCCCACATCTCTACGTCAATATGTGGGAAGATTTGCATAACGCCGCCCAAATGTTCACGCAAAAAAAGAAGGCGTAACTTTTTTTCTCGCTGTAGTTTTGTTGCTGCCGCTGCCATGTCGTGAAGGTGCTGTGTGTTTCGTTGTGAAAGCGAAAATACTTCGTTTGTTCTTCAAAAGAGGACGATATCTGCTTTGTCATGCCTTGAGCTGATCCGTGCTGGTCGCTGAGGAAATACATCAACTTTGCGCTGTGGATCGCCGGATCGGCTTTCACCGTGGACGAAGCGGAGTCCAGCCCGGGGTCGTCACATGTGGTTGCGCAGCATCACAATATGGTGAGGGGCGTAACATTTCGTCACACGCTTGAGGCATTCAGCCAATCAAAACGCACTGGATAGCTGGCCCACAGGAGCACAACTCGCTTTCAGGAAACAGATGAGCTTGTAAAAAGCGACGCGTTTCAGCAAAACTGGCATAGAGGAGAAGCACTAATTACAGTATGTGGAAAAATTGTGGTTTTGAACCTTAATCCGCAATAAAAATTCAGTACACCAAATACACAAAATAAATGTCTTTTTGAGCAACATCATAGACCTCGTTAACATGTGAAGGCTTTTTCACGAAGCACGCCACAATACATTCCAATAACATGGTCTCTTAGTACAACTAATTCTATGGTAAATCATAACTTTATTCAAGCAGCTTAAACTAAAGAGGTTACAATACTGATAAAACTGATGATAATCTCTCGGAAGAATAAAAGGCTGAAATATAAGGTAATGTATGTACATATTAAAAAAATTATCTCTATGAAGAATTTTAGGTTTCAGGCCCCACCATAGCACAGGAACTGCACTTATTAAAATTACAAATTACTTGCTTCTTGCATCAGACCAAGGCTGTATCTCATTGCTAGTTTTACTCGATCTTAGTGCTGCATTCGATACTATAGACCATGACATACTCATAGATCGATTACAAAAATATACAGGTATTCAAGGTCAGGCTTTAAGACGGTTTAGATCCTACCTGTCCGATCGCAACCACATTGTTCATTTAAATGGGGAGACATCTCAATTATCACCAATAAAATATGGAGTGCCACAAGGATCTATCCTAGGTCCTCTGCTATTTTCGATATAAATGTTGCCACTTGGTAATATTATTAGGAAATACGGGATTATTTTCCACTGTTATGCTGATGATACTCTACTATATATCTCAACAAGACCAGATGGAACTTCTAAATTATGTAAGCTAACAGTGTGTGTTAAAAATGTAAAGGATTGGATGACTTCTTATTAAATTCTGATAAGACAGAGATATTGCTTATTGGACCAAAAGACAGTACACGAATCTCGTGGATTACAATTTGCAAATAGACGAATGTACGGTTACTTCCTCTACAGTCAAAAAACTGGGTGTTATATTAGACAGCAACTTAACTTTCGAAAATCATATTTCATATGTTACAAAAACAGCATTCTTCCACCTTAGAAACACTGCCAAGTTACGAAACATACCTGTTTCCGATGCAGAAAAGCTAGTTCATGCATTCATGACCTATAGACTGGACTATTGTAATGCACTGCAAGATGGTTGTCCTGCATCTTCAATAAACAAAATACAGGTAGTCCAAAATGCAGCGGCTAAAGTCCTTACCAGGTCAAGAAAATATAATCATATTACGCCAATTTACATCTCTGCACCGGCTACCTATAAGTTCCGTAGCAGTACAAAGTAGTATTACTTTGGGGGGACTTTTTATAAGGCCTGAATGGTGTTAGATCTGCATCCTACTAGTCTTCTACCACGCTACAATCATCACGCTCCCTAAGGTCGCAAAACTCGGGACCTTGGTAGTACCTAGGGTAGCAAATTCCACTAAAGGAGTAGAGCTTTTTCGCATTTGGCTCCCAAACTCTGGAATAGCCGTCCTGATAACGTTCGGGGTTCAGACAAAATCTCTCTGTTTAAATCTAGATTAAAGAAACATCTCTTTAGCCAAGCATTCAAATAATACACCTCATAATCTTGTACTGCAGTTACATCTAATCAAATGCACATTATTATTCTTTAGTGTGGGTTAAACAAATAAATTTTGCTTGGTTGATTGGAACAGGAAGCTGCGGTAATTATGTTTGTATTTGTTTCTCTGTTTTTTGCCACGGGATTTACACAAGCTTCAGTCTGGATCCAGAACACCTGAGAAGAGATGATGCAACCCCTCAGAGGACCTCAGATGATGCCAACCCTGAAACAATATAAACCTCCAAATTTTGCTACAAGTTTGATTGCAACATAATAATTGCTGCTAATAGTGTTCATCGTCTGTTTTATTACGTCTTAAATTGATTTTTCCATACTGCTGGTTTGGTCTGGTCAGAGGAGAACTGGTCCCTGACTGAGCCTGGTTTTCCCAAGGTTTTTTCCATCGGTCACCGATGGGAGTTTGGTTCTCCGCTGTCGCCTCTGGCTTGCTTAGTTGGGGACACTTCATTTCCAGCGTTATCGTTGACATGATTGCAAAGATATTATTTAAACTGACCTGTATGTTGACATCACTGAATTGAATGATGAACTGTCTTTAACTGAAAAAATTAGTGTTTAGCTATGGTCATTTTGCATTATTGACACTATTTTCCTTATTAATGCTGTTCAGTTGCTTTGACAAATCTGTATTGTTAAAAGCGCTATATAATAAAGGTGACTTGACTGGTATGTTTTTATATATATATATATGAAACGCCAACTTGGATCCCCGAGTTCACTCCTTCAAGTCATATGATCCATTCATAAAGACGGCTTCAGTCTCAGCTCAGATTTGCTTCATTTCTGAATGAATCAGCTGTTTTGAATGAATTGTTTGAATGAATGATTCAGTGAATCACTCATTAAGACAGGAACATGCCACCACTTACAGGCAGTTTGTGTCATATTTATTTATCCATTGGCAGGCCTAAACCAGACAACATACCAGCACAAAAACACACTCAGCAAAATATAGTTTAATTATCGTTATCGAAAAAAATGCCAAACTACATCATATAATAATTTTCGCAATCTCGTACCCCACATGTCGCCTATTACAGTATTATAAGGCAGGAAAGTCACTATCGTTTTGAGTTTGGGTTCTTTTAACAAATGACACATGGTTTATCATAGGACAACGAAGTCATTACAAAAAAAAAAAGTGATTGGTGGGGTGTGTACACAAAACCCAAACCCAAACAAAACTACACCGCAAACATGGTTAGAGAAAACATCATCCTAATCGGCTTGATGAGACGCTGGGCCTGGTGAGACTGATAGAGGGCGAGTGGAGAAGAGAAAAGAGCCAGAAGAATTCTGGAGAAGGGGCAATCTCGTACTTTGATCGGCCCCCCCCCCCAGAGTGCTGAGAATATTGATGGTTCGGCTTGAGAAGGAGAACCAGAGTGAAATGGATCATATGGGGATTCACCCCAATATGACGCAAACCTGCTATATTAAAAGCTAAATACCCAAAGATATTTTAAATATTGAAATCCCATTTTATAACAATGTCTTTTGTCCGTGACTTTCGCATGATGATGATCCAATTCAACCATACTAATAATGAGAAATGACTTTAGATAAACATTAAAAAAAATGTCTTGCTTAAGAGTGTTGAACTTTTTCTCCTGCGTCCTATTCTTCATGCAATACAGAATGGCAGCACAGCTGAAAGTTTTGTTTGAGCTGCGCCCTCTACTGTACATACGTGAATTTACATTTCCTTCAGCCTAAGGCTCATTCATTTCACTTTTGTTGTAAAAGGGCTTTTACATTTGCCAAAAATGTAACTTTTTATATTAAAAACAAACAAAAAAGCAAGCCCAGCCCAGATTTAAAAAAGTAACGCAAAAGTACTCAAACCATGCAAAATAAGCCATTAAAAAAGGCTGAAAGTTTTAACTGGGAATGATTCCTATAACAGATCTCCAGCTGCAAAATGTATGGCATGGTTGTGATTGGATTAGAAGCCTGTTTTACTCACTTCAGACAGACTGTCAAGTCTGTTAGTAGTGGGGCTTATTTTCTAAAAGCCCTTTTAGCAGTGTCTCACACCTAAATGTCATTTAGCTCCTCCCTTCGAGCCGTACTAAATGCTGTCAATGCATGTGTGACACTCCACTGCAGTGAAGAAGAGGCATGGACGGCTCGAAAACAATCACTTTCCCATAGGATTGAACAATGTTTTAGGAAGAATTTTTTTCCTTCACATAAGACTCGAGGTTTCTGAAAGAGGTAAGCTAACATTGCATATATACAAATCTGTCTTCAAATTGAAGACAATACCACAAAGAGAGTGAAGTGTTTAAGAAATTGTAGACTTGCATATGTAATTAATACTTTGACTGTTCAACGTGACCGGTACACTTCAGAAATTGTTACACTTACTATAGGATTAGGGATTGGTTTAGGGATAGTTGCTTGTAATAATGCATAATTTACTGTTATTAGAATAAAATAAAGTGTTACCAAAATGTCTTCTTAATAAGACACTTAAATATTTACAACATTATATATATCTTTCACTTTCTTTCTTTCTTAAAAAATCCATGAAAAAAGATCAATTGACTTGAAATATTAAGATATTAAGACTCGTTTTGAACAAATGTATGTTTGATGCAAATGTATTTTGTCGAGGCAGATTTTTTGTTACTCGTTTTAAGTATAAACTAATTAAAAACAAATGAAAAACATTTTTAGATGTCATTAATAACAGGATTTCTACAGTGTAACAAGTAAATAATCTCTTTGATTACTCATCATGATGATATGGGGGTGTAAAAAGACTGTAAAAGGTGCATTTGGTCTCACTGTGCACATACTTGTTCAGAACATTGATACTGCAAGAGTTATTTCAATGCTAGCCGTTCAGTGCAATGCATCTTAACTATAAAAGCCATGTGGCTAGTAGAGATGTGTAATTGTGATATGTTTTACAAACTGCAAATAATGAAGGTTAACATATTTATTAAGAAAGCTGAATATGTTTTTGTGTATTTCAGGTTATTCCTAGCAGGGTGACACATGCAAGTCTAATGGCAGAAAGCAACAGGACCACTGAGGTTGCAGAACTTATCCTGTGCAATAATGAAGCAAATATTTATGATTGCAATCAATCAGATCCCATGGGATCTCAAAGCCCAATCCCACTGACAGACGCCTGGCTGGTGCCAGTGTTTTTCATCCTCATTATGTTTGTAGGTTTGGTGGGTAACTCATTGGTCATCTATGTAGTCGTCAAAAACCAGCAGATGAAAACTGTTACAAACTTCTACATAGGTATCAAAGATTCTTTGGTTCTCAGAATATCACATTTACTTACTTGACATTGTCTTAGTGAACAATCTTTGTTTCTCTTCAGTTAATCTTGCCACCACAGATATACTTTTCCTGGTTTGCTGTGTTCCTTTCACTGCCACTTTGTACACTCTTCCTAGCTGGATATTTGGGGACTTCATGTGTCGCCTGATCAATTACCTGCAACAGGTGAGAGCATTTTACACTGTATAAGGTTTCTAGAGAAGAGAGCAAAACAATTGTCATGTATGAAATGGCATTTAAGACCAATAAGTTTCATTGCAAATAGAAAAAGAGAGATTCACCCCACACACTTAATTTAGGGAAATTATGGTGAGGGATTATTTAATGTTTAGAATTCAGTTAATGTGGATAAGAAGAATGTTAAGTATAATTCATGCATTTAGCAAAGGCCTAAAAGCGACTCACAGTGTATTCAGGCTATACATTTTTTACCAGTATTTGTGTTCCCTGGGAATCGAACCCACAACTTTTGCGGCTGCTAATGCACGGCTTACCACTGAGCAACAGGAAAAATTTGGAATGATATAATCTGTATTCTGTTTATAACTGTGACCAATACTCTGAAACAGGGGAACCGTTTTGATATGAGAGAATAAAAGTCAGTATTTTACATTCTTCCAAAAATTGTGAATTAATTTATCATTCATTTGGGATAAAAAAAGACCACCAAAACTATATGTATTGATAGAGGCATTCATCAGTGAAGGAAAGGTTAATGCTTCACCATAGCCAATCAGTTGTGGACAATGCTTTCTTCAATTGGGAACATTGGTAGGCAGCAGTGAATGAGCCCCATGAACGAAGCAAGGTCTATAAAGACATGGTTGAATGAGTTGTGTGTGGAAGGACGCACAGAGTCCTGACTTCAACCCCATCCAAGACCTTTGGGATGAACTGGAAGAGCGACTGTGAACCAGGCCTTCTCGTCCAACATCAGTTCAACTTCACAAAGCTATAGCAGGATTCCCCAAATCTTGCCCTGGAGGGCCAATGTCCTGCAGAGTTCAGCTCCAACCCAAATCAAACACTCCACTACCTGTGATTTCTAATGATCCTGAGACATGATTAGCATGTTCAGTGTGTTGATTAGGGTTAGAGCTAATCTCTGCAGGAAAGTGGATCTTGTGGGACAGATTTGAGGATCCCTGCTCTACTGGATGAATGGGCAAAAATTCCCACAGAAACACTCCAAAATGTTGTAGAAGACGTTTATAGATGCGAAGGGGGGACCAACTCCATATTAATGTCTATGTCAGTAAAGTCCCTGTTGGTGTATTGGTCAGGTGTCCCAATACATTTGTCCATATAACGGGTTCTTAAATTGGGATGAATGGCTACAAATGCGTCTAAACAGCTTTATTATAGGCTACCTACACTCTGCTGGATGTGGTTATGTGGATATGGTTATGTAGTTTTGTCTTTTAAGCAGTGTCTTTGAATGAATTCCCAGGTAACTGCACAAGCAACCTGCATCACTTTGTCTGCAATGAGTGTTGATCGTTTTTACGTGACCGTCTACCCTCTCCAGTCCCTCCGTCATCGAACACCACAGATGGCTCTGTCTGTATGCACCACGATTTGGATATGTATGAAAATCATTCCAATCAGTTTAAGTAGAATCATAATTTCAACGCTTTTGACAGCTATTCATCTTGTACACTTTTAAAAATAAAGGTTTTCAAGCATAACTCTTAAAAATAAAGGTTCTTCATGATGCCATAGAAGAACCTTTGTGTCTAAGTGGTTCCATAAAGAACCTTTAACATCTGAAGAACCTTTCTGTTTCACAAAAGGTTCTTTGTGGCGAAAAAAGATTCTTCAGATTATAAAAACGCAAGAAAGAAATGGTTCTTTAAAGAACATTTGACTGAATAGTTATTTGTGGACCCAAAAATGGTTCTTCTATGGCACCGCTTTGAAGAACCTTTTAAGCACCTTTATTTCTAAGAGTGTAGAAAGACCATTCGGTTCCCCAACAGAAGTTCTTAAAATAACCTTTTTTTCTTATTGTGAAGAACATTTTAATATTCTAAAGAACCTTTTCCCTTTTGTGGAATGGAAAGGTTCCATAGATGTTAAATGTTCTTCACTGAAGAAATATTCCAATAAGGTAACTTTATTTTTAAGACTGTATGCAACTTTGCATTTAGCTGTTAAAGTGACTGGCAGTAATGGCGGGAATAATATTATTGTAATATATTGGGTTGACAATTATTTTTATACTGCATCCATTTGGGTTATTTTGGCTTGGATTGTTTTTATATTCATACCTTTTATTGGAAGTGAGAAAATAAATGACTTTGTTAACTTTTGACACAGGTTCTTTGCTGCTTTCAGTGCCGATAGCGTTGTATCAGCACACAGAGTCTTCGTTCTGGTTCGGCCCACAGACATACTGCACCGAGACCTTTCCATCTCTCATTCATAAGAGGGCTTACATTCTTTACTCCTTCTTGGCTGTTTACCTGCTGCCTCTGATCACCATCTGCATGTGTTACACCTTCATGCTGAAACGCATGGCTCAAGCCACGGTGGAACCTGTGAATGGCTGTAACCAGGTAAAGGTGTCACTGCTTTATGGAGGTCAACTTTTCAATGTAAACACTTTATCAATTAAACATGCATTTTATGATATCATTACCAAATTAGGCTGTATTTAGAATTAAACTTTATGTAAGCACCGATTAAATTGTGGTACCTTTCTGAATCATTGCGGTAAAAAGAAATGTCAGCCACTCTTAATGTTGTGAACTTTCAGAAAAGCTCAGGTGCCACCCAACAGCCAGCATAACTTTGACTTTCATTATTATTGGATGAAACACCTCCACAAAAATAATTGTAGAATTTCATGCATCAGATCACTGACCACCTTTTCTGATTGATCCTAAATAACCCATTTTACCCTTGATATCATGGTTCCAGTCCTCCCTCTTTTTTTCTGCAAGACCGTATTCTTTCATATTCACAGTCCAAATTATTGTAAACATCTCCATTTCACTCTTAAAAGTAAAGGTTCCAAAAAGGGATTTTCACAACAATGTTCCCCAAAGAACCTTTCAGTGATCAGTTCTTCATAGGAATCAGTGAAGAAATGGTAATAATAAAAAAAAGGTCCGAAAGGGTTTGGTAGCAATGCAATGAGAAAGGAGAAACAATTTGGGTTTTCCAAAGAACCTCGAACCTATAGTTCTTAAACCATTTTTAGTAGTGGTAAGAATAGTTTAAGAATTTGAAGAAAATCATTCGCCAAGTGACCCTTCGCCGAGAGTTTGATTGACAGGCGATCTGACCAATATAACGTAGATCCGCAATTTTGTTAGACAAACAATCCAGACAGCAGAGTAGATTAACTTCGGTGGACTTAAACTTAAAAATGTTGTGTATTGACATCTTTCCGCAGTTGAAACAAGAAACCTTCTTATGTTCATTCATGTTTATTTCATGCAACAACTAGTAAAGAGGAAGAGATGATCGTTTGATCGGCACTACAGCGATCTGTCACAACACATTAAAGAGCCACAAAACTGTATTTACCCTGCTGAAAAAAAGAGCTAAAACCAGCCTAAGCTGTTGGCTGGTTTTAGTTGGTCATCCAGCCTGGTCATAGCTGGTCAGCAGGCTTGTTTTAGAGGGGTTTGACCACTTCTTTAACCAGTTACTTAAACCTGCTAAGACTAGCTACTCAAAACCAGTGATTCTAAACTGGTGGGTCGGGACCAAAGAAAGGGTTATTTCTGGCTTGGGTTCTAGTAGTGTTGTGCTGCTGGACAAAATGCAGTAAAAGTTAGTAAAAAACTAACATGTATAGTTGTGATCGCAAAAACAATAGACTTTCCTTTGTGTCCAGTGCAATCAAGCGTTATGATATTTTTGTGCAAATTTATATGTCATGCATAAGTGGCAAGATAAGAAGATATATCGATAACCGTAAGGTTTTAATAATCATTCTATATCTACGAGAATAGGTCAACATTACAGCTACAATGATAATGACACAGAAGAATGTCGTCGTTGGAATTTCAGAACAAATTTTTTCCAGCTGATAAACACTTTGACGTCTTTAGAATTTATCTGCCTTTAAAGAGCTTGAGCATTTAAAGCGGTAAATGACACAACTGCAGCACACTTATAGTAAACAGAATGTTCTTGTGCCTCGACGTGGACGTTAATAGTTATCATTAAGGTTATCTTTATCATTCTTGGTGTGAATGGACCTTTAAGCTGGTAAACCACACGGTTATTAATGCTTTTACAAAATTATCAGTTTTCTTTTACAGCCATGTTAATAATTTAGCATATTGTTATGAACAATTAATAATTGCGCTAAACCAACAGTAACCACAGTAAACCCTATTTTGTCTAAAAGAAGCGTGCTCTTTGTTTTCTAGCTTCAGACGCCAGCAGAACGGGTTGAAGCAGTGCGGACCAGAGTATCCAGAATGGTGGTTGTAATGGTGCTGCTGTTTCTGCTCTGCTGGGGTCCAATCCAGATTCTCATTCTCTTGCAAGCATTCTGTTCTGAAGATGTGAGTCGCAGCTATACACTCTACAAACTGAAGATCTGGGCTCACTGCATGTCCTATTCCAATTCCTCCATAAACCCCGTCATCTACGCCTTCATGGGAGCCAACTTCAGAAAGGCCTTCAGAAGCGTGTTTCCTTTGATCTTCAAAAGGAGCGCAAGAACAGCCCAGCCTCTCCCCACCTATAACAGAGAGATGAACTTTCTTTCATCCTGACCCTAAAGGCTTTCTGAACTGGTTATGCATAATCATACCTTTGAAAGACAAAACCAATGATACTTTATGAAGATGCTCTCAGACCGAAACAATTCCCCTGGAACATTCAGTGATTCGTTTATTACATTTTTTCAAACAATCCTTTGAAATTATGAAGCACTGAATGTATGCCCTTGTGAAAAAGAAATACACTTCAGTATACTTTTATGGAAATAAAATACTATACAATGTTTTCAGACACTTAACTGTTTCTTGCAATTAAGTGAAACTTGATTATAGTTGAATTTCTATATTAAATGCAATTAGCTGAACATTAACATATTTTATGACCCACTTAAGTAGGACTTAACTACATCTTTATATATAATTTCATAAAAACGTCTGTCTATGACACAAGGTTAAAGTGAACTGCTGAATGTACTGATAAGCATTCACGGTCAACTATTTCAATGTCATTTCTATGAAACTTATGTCATGTATTTAAATATGTATGTAATTACACATTTCTATTGATGAAGTTGCAATGTAGTATATTTAAAAATAACTTTAGAAAGACTAGAACACTTTAAGAACACACTACAGTTAAAAATATACCTGTACTTTACATATGCTTTAGTATGTTTACTAAAGTAAACACGCAAGATAAGTGTACTTTAAAGCAAAAATTATGCATTAAACATAATGATTTAATGTACTTTAAAACTTTTAATTTGACACCATTACAAAGTGCACTTTTTAAAAGCATGTTAAGAAAGTGTCTGCGTACACTTAAGTGGCCTTTTATGTCATTAATATTATATTATCTGCAAGTACATGTTTTAAAACTGAACTTGAGATTCATACAAGTGCCATTCAATGACAATTAAGCAAAAAAACCCCCCCCGCTTCTTTTTTTACAGGGGTACTCTTTCATATATACAGATCAACAAAAATCAAAGACAACAATATGCACCAACATAGCTCTTTCTTGGAGGATAAGCATGAATTGTTCATTACATTGGTAAGCGATTCTTTGTTAACGGAAGCTCTTTTGCTCTTGTGGAATGTGGAATGAGTGTCTCCAAGTAATTAGCTAATAATGCAATAGTAAAAGAGAATGCAGAACTAGAAAATAGCTTATAGAATGAATTAAATAAAACTGCCAAATAATAATGTCTTGAATTTTAAAATCCATTTAATCATACCTGAATTCCTCATTGCGTTTCTCCTTCTCTGGGGATGCACTTCTCCTGCTGAAAAAGTGTCTGTTTTGCATGTCTTTCAGTGAGTGCAACATATGCATGTGTATGTCTTTACATTTCAGATGTCATTACAGGTAAAATAATAAGAAAACAATTAGATATTTACTGAATTACAACAGTGTCTTGCTCACCGTTTATTTAATCAGTGAAATTAATTAGCATCATACTGATGTAAATGCATCAAATTTAGCACCAGTTTTCTGCAGGATGAAAAAATAGACAACCAAAACATTTTTTTTGCGAACTATAAATAATCTTAAAGGTCCCACATTGTCAAAACTGAAATTTCCTGGCTTTTTTCACAATAGCTGAGGTCTAGAGGCTATTTAACTACCATATAAGTTTGAAAACAGTCAGTCCACAGTAAAATGCACACAACCTGCATAAAGTAGCTGTGATTTTTCACAAACCGTTGTGACTTCCGTAAAAAGTTGACGTCAGAATAACAGTCACCGCCTTCAGTCACCACCCGAGCACCGCCCACAGTCCCACTCTCCTTCTGCCAAACCCCCAGACAACATCGCGTACATGCCATTGCTGGGGGGGGGAAAAACAACAACAACAACAACATGGAAACATGTCGAAAAGGTTAACTTTAGCCACGAAACCAGATCGGCCGACCTGTCACGTTACACTCTCACTCAAATGATGGACGATCTGACAGTATTGTTACTATGAGGTGGATCACATCTAAATGTATAGTAAAGACGAACTCACCGTGTCTATCTAGTCATGATGAAGATGTATACACATTTCCATTTCAGCAGGCAACTATTTTTACAGCTACAATATTGTTCCAGCCACAATTAATCACAAAAATGTATATACAATTACAAATGATTAAACATAAATCGTCAATTTGTTGTTTTACACACATGCACACACATTATTTCATACACGACATAGTCGTGAGATGCAAGAAACATAGACATATGGCAAGAAATCGGTAGACGTGCCCATAACAACAAAAGACAAAACTTTATTTAACCTTTTCTGATAAGAAATGTGCGCTGCAAACACGAGCATATGTGACAATCGTTTCTGTCCAGTCTGATCGTTTTAATCGGCGTTTAACCACAGCTGTTACCGTCGTTTTTTTGTCGGCAGTGGGCAGAAGATATGCGATCAAATTTTTCCCTAATTTGAGAGCGGATTACGTCAAATTCTGCGCACCCATACATAGACACACTAGTGATATTTAAGTCATCTATGTTGCACGAATTTCGCGCTGGTTTGAAGTGGCACCTCCAGTTCCCCTTGTTTTGCTAACCCTGTCGACTGAACCTAGTTACTCCTGTGGGGCTGAGCACCCTGGCCGTGCGTCACTCAGCACACCACAAACAGGGCACAATCAGAAGTAGAGGCTCATGAATAGTAATTAGAAAGGCAAAATCACCCTGGTCTCAGCAGACAGCTCCTGAGACGCGAGGGGAGCTGGTAAAAAATAGATTGAGTAGGTTTGGTACTTATATCGCAAATATATATTCCTAAGGACATCAAAACCTAAAATAAAACTCAGAAAGGTGACAATATGTGACCTTTAAAGGAAAGAGAAAACAGTCATTAAAAACGAATTAAACATAAAAGCAAATCCCACAAACCAATCCCAATGCAGAAACACTGAATACCTTGTTGGCAATCTTGAGTTGACAGCAACATTCGCCAACTGACTAAACGTTTTTCCTCAGTGGGATGTTGTACGAGCCCTGTTGATAGACAGATAGCACTCAATATATTTGGCAGTTGTGTTTCTGCTGTTTATATAAAGGTGTACAATATGTGACCTTTAAAGGAAAGAGAAAACAGTCATTAAAAACGAATTAAACATAAAAGCAAATCCCACAAACCAATCCCAATGCAGAAACACTGAATACCTTGTTGGCAATCTTGAGTTGACAGCAACATTCGCCAACTGACTAAACGTTTTTCCTCAGTGGGATGTTGTACGAGCCCTGTTGATAGACAGATAGCACTCAATATATTTGGCAGTTGTGTTTCTGCTGTTTATATCTCTCACTATCAAGAGTAGCGATGTGCAATCACAGTGTTGAAGCCGCATCGAGTAGAAGAAGAGTTGCAGTGAGTGATCATATCATTACTCATATTTTAGCACTTTTTGCAGTTATATAGCCTACCAACATAGCTTTTCACAAAACTGAAGATACATCTTTTATAATGCAGCGAGAGCTATCGATAAATACACTGACTTCTGTTGCAGTTTTCAGATGATGCACAGTTGTGAAGTGTTTATGCTCTGATAAAGAGCGGCTTATTCAATATCAAATACATTTTACAGTTACAAAGCTCTGTGTGCAGGATAGACAGATCTGTTATGATGGCTTAAATGCACAAACATATTTTTTAAAAAACCCAACCCAAGACCAAGGCTTTCAAGGTACATCCACCAAAATCTGTGTCTGTTTAGTATCAGTAACTGATTACATGTAATCTGGATGGAGTAATCGGATTCCAAAAATGAAGTACTTAAAATACCCTGAATCAGGCTTCAGTTACTTTTTTATTGATTACGTGATATTCACACAATAGCAATAAATAATTAATAATTTATCGATTCTCCATAATTCCTATTTTTCATCTTTTAAATGTTCCTTTCTAAAATAGCCTATCGCTTATACACTCAGAAAGTCTTCAGTTTTGTGGACATTCACACAAAGACCAGTCACACAGCATTTGGCCACTGGATTTACAGAAATCATTTCAATTTTAAGAAGTGCTTTCTAAGGAACACATATTATTATGATTCAGTGTGTTATTTAACCATGTCTTTGTAAAGCTTTTGTTCTTCAAACACATTAAAATGCACAAATTCACGTCATTTCTTATTTACGTGTAATGCAGGGATTGACAGGCCTCTTTCACCTAATATATTTACTTGAAGTATCCCTGAGATTTTAAAATAAATATATTAATAATGAAGTACCACGTGGCTGCTCACGGTTATCGCTGACCAATAGGTTCACATGAAGTGCAAACAAAATAAAATATATCTTGTTTATAAGGGTTTTATTTGGAGGGTTTGTTAGATTCAATTTCCATTTGGGGGGACATTATGATTTTTTTAATTATTAGCTTTTCATTAAACTCACAAACCCCTGCAGTTCCTTCACAAACCCTCAGTTTGAGAAAACTTGATGAAACATTTAATGCTCTTCATGTTGTTAACAACAAATGGAATATATTTTCTTTCTCTTTCTATTTTTATATCAATATAGTACATTATCCTAAAAATCGATGTGATAAACGAGTTAGGTCAAAAGTAGGCCTAATCAAAAAAAGTATCAAAAGTCGTCTGATGATATACTAAAGGGGGAATGATAAAGGATTAGGTATAACACATTGTGTCATGTAATTGGAATCAGTAACGGATTACAATTGCAAGTAATCTACACAGCTCTGTAAGTGTGTCTATCTATCGGTCTGTTGTCGTTATCTCAGTATCAGTACTGTCTGTTGTCTGTCTGTCTGTTATTAGTCTCAGTAATTGTCTGTCTGTCTGTCTGTTTATCTAGTCTCAGTATCTGTCTGTCTGTCTGTCTGTCTGTCTGTTTATATAGTCTCAGTATCTGTCTGTCTGTATGTATGTTTATCTAGTTCAGTATCTGCTGTCTGTCGTCGTTTATCTAGGTCTAAGTATCTGTCTGTCGGTGTATCTATCTCAGATCGTCTGTCTGTTCTGTCTGTCTGTCGTTATCTAGTATCAGTCTGTCTGTCGTGTCTGGCGGGTATGTTTATCTAATCTCAGATCTGTCTGTCTGTCTGTCTGTTTATCTAGTCTCAGTATCTGTCTGTCTGTTTATCTAATCTCAGGATCTGTCTGTCGTCTGTCGTCTGTCTGTCTGTCTGTGTTGATCTAGTATCAGTATCTGCCGCGGTTCTGTCTGTCTGTATGTTTATCTACTCCGGATCTGTTGTCTGTATGTCTGTATGTTTATTAGTTCAGTATCGTTGTTTATCAATTCGTATCTGGTCTGTCTGTCTGTCGGTCTGGTATCTAGTAAGTATCTGTCTGTCGGTTGTCTGTCGGTCGTCGTTTTCTAGTTCAGTATCTTTGTCTGTATGTGTTTATCTAGTTTCAGATCTGCTGTGCTGTCGTTTAGTGCATGTGACGTCCTCAGATCTGTCTGTCTGTCTGTCTAGTAGTCTCAGTATATGTCGGTCTGTCTGTCTGTCTTGTCTGCTGTTTATATAGTTCAGTATCTGTCTGTGGCGTCTGTCTGTCTGTTTATTAGTCTCAGTATCTGTCTGTCTGTCTGGTTATCAGTCTCAGGTATCTGGTCTGTTGTCTGTCTGTCGTCTGTCTGTTTATCTAGCTCAGATCGTCTGTCTGTCTGCTGTTTCTGTCTCAGTATCGGCGGTCTGTCGTCCTGTCTGCTGTATCTAGTTCTCAGTATCTGTCTGTCTGTCGTCTGTTATTAGTCTCAGTAATGTCGGTCTGTCGGCTGTTTATAGGTCTCAGTACTGTCTGTCTGTCTTTTATCTAGTCTCAGTATCGTCTGTCGTCTGTCTGTTATTAGTCTCAGTATCTGTCGGTCTGTCTGTCTGTCTGTTTATCTATAGTCTCAGTATCTGTCGTTGTTGTCTGTCTGTTATATAGTACAGTATCTGGTCTGTGGTCTGTACTGTCTCTGTTATCAGTCTCAGTATCTGTTTGTCTGTCTGTCTGTTATTCTAGTCTCAGTATCTGTCTGTCGTCTGTCTGTTTATTAGTCTCAGTAAGTCTGTCTGTCTGTTCGTTATGTTAATCTAGTCTTCAGTACTGTCTGTCTGTCGGTCGGTCTGTTTAGTCTATGTCCAGTATCTGTCTGTATGGTCTGTATGTTCTGTCTGTTTATATAGTATCAGTATCGGTATGTCGTCTGTCTGTCTGTTGTTATAGTCTCAGATATGTCTGTCTGTCTGTTTATCTAGTCTCAGTATCTGTCTGTCTGTCTGTCTGTCTGTATGCCTGACTGTCCGTCTGTCTGTATGTATGTATCTGTCTCAGTATCGGTTCTGTCTGTCTGTCTCTGTCTGTTGAATGTTATTATAGTCGCAAGTATCGTCTGTCTGGCTGTGTCTGTATGTTATCTAGGTTACAGTATCTGTCTGTCGGTCTGTCTTGTGATATAGTATCAGTATCTGTCTGTTGTTATGTCTGTCTGTCTGTTTATCTAGTTCATAATTGTCTGTCTGTCCGTTTTTTCTATCTGTCTGTCTGTCTGTCTGTCTGTCTGTTTATCTAGTCTCAGTATCTGTCTGTCTGTCTGTCTGTCTGTTATCTAGTTCAGTAATCGTCTGTCTGATTATCTAGTATTAAGTATCTGTCTGTCTGTCTGTATGTCTGTCGTTTATCTGAGTATCAAGTATTCTGTCGGTCTGTGTCTGTCTGTCTGTCTGTATCTATCTATATCGTCTGTCTGTCTGTCTGTCTGTCTGTCTGTTTATCTAGTCTCAGTATCTGTCGGTCTGTCTGTCTGTCTGTTTATCTAGTCTCAGTATCTGTCTGTCTGTCTGTCTGTCTGTCTGTTATCTAGTCTCAGTATCTGTCTGTCTGTCTGTCTGTCTGTCTGTCTGTCGGTCTGTTTATCTAGTCTCAGTATCTATCTGTCTGTCTGTCTGTAATCTCAACCACCTAGAACTACCCAGCAGCTGCCTAACAACCACCCAGATCACCTTAGCAACGCCTTAGCAACGCCCTAGCAATGATCTAGAATTCCGTGCCAATTGCTTAGCAACCACCCAGTAACACTCTATCTGTGTGTATCAATGTATTCAAGCTTCTGAACGTATTTTAATGGTTCAAGCAAGCTAACATGTTTGTCTTGACAAATTATGCCTCCTGTCATTTCATTCGTATCTGAGTGAGCATTTCTGTATTATATTTGATGTCTCTGAATTGATACATTGTTTTTCTTGACAATAAAGTGCAATGAAACGCCACAAGATGGCAGAAGATTTCTTGGTAGGGCACATTTAGATTGAAATCATGGCCTCCAAAAATAGTTTTACACTTAAACTACACTTAAAAATAAAGGAATAGTTGCTGAAATGTATTAACCCTCATGGTATCCAAGATACAGATGAGTTTTTCACAGGAGGAAGCATGATATGGATTCAAGTTAAAAGTTCTTGATAATGGATATATATATTTTATTTTTTTTTATTTTTTTACCAAACATGCAGCTTTTGTCTTCTCAAGAGGTAATGAGTAGCGGAAGCTGTGTTGTGGATTATCGTGATGTTTTTATCAGCTGTTTGGGCTCTCATTCTGACGGCACCCATTCACTGCATTGCTGAGCAAGTGATGTAATGCTACATTTTTCCAAATCTGATGAAGAAACAAAAAGATCCAGTCTGGATAACTGAGGGAGGACCATTTGCAGAACCCGTTCATTTTTGGGTGAACTATTCAAAACTAGTGGCATTTATTTTAAGGATAAATTGCACACTTTTTAAGCAAAACAATTCACAAAAACATGGTCATCTTTTTAAATGTGAAAACATTAGAAATATTCTGTATTTGAAGATGAACAATATTGTGACACTATACGGTTGTCTAATATTAGTGTATCATGTTCATAATTAATGTGACTCCCTACACCTTTGGTTCTTCTTCTAGGACATCAGCGTGAAGTTGAGAACTAACTTTATACATCTACTAAATATCATTTTGGAACCCGATTATTAAAATCAATGCTAAAATGGCTTAAAATGTGAGGTTAGTTCTGAGACAACTCTAGCATCTGTAGATGCCAATACAATGACATTCAGATATTTTAGTTCGGCTTAAGTGTTCAAATACTTTTGGACCAGAGTATTATCAAAGATTGTTGTGGTTTAGACAAGAATGTTTTTATTACCAACAATATCCTACAACAAAGTTCTCCTCTAAGACCTGAAAGGCAAGTACCTCCAATGAAAAAAAAAAAAAGTGGTCTGTCTACTCAAAGTGTGAAAGCATGATTCCTAACTCCAAACAATGAACAATGTTCAGTCAGTATTGTGCATCAATGAGCATTGTTTGCAGAAAAGAATGATTTACTAGTAGCGCATTTGAACATGTTCATCTTAAATCAACATGGTGCCACACACCGTAAAGCAGTAAATAAAACAGATTAATGCAGTACAAGAAAAAAACAATTTCAAAATATCATGTTTCCTTTTTATGCTTTCTGTAAACTGTGAAAAGTACAACTTTCTAAGTGATGACAAATCCAAACCCCCGCAGTAAAGTCATGCTTTTACTAATATTTTTAATTACAAAAGTTTGCAATTGGTAAGTGTTTTTTTCATAAACAAAAATTATCATCTACCCATATTCATTTATTCACTACCTTCACAACCAATCTTTTCCATTAAAATATTTTTCTATTTTAAAAGTTTTCTTATTTCTGTTATTTCAAATCTTTTTATCATCATCCTCCCCTTTCTCATTACCTCAGAATCCTCTCATATTCTCTACCTCCATTCATTTCACCATCTCCATCTTCTTTCCTCTCACCCCCACTTTTTCTCAAATTCATTAAAATGTTGATTTGTATTAATTTCACACACACACATAGGTTTTATACTTTCTGTTCTTCGTGCTTCATCTAATTGTACTTCGGTGGCTTTGTGTATCAGTTTACAATCCTTTTTGTGTTTGAGGCACCTACCCTTTTTCCATTTTTCTTCCCATCAATTTTCTCACCCCACCTTTTTCATATAGTACAGCTTTTATTAGAACATTAAGTGGGGGTGTGATAAATGATTAGCTAGACTAATGTTTTTTCTAACATGGCGTTATCTGTTAGATCACGTTTTAACCTCCCAACCCCTTTCTTTCCTACTTTTTCTCACACCGTGTTGTTGCTTCTCTTATTGCCTTTTGTACTTCTCCATTTTTTTTTTCTTTAGTCGAGCTTCGGTTTTTTTACGCCCCCCCACTTGTTCTGGTCTTGTCTGTGTCAGTGAGTCACACACACGTCCTGTGATACTGTCAGACCACCATTCAGCCGGTGTGTTTTTCGTTCCTACTTATTAATACATTGACAGGTTGTTATTACACGCAGACGACTCCTTTGTTAAAAGAAGGTCACAACACACACTACTGATACACATCACACCCACACACATCCTCTCTCTGCTTCACACTATCACCACAACCGACACTCAGCCGACACACTCGCTTCCTCTCTCTCACGATGACAACACACACACATTTGGTGTTGTTTTTGTGAATTTGACATTTGTTAGACTCTCCGTGTTTATTCTTCACGGGTGTGTGTGTGCTACGAATGACGCTCGTATCCTATTGCACCACACCCACAACACCGTCCCCCACTCACCCCCATCAGTGCATTCTACATTCGAGTTCAGCGATTTTACTAAATACAAGCCTCCACATGCTTGTTGATGTTTAATGTTTTAGTACAATTTGTTGGGCCATGTTTTGTCTGTTCGCCCTGAGACACGCTCCTGTGCCTTGTAATACCCTATGGCTATAAACACTTTTTTCACTAGTTACAAATGTGTGATGGTCCTACACATTTTTCCTCCCCATCTGATTCACGTTACACCCACACCTTTCCCCTTTGATAACTTTATGGCGCACCAACACACTGCATCCCACACCACTAGTATCACGCACACACACGTACACACCATCACGTGCACACATACACACTCAATATACCTAGGCCCACACACACGACAATACTTAACCGCACATTTGAGCTACCTCACATTCCTCTGGTCCTTTTTTGCATGTTTCGTTCCACACACGAATTCCCCGACATCCTCGTCTCACCACTTTCTCCCTCCCCAGCTCATTCTCCCGCCTGGTCCGATCTTTTTCGTCTTTTTTTCCATTTGCCACACCCAATCGCCATAAGTTATTACCATCCCGGTATTGGAGTATCGTTCCTGTTGCCCACGCCCGCCTTGCATATTTTCCATTGTTTTTTTTTTTTCCTAGCTTTTTTTTTCATAGTCTTGATGATATCTATATTTTCTGTTCTCGTTTCTTCGCTTGCGCCCTTGTTAAGTCCTTGTCGTTACATGTATTGTCAATTTTAGATCCTTAAAGGAATCTTTCGTCTATAAAGTGAGTGTGTGGGTTTAGTAGCGGATGTTCCCTAGATTCTCCTCTCTTTTTCACTCTAACTATTTCTACTGTCCCAGAGAGTCGAGATCATAGTCGCACAACCACATATAACCAGAACCCATAGTCTGACCTATGGCGTACGTTGTCTGGTTTACACATCTACACACCCCCTTTGCCCCCTTCTTTCGCTGTATCCCTTCCCGCCCTCTTCATTGCCCCTCCCCATCAACCTCCCTCCTCCCTTGCCCCCCCCCTCCCTGCCTCCCTTCCCCCTCACTCGCAGATCCGTGCGTACAGCCTTTTTCGTGCCCGTTTTGTGTGCCCCACAGCCGCGCCTCCCCAAGCCTTGGTGTGTTGTCCTATCCTCCCTCCTTGCCACACCTCTGTACTGTGGTGTCACTTCCGATTTTCGTGCTTTCCGCTGTCTGAGTGGCGGATCACGAGCTATACTCGTCTCGACAGTCTCCCTGACCGTTTCCTTGGTGGTGCCCCCCCCCCACCCTTCCTCCATACCCTCCTTTCCCTTTTTGCCTCCGTGGTCGTCTCCCACCTCTTTCTTGTTTTTTTTTTCCTCCGCTTTTGACACGCCGTGTACCTTTTCGTTTGCCTCCTGTCTCCAGGCCATGGCTCCGGGATGGCCATGTCATGCCGTTCGGGTCGTGAATACGGTGGCCCCAGCAGGTCTCTCTATTCCCGTGCCGCCGCACCCACACCTACACCACGACTTTCCACACCAGCCCCCACCTTTCACATAGTGTGACAGTATATATCCGTTGTATGTTGTGTTCACACTCTCCCCACCTTCCATCATATTGTTTAGCCTCCGGCTCCTCCAAATACACGCTACCTTTACTCATAAAACACGCTTCAGTGATACCCCCGACACACCTTCTTGTGGTCTGTAATTTCTAACACGTGCAGATTATCCTCCGGTGGGATTTACCATATATATGACTAACTTTTTTTTTACCCCTTCGGCCCGACAGTCGCACTAGTCTGGTGAACTTGTAGTTTTTGTTCTTTTGCTCGTTCGCTAGTGCCCTCCTTTTCTTCACCACCCTCTTCCTCCCTTAATGGATCTGTTCTGATTCGCACCCACCATTTATATATTGTGTGTTTGGAGGTCCTTGTGTAGACTGTTCGGTCGAACTTAGTCGCTCTAGATTCTAATTCTTGAGTTTTATTCCTAGTCCTGACTGACGTGTATTTAGTGTCCGCCTAGGTCTTTTTGTATATCCGCCTGACACTGCCCCCCGACGCGCACCGTGTATAAACTATATTCGCATCACAACCACACTCAAAACACACAGGAGTATGCACTCCACTAGTCGAACATGTGATGTCAACAAGAGATAGTAGTCTGTTTTTTTTCAATGTGGTTTTTCTCTTTTTGTGATACATCATACGCACGACACGCTCGTCTGTGTATGTTTTAGTTGAAGTATTATTAGTCACAGTGATATGGTCAAGCACTTTGGACCACATTTGTAACACTGCTATATGAAACTGTGGATTATATATCCCTGATATACATTTGTGTATTTGGATCTGTGTGTTCGATTTTCTCATTCATGCCTACAATTTTATCAGTTTTCAACGACTCTTCCAGTCACACTCATGTGTGTATTGTTGGCTCCTCAATATACATTTGTGCAACACTGCTGTAGCTCCCCTTCGGCACAGGATCTTGTGACACACGGGTTAGTGTCCAAGCGTGGTATGGCTCGAGGGGAAACCAGTGTGTTCCTTGGATTCACTACGTGTGTGTTTTTCTTACAGCACAGCACATGTAGTTGTGCATATCAGTAGTCATAATTTTGTTGCTTCCACTGACGTTGGTCGCGCCCCCTGCGACTTTTAGTGTGAGATG
Organism: Sinocyclocheilus anophthalmus; assembly: GCA_018155175.1. NCBI lineage: Eukaryota > Metazoa > Chordata > Actinopteri > Cypriniformes > Cyprinidae > Sinocyclocheilus > Sinocyclocheilus anophthalmus. The sequence continues at coordinate 334,774 of JADLZN010007355.1, forward strand.
CCCGCACGAGATAACACACTTCAGCCCTTTGAGTATGACGTAAAGTATTTGAGTCACAAATTTGATTATATTCGTAGTCACATTGCATGTTTGAACACCATAGGATTCATGGGTGTGAAAGCACTTCTTTACTAGTCTACTGTGATCACCTTTCACCTCTGTCTGTCAAACTTGTGCTTTCCAGCTGCATGAAAGATCATATCTATATCTATATCACCATATCAACTTCTATAGAGGTTACAGTACTTTTAATGATTCATGGCAAGCATAAATGATTAGTACGTTTCGGAGTATAACAGTATGTGTCAAACCAAGTTTCCCCCGCCGTGTGAAGACTAAGGTGCAATATACCGCGTCTAGCTTCATTTTTGATAATTATTTCCGCTGTGTCAAACACAGGCCTATATATATTAATATGAAGCTGAGACACTGTTAAAGTACGTGTGTCTGTGTGTCTGGGCATATGTCACGATATATGACACACCATGCACGGAGGTGTGATGTCCTGCTAAACACAAGAAATGTCGAAGTACATGAGCTGCGTCCGGCCTAGATTAGCTCAAAACGAACGAAGACCCGCCCAGACGTACGCGCGGTGGTTGCGACGCCCCCTGAAGAATACATTGAAACCTGACGCATGTGTGACGCCAGCGGGTCGTAGCCAATCAAAAGCGCTTTGTGATAAAGTGGGCGGGGCGTGCTGGTTATTATTTACAGTACTGGCATTCGAAAGCACATTTTGTTGCTCCAGTGTCTCCCGAATAAATTATTATCATTTTGGCATGTCCTGGAAGCAATTATAGATTTGTTACAACTTAGCCTGTTTGCTGTTGTTACATAAGGACAGATGTCGAGAGGAATATAATTTAAATTGATCAGTAAGTAGGCTATTTATTACAAAATGGACATTTTTGGACAAAATAAGTCACAGGCAAACACCACCATTCCGACTGAAAACTGGACCTCTGTGATGAGGAGTAAGTTTGTTAGAGTAATTTTAAATATATAATTAAGAAATTAAAGAAATTAAATTAAAAATTTAAAAAATAATTAATTATTAAAAGAAATTAATAAAAAAAAAAAATTAATAATTTAATGAAGAAAAAAAAGATATAGTAGTAATTATTTAATAAATTAATATGAAATACAATAAGTTTTTATAAAAAATTAAAAATATGTTAATTTAAAAATATTAAAAAAAAATAAATTTATAAAAAATTTTATATAAATATAAAATAAATAAAATAAAAATTGTATTATAAATATAAGATTAATTTAATAAATATAAATATTTAAATAAAATAATTAAAAAATAAAAATGTAAAACAAAAAAATAAATATAAGTTAATATAAAATAATAATTAATTAAGAAACAGAAAAATATTAAATTAATATTTTTTAAAAAATTTTAAAATAACCATTAAAAAAAAACGAAAAATAAATATATAATTTAAATACAAATTATAAAAATAATAAAATGATAGAAAAAATATTAAGTGATCAAAAATATATATAAAAAATTAAAATATATATATTAATAAATAAAATAAATAAATATAAATTATAATTTAATAAAAATATATTAAAAAATAATAAAATGACTTATAAATCATTTATAGATAAAAAAATATAATAAAAATAAATAAAAAAAAAGAAAAAAAAATTATTATTATTAATTAAAAGAAAAAAAATTTTGTAATTAAATTAGAATATTTAAAAATAAGATTACAAATTAAAAAAAATAACTTGAAATTATAAAAGATATTTTATAATAATAAATTCATATATATTTATTTACAAATAAGACAAATTTAAAATTTATTAAAGAAATAAAAAAAAATAAAAATTTATTCATATTAATATAAATAATTTTGAGGGAAATAAATAAGAATAATAAATAAAATAAATTTATAAAATTAATTAAAATAAATGATAAAAGAAAATAAATATTATTATAATAATTTAACTGTATAACAAGATAAAAAAAAATAGTAACTTATATTAATTTAAAAATAAATAGATAATGAAAAATAAAATTATAAAAAATATAATAAAAATATAAAAATAATATAAATAAATTATATTTATAAATAATTACAAATAAACATAGTTAACAAAAAAATTTAAATACATATATATTTAATATATTCAAAGAAGGAAAAAAAATAAAAAAAACATTGGTCGGGTAGGTTAAGTAGTAAAAATAAAAATTTATTTATTTTTAAAAAAAAAAAAAGAAATAAAATATAGAAATAAAAATAAAATATTTAATAAATAATTAAAAATAAAATAATTAATAATTTATAATAAGTTATATTAAGAAATTATTTATAAAATATTTATAATAATATATAAATGAAATGAAATTTTAATAAAAAAATAAATAAATTAAAAAATTAAAAAATTTACATTAATACAAAAAAATTATAAATATAATTTTAAAAGTTATTTTGTTAACGTATAAATATTAAGGAATATTAAAAATTGAATTTATAAAGAATTATAAAAAATAGAGAGTAAGATTACAAATTTATGAATTTTACAACTTTTACAACACTAGGCATCCTTACCACAACGTAGTATACGTCAAGTTTATTTGAGTAAGGATACTTAAGTAGAGTTAAGTATACTTTATGTAGTAAGTATTCAAATATCAGTGTACTAGTAGTATACGTGTAAGTGTACTATTTCAATACTCCTGGGGACTAAATTGGCCCACTTTCTAGTATATTAAAGTATACTTTTAAGTATAACAGTAATAAACTTTAAGTACACAACAATATTTTTAGCTTGTACTGCAATTATACTAACGTGAAACTTATAGGTACACTGATAGTTTATAAATACATACTTGTAGTAGCAGTTTTTAGTACACTTGAAGTAAACTACTAGTTGAGTGTTGTATAGTGCAGTATTCTCAAAGGTTTTCTTTAGTGAACTTTATTCATATTAAGTACTACTTGTCCCTATGTTAGGTTTAATTGTATATATTTTTGTTAAATGAAGATCGGAAACACATAAAACATTCAACAAAGAAAAAAGAACGGGGATATGGCTGTCAAACAAAAAAACATTTATTTAGCTCGCTGCCTTCTTTTTTTAAACACTTAAATGTGAGTAAGTTTCATAAATAAATAAACAACATTTTGAACAAAAAGCTGAAAAAGACTATGAATTGGATTCAGAATGAGAATCAAAACGTAGATAAAGTCGATCAACACCCCAAAGCTTGACAGTCATTATTACCTCTTCATGGGTCGACATTTTATTCCATAGTTACACAGTTTTGATGCTGTTTTATGTCTGATGATCGTGTTAGAATACATGTGGAAGCGTCTGTTGTTTCGGTTTCTTCTTCACTTGTGTTTTTTGGAAATTCTGTACAGAATATGTGTACTAGCGCCCCGTACAGTATAACAATGAAAACACAGATTCTATGAGCACAAGTATAGCTGAAATATATTTAGACTTTTTCTAAGTAAAGTATACTTAAATGTCATTTTAAGTATATTTCTGAGAAATACAGAGAAAAAAGTAGACTAAAAGTATACTTTCCTATGTTTTAGTTTAAAAGAAGTACACTAATAGCACACTCGAATAAACGTCTTTTTCGTAAGGGATGTCTATCAGAGAATCTCGTGCACAGGATATTTTCTTTTATGGTCTTTTTAAATGACAAAATGATCGCAAAGTTATTTGAGAAGTAATAATCAATGCAAGTACGCTTATTCTTATGTAGCAAGTTAATGAATCACTGATTTCAGACGCGTAATTTGTCATAAACTCATAAAAATGTTACGTTTTGTTGTTCTACATGCCTATAATAACCACAGACAAATTAAATAAACTATTCTTCTTTGTCTTTTCTTAGATATACTCTATAGTTCGATGGATTCAAATAACAATGGCCGTCCTAAGGTATCTATCCATTCATTTTCCTTTAATGTTGCAGTCGTTTAATAAAGAGACACGTAGGCCTATTAATCAATGTTTATGTCTTTTATACTTATATATTTATTAATGATTTGACTCTCAGCATCTTAGGTGCTGGCTCCATAATCTTTTATGCGATTTTTAAAGGACTAGTAAGAAAACCAGAGGTAAGCCTCCATCATCTATACAGCTACTGTGATTTATTAATAACGTGTTCAAACAAGAATGTACTTTTGACCACTGAAACAACCCTATGTTTCAGGTGCTGCCGTTGTTCTTGTTGAGTTTAACAGACCTGCTGTTAGCTTTGAGTTGGATGTGTGGAGGTCTTCTCTTCACCCAGTCCTGTAACGCTTACGACATCTGCTACAACCTCCACATAGTGGAACAGGTACAAAACCGACACATTATCATGCAGAAATGATGCTTACCACAGGCAAAAGAAGATACTTCCTCTTTCTGTACATGCCATGTTTTTGCATCACACTTCCACTTCCACAAATAAAGCCACATTGCACAGGAGCAGTCATGTTCAACTTATTGTTAAAGCAATAGTTCACTTAAAATTGACAATTTACTCACCCTCAGGCCATCCAAGAAGAGTTTGTTTCTTCATCAGGTTTGGAGAAATGTAGCATTGCATCATTTTGCTCATCAATGGATGCTCTGCAGTGAATGGGTGCCGTCAGATTGAGAGTCCAAACAGTTGATAAAAACATCACAGTAATCCACACCACTCCAGTCCATCAGTTAACGTCTTTTGAAGACAAAAGCTGAAACAAATACAGACATTTTTAACCTAAAAAAAACTTTCTCTAGTAAAAAAAAAAATGTGTTTGTCTCGTCTGAATCAGGAGAGAAATTTGCGCAGATCAAGCATCATTTACTATCCAAAACAAAAGTTAAAATTAAAGTTAAAATGTCTTAATGATGGATATGTTTCTTACAAACACACAGCTTTTGTCTTTAACTGATGGACTGGAGTGGTGTGGATAACTTGTGGATGTTTTTAACAGCTGTTTGGACTCTCATTCTGACGGCACCCATTCACTGCAGAGCATCCATTGCTGAGACACTGATGCAATGCTACATTTCTCCAAACCTGATGAAGAAACAAACTCATCTACATCTTGGATGGCCTGAAGGGGACATTTTCAGCCATTTTTGGGGGTGAACTATTCCATATTCAGTGTAAATGCCATCAGAAGAACACTAGATGAGCATTCTTTTCAAATGTTTAAAAAGTCATTCATTGTCTCTATCACTTTTAATTAAATAAATGTTTTTAACAGACTGGTATTTTTTAATATCGAGAAAAAGTAATGCCATGCTACCATGTTTTTTGGACATGGTTCCATGGTAATAATATGGTTTCTTGGACAAGTACCGTGATATTTTCTAAGTACCCTGGGGTGAATGCAATGGCACACGAACATTGTAATTATTCCATTTGATACTACCAGGTGATACAATGACCTTTTTAAAAAAATTATGTAATTGCAGAAAAATGGAAAATCTTTAGCCAATAATTTTTGTTTGCCATTTAAAGTGTACGTGCTAAAAAAGAAAGAAACACAAATGAGGGAGGGACCATTTTAACCCTGTGCTTCATTCCTGCCGATGCACTGCAGGCCTAAACATGTGTCTCTCATTATTGAAGCCTGCTTGTTTGGCATTTAGCTAAAAAAATTGTTGGAAAATCATGTGTGCTTGGGCAGTTTCACGTCAAAAACAAGTTGTTCTCAGCTCAGACATTAAAACCAGTGCAAAACAAACATGGAACTGGGACGAGTCTGAAAAGGAAGTGGAGCAGCAAATTTGATTCATATTCTTTGCCCAGATATAATTAGTTCTGACCCACTTTTAATGTCTGCACATGCTCGTTTATAACAGTGGATTGTCATGGCTCTAATGTAATGTGTAGAGCCAAAGTTCAGTCTGTAGTTTTTCATTGGTTTGGTTTCTCAAGACTTGTAAGACATTACCCTCACAAATCCTCTTTATTAGATTTATTATTAGATATGCTTTCCTAAAACTAACCTAACCCAAACTTTAAACCTGCGGTGATTTTGGCTGGTCTCTCCTTCTTGACTGTATCCAACAATTCAAATCATATACTGACAGAATTTTTATTTAATCTGATGAATGGAATCAATTTATTGCAATAAAAATAATTGCAATTTTTTTTTTCATAATTATTAAATCATTTGAATAACCTAACCTTAATGTCATTTTAATAATGCGTTATAACAGTTCTCTGGTATTCATCTAGGACAACAGAATCATACTAAAAACTAAATTGTCATAGCATGCAGGGTAAGACAGCTAAAGTGATACAAGTGAGCAACCATAGTTCTCCCATCAAAGACAGTTCTGCAAACCTCTTTGTGCTGTCTATGTATGAAAGGGGTTTTATAGTATTTTTATGGTGCTGTTTTGTCATTTTTGTAGCTTATCGTCATCAGTTGGCCTTTGCATGATCGCAGTGTACTTCACTCGCAGTGTTATTGCAGTATTGCAGTGGATATGACGCAGTGCTCTACTTTAGCCCACTGACGTATTTCATTGTGCATTTGTTAAATAGAGCAAATTGTGTACATAGTTTTATGATTGTTAAAATCAGGCAATACACACCCTTTTGATCAAAAATATAACTTTTTTTTTTTAAACAGTATCCTCCGGTGCAAGCACCTGTCCTCAAAGCAAAGCAGAAAGGAAAACCATGTTGGCATTTCTAGAAGAAAGATATGCTATCTTTACCATACAGAGGTTTCTCAATCCTGGAATGTCATTCAGCTCTTTGACATGAATGTCAACAAAGATGCTGTAAGAAAGTGTTTTCCAGCCCTGGTCCTGCTGAAACGGATTTGCAGCTTAATGATATTGAATGTGCACTTGTATCGAACTTCAAATCGCATTAATATATATATATAGTAAAAACTGTACTTGCCGTTATATATATATTGAATGAAACTAAAAGGCCACCTAAGTGACAAACGAGAACTTTGGTTCTTAACACACTAGATGCATTTTCAAAATGTCTGACGTTGTAAGTTTAAAAGCAAAAGTGCATTTTTTTGCAGTTTAACAATTATGTTGTGTTAATATTTGTTGTGCTAAAGAAAAATAGACTATTTAAGTGTTGCTAACTACTAAAGCACAGTAGAGAAACTGGCTTTCATTTTAACTCTATGGGTTATTGATATTACATTTAAGTGAGTAGATTTTAAATTTACTAAATTGCAACTTCATCATTAAATGGGTAATTACAAATATGTTAAAATACATGACTTAAAAGTTGCAATATAAATGACGTTAAGGTATATTTTAGTTACCATAAATGCTTGTCAGTACATTCAGCGGTACACTTTAACCATATTTCAAAGACAAAAAAGTTGGTATAATAGAAAACTGCATTTACAAAGAGTGCTTAAATAGGGATAGTACTCATAATTGTGTAATTACCCACCCTCAAGCTTATCCAAAATGTAGGTGACTTTCTTCTACAGTAAAGAATTTTTTTTTTGCTGAAACCGTGATCCATAGTGATTCATATAATGCAAGTCAGCAGCTGTCCGTTTCTAGGAATAAAAAGCATATAATTGAACACAGAAGAATCCCCGTGGCTCCTGACGATATATTGAGTTCTTATGAAGCGAAATGATCAGTCTGTGCAAGAAAATGCACATTATTTACAACATAATCCAGAGCCTCAAGCACAAACTGGTTCTTTCAGACACTTCGTTTCAATGAACTGGTTCAATTCACTAGTTTGCATTTTTTGAATACTTAAGTATATTCTTCTAAGTAGATTTCTTCCATATTAAGCACTCTTCTTATTCTGAAAAGTATGCTGAAGTGTACTTCTTTTGCACACGGGGAAGCCAGACTGCACACATTTGCATGTCTCTCTCATCTCACACACCCATTTGAGATCAAGTGTTTGAGAAGAGAGAAACAAGTGGTGCTGTGTTGAGGAACTCAGGGTCAGAGTTGGAAAGCACTGCAATCACATATTAATGCGAGAGATGTGGCTTACAGTACTGCGCCAAACATGGTTTGAATGTGGATGTGAACTATAACTGAAATATCTTAAACTTTATTAACTTCTCCCTTTGACTTTCACATCCTACAGACGCTTTACATGGCCTCGTTCTTCTACACGCTGCACTATGTTTGGGTGCTCTACACCGGACTGATGGGGAAGTACAGGAGACTCAATGGCTTCCCAGGCGAGGTAATCAACTCACCCTTATGAACAGGTTTATATGACGGTAATAAAGCAGCATGCGATAGTCTGCATGTAAACACTGGCAATGCTGACTGGCTTGTTTATTTCAGAATCCAGCAAACACAAGAAGCTGCAGGTGTCTCGGTCCTGTCCTGTCATTGTAAGAACATAAATGATACAAAATATCACTCAAACTGATATTAAATATTGATGAAGCAACATCATTTACAGTAAAAGCCCCTCAGTCTGGGGTAAAAGGCCTTCAGGGCGACTCTAGTGTAGATGTAGACAAAACATGGCACAATTTACCACCAAGTTATTTTGTAAAACCTTTGGGTGCTTAATCAAAATGACCACTTCGGCAGTTTCACTTTTTTTATAAATTTTTTTGTATTTTGTAACCTCTTAAAACAATTTTACCCTTTATTTCAAATTGTTTATTTAAATGAATTCATCATTGGAATTTCTAACACTATATATTTCTATCACTGCAGTTCCCTTTAGGATTATCATCATTAACTAAAACCAAAACCAAAACTTTTCAAACAAATGTTAACTGAAATAAAATACAATTTTAAAAACATATTTTATTTCAGCTAGTTGCCAAGGCACCATTTTCGTCTAGTTTCACTTTAAGTACTAAAATAACTAAAGCTAATAAAAATAAAAAAACAACATAATTACTAAAGCTTTGAATAAAATTAAAGCGAAAACAGAAAATCTAAAAATAAAATCAAATTCAAAATATTTTCAAAAACGATAATAATATAGCAAAGATACTAAAATGACTCACCTCTTCTCTTCTCCCAAGCTTGACACAAACGTGAGACAAGAGCTGCATCCTTGTCACCATGTACTGTTTAGCATGGGAAAATTAGCAGATAGTTCCCTCATTCATTAAAATTTATTTCATTTATGCATCAAAAATCCAGAAATAGTACACAACCAAGCTGCGTTTTGGAATATTCTTTACAAGAAACTATGATAAACCCATTACCTGTAATCCTGCATGCTATTTTGGGTAAATACCATGCCAAATAAAGTTGAAAATGAGCAGATTTGAAGAACAGAATGTCGTTTGGTCGTCTGACTCTCTGTCCTGATCTCTCCATACAGTCTTTTGCCTTTAATGCTCACAGCGCCCGTCTTTGTAGCAGGAAATGTGTTTCGGTGTTACACAAACTTCACCCAGCCCTACAGGTCCGTCGAAATCCATGCACACATGCACAGCAAATGATTAATAAACTGTACTTTCTCATTACTTAGTCATCATAACTTCATCACAGCTTCTAATTTGAATTAACCCTGTTGTTATTAGGACGTATTGCATTCAGTAGCTGCATCTAACCATAGTTTAGTGGTTTGAATACGTTGTTTAAGATGACGCTAATCCAGATGTGATTGTCTTCCAGATGTTTGCTGATGCATACAGGCGCTGTGTATCTCACCTCATCTGTAAATACAGAAATGACAGCATGTCGTGTCATTCAAGACTACTGCATGACCATATTCCTTACAACCTTCCTTATCACCTTCATCGGCATCACCGTAAGCCCTCTTTAACATTTAACATGTTGAGCGCATTTGGAATCAACCTAAGCTAGGTTATGATTTCAAAAGTTTCAACAGTGATATTGTGAAATATTATTAAAGTGTAATTTATTCCTGTGATCAAAGCTGAATTTTCAGCATCATTGCTGCAGTCTTCAGTGTCACATGATCTTCAGAAATCATTCTAATATGCCGATTTGCTGCATAAGAATTTCATTTCTGATTATTATCAATGCTGAATACAGTTGTGCTGCTAAAAAAATATTTTTTATGTTTTTTTCAGCATTTATTTGAATATCTTTGTTTGAAATGTCTTCCTGCCACTTTGTGGCAGCTTTGTCTTTAATTTCTTTCAAAAAAGTCTTACTGACCCCAAACTTTTGAACAGTAGCGTAAGTGAACATTAGGCTAAAGATATATGACTCTCCAGACTGTGTGACTCGATCATAATCTAATTGTAATCCTCGTTTTAATTTCAGACTCTCATGTGTAAAGCTCGCTCCCTGTACAAGCGTATCATCACGTCTCAAGGGTTTTTCGCCGACAATCATTGGGAAACTCTGCGTCTCCTGGAACGGCGTATGCTGCTTTATCCCTCAGCCTTCTTCTTCTGCTGGGGACCAGGTCAGCACACTTTTGAAAACATTAAAACATTTAAAAAGTTAAAACATATATATAATGTTACTGAGGTGCTAAAGCAGCCGATGATTTCCCTTAACCATATATATCAGTATGTTTACTATCTTGAGTTTAATTACAATTTATTATTTTATTGTAGTAACAACCCCTGCACATGCATAACACTCCAAAAAAACTTGGGCCTACATTTAAGATTTATGCATTTGAATTGCATATAAATTTTCCATCCATTTGGATGTACAACAGTGTTAGAATAAAACAACAGAATAAAATAATATTAAAGATTAAGTGACGCATACGTATGAATCATAAATGAAACGGTAAGATTTCTGTACTTAAAAATTCCTGGAATAGTTAATTATTAACTACTTCCGTCTATTTGAATTGATTTAAATGAGCAATATCACACGAATAGCCGTGCGATATGGCCGTAGGTAATCACAGCGTGCTGATATACAGCCATATCGCATGGCTACGAGTGTGATATTGCATTTATACAACAGTTCGACGACACGAGTGTGTAAATACATTGTATTTTTATTATTTTATTTTAGGTTAAAATCTTTAAAAACCCTCTCTTGTACAGAACTACTTCCTTCCACACGAATCCACATCTCAGTTTGGACAGTTTAACAGCTGAGCTCAAGAGGCGTTTAACTAATGAAAAAAACGTCACTTAGAAACTATAACTGAGGACGTAGAGTGATCATGGAAAGCTTATGTATTACTGTATTCAAAGCTCACTGAGTATTATGGAGGGGGAGAGGCGATGGACTGAGCGAATGGGATTACCTGCATCTATTACCTGCATCATTCTTCAGCTCAATCTCATATTCAAAATAAAACATTAGTTTGAAAGTCCGCTGAGGAAAGCAATATCTTTGTCATACTATTCTTTCATCTGTTAAGGGTGATTTCCGATGACAGCGCTGCTCACTGCATTTGTTGGCAGCATCTTACAAGCTGTTGTTGAAAGTAAAAAAGAACTTCCTTGTTTACAACCCAGTTGCAGTCTCTTTCAATATAAAAGTCTTTAAAGCTTACTCAATTAAGAAAAATTGTCGCATCTAATGGCGGAAGAAAGAATATTATAACTAATCACAATCATCAAAAACACAAGAGCAAGCCAATCCGTTTCTCAATACAAATACTACTATTATTTTGATAAAATATTATTTATTGGAAGAAATTATATTAATAACCACAACAGCCATCATGAAAAGTTTGCTGCATCAGTCAAAGTACAAAGGCAGCGCTCTGATACACTGCATTAAGTTATAAAAAATATAAGGTTGATCATTTAAAAAGGTGCTCTGAACAAATAATAGATTATTGAGAACAAAGACTGCCCGTTAGATTTACCCAAAACAAATGATATCTCATGTTTAAAATATAATAGCGCTGAACGGCTGCTGACGCCCTGGAGCTCACATCTCCGAAAACGTCAAAGCAAATTTTCAAATAGTCGTTATCTTTGTTAACAAACCGCATTTTTGAAGTCTAAACAACTACATTCTCGCCTAAAAAACTCTTAAAACCACATTCTGTGACACAAAACATATATATATACAACCTTATATTATTTATAAAATGATAGTGGATTTGGGCGTCCGCTATGACACTCGCTGTGAGAAATACCACACGCGGAGTGATACAAATAATGAAACTGTTATCACTAGAATAATGCATGCCTGGCAAAGGCTCTCGGCCAATCAGATTTGAGAACCAGAAAGAAATCTTAATATTTTTAAGACGCATTTATTCAAATTGCTGAGAATCAGCATTAATCTGTTCGTTATGAAGACGAATAAATGGATTCAGTTAAAAAGTATGAACAAGATTAAAATATGGCTAGTTGTGGAACAGCGATATTTAATTAATTAAAATGTGTGAGATTGAAACAAACAAATGATAACTATATAAACCTAGATATTGTGTATTTAAAACATACAGTTCATTAGTACTATTACAGAAACCCTACCTGCTTCATATTATTTAATTTATATATGACTGACCAATATGAATCACATTAAGTTTGTTAAAACTGTGTAATCAAAATGAATATAAATTTGATATGCAATTCAAATACATAAATCTTAATAATAGCTTGTTAATAAATTCAAATAGTGAATTGCAATGAACTCTTTTTTGAGTGAAATAAATCCACAGCTAAACACTCTCTCTCCAGCATCTTCATTCTACGTTTTTTTTGTGATCTCTTCTTTATTTCAGCAATATTTCTGGCCACTATGATGTTGGTGAAACCGGACATAATAGAGGGAAGGATGGGAGTCGTTCTCTACATCCTACAGGTTCGCCAGAATACATAAAAACTCCTAGTTAACTAATCACATTACCCCTGCATGCCTACTGTAACATGTTCCTGTTCGTCTTCTCGACAGGCCTTCACCTCTGCCTCTCAGGGTCTGTTGAACTGCCTGGTTTACGGCTGGACGCAGCAGCACTTTCGCTCTCTCAGCAGCGGCAGCAGCACCGTACGGGACGCCAACACCCAGACTCCCCTGCTGCGCTCCCAGAAACCAAACTACGCCGCTTTGCGCTCTGCTGCATCGCTCACCAATTTTGTCTGACAGAAAGACACGCAAGAATCCCTGTAATGCATTGGGACGATACTTTAAACCAAAGCGACCGAGGGATCAAACCCATGACTTGGCTGTTGCGAGCATCATGCTCTATACATTGAGCAAGTACAGCACACGCTAACTGAAGACTGAAGCAAGCAGAGTATTAGTGTGGTCTGTCATGCGTGACGTTTGGTCTTGATGAAAACAGCCACTGCAGAAGCGTTTGTTTTGCTGTTGTATAACCAGCACCAGATGGTAGATAAGGACGCTCTGCTGAAAAGGGAGCTGAATGTTTTTTTTCTCTTCTACTTTGGTTTTGTTATGAGATTTCAGATGCTGCACCTGCTGCTAGTTTAGCTGAGAAACCCACTTCAAGAAACCGTTTCATCATCCAGCCTCTACAATGTAGCTTTTGCAATGACATGCAATGATCGAGACTTTCAGATCACGACGCACTGCTGAACTGTCGAAAAGGGAAAGACCGAAGGGAGATTACGGCCAGAGGGAAATAGCTCTGAAACAGGATCTGAGAGGACAATGCTGCTGCTTTCCATCCAAAAAAACAAAAACAAAACAAAAATGTGCTGAATCCCACCCACACATAATGGTTAGCATTGCAGGGTAGCAATATGTGAAGGAAGCATGAACACAGATCATTAGCCTTTCATTAATACAATGGCCTGTTACACTTTATTTCGATAGTCCACTTTAGACATTCTACTAACTATAAGTAACTTTGTAACTACATGTCAACTAATTCTCATTAATTTGCAACTACATGTCTACTAACTCTCAGAACATACTGTTAGGGTAGGTTTAGGGTTAGTAAAAAAAAGTTGACAAAGAAAGTGTTAGAAGAAATTAAGCAGACAGTCTACTAATACTCTACTAACTGCTAGTTGACATGTAGTGTAAACATGTACTTACTGGCATAGAAGTCCTAAAGGGACTATAAACAAAGTTGTTACCCAATACTTCTCAATAGATATTATTATTAAAGAATAAGGAATAAGGAAAAGACTCATACGAACCTGTCAAGATAGTATCAATGAATCACGAATAAGCATTTAGCTTAAAATGAGGTCATGGGAAAGCTGGAAATATAAGGGGAATATTTAGAAATTGTGATTTTCAGGTTTGGAAAAGTTATGAAATGAAATGGATGACCTCTTAAAGGGATGGTTTCACCCCCAAAGTAATATTCCTTCATCTTTTACTCAGCCTCATGTCGTTCCAAACCCACAAAACTTTTGTTTAGCTTTGAAACACGGGATGGAGATATTTTCAAGTAACCTGAGATATTTCTGTCGCTCCATTGAAAGTCCACGCAGCCAAAACTCTGACGATTCAAAAAGTTCATAAAGGCATCGTACAAGAAATCCAGCAATCCAAGCTTTCATAAGAGACACGATCAGTAGATTTAATTTAGGCTTTTATTCTCATATATACACATTGATCAACGCACATCCAGTGTATGCTCAAATGTGCTTGTGTGAAACGCAGAACAAACCTCATATGAATGACTTTTACGATGTCTTTATGAATTTGAGTCATCAGGGTTTTGGTTGTGTGACCTTTCAGTAAAAGGACAGAAATCTCGCAGGTTTCATTAGAATCATGATCTTCATCGAACTTTTAAAGGTGACCAAAAAGTCTTGTAGGTTTCAAGCGACATGAGGGTGAGTAAATGATGACGGTGTTTTCATATTTGGGTGAACTATCCCTTTAACATGTCTGTGGGAATTTCTATAGTTGGTAACATTTTCCAGTTATGCTTTGTTTTAAAATATGTTTTTGACTAGAAACTGGAGTGCAAAGTCCTTGTTCAGTAATTACAAACAGCTGGAAAAGTCATTGGTTAAAAATGGTTAAAAAGTTCATTGGCTATACGGTGTCATAAATGACATGTTGCACTGCTTTCCCCTTTTAGTTTGGCTCACATTTGTCCCATGACAGAATGACTTTAATGAAGTATTACTTTCATTTCCGAGAGCATTTTATATGCATGTGTGTACATAATCTTTCCACATTAAATGCTGTTGAAAATGTATGACATACATTTTAATAAAAATGTATTAGGTGTTGATATTTTGGGGTGGTTGGTTTCAGACTGACTGATGTTGAGCTGTTTGCAGATTAGCTTTTTAGACAAACCTGTGAAGAAATGTGCCACAGAAAACCCCTCAGTATCTGGATTACAGATTGATTATAACTGCCCATGTGGAGATCAGGAAGAGAAACTTGTACAAATGTAATCCTGCTCTAATTCTCTGCTAAATACTGCCACCTGCTGAAACAATCCAACATTATTATACACGGCTCTGATTTCATTAGGTAAGTAACTGAGGTATTATTTATATAGCAACAGTGCTCATGTTTATATATGGAGGACCAAACCTGCAGAAATGAATAATTAATGAATTAATTAATAAATGTAGCAATAGGAAAATAAATATACATACACAAAAGAGACAGAGATATAAGAATAAATAATGAAAAATAAATGTATAAATAAATACAAGTGGGAATAAATACACATAACAACAAATAAATGTAGAATTAAATAAGCATAAAATAAATTCAAGAATAAAAAATATTTCAAGTTTTCCTTTCTCTTTGGAGTGTTACAAGCTGTTCGTGAATAGATACAATCCCTAAAATTGCAAAGACTAAAGTCTCAAACCCAAAGAGATATTCTTTATAAAAGTTAAGAGTCAACCACGCCCTCCTAAAACGGCTCGTTCAGACACGCCCCCACATGTCTACATCACTATGTGGGAAGATTTGCATAACACCGCCCAAATGTTCACGCAAAGAAAGAAGGCGTAACTTTTATTCTCGCTGTAGTATTGTTGCCACCGCCACCATGTCGTGAAGACGCTGTGTGTTTCGTTGTGAAAGAGAAACTACTTTGTTTGGCATTCTAAAAGAGGACACGACTAGAAATAAGTTGTTAAGTTGTATTTACAACACTTTTCTAGAACAGTTCAACCCAAATATTCATTTTTGTGCAGCACATTTTATGGAGGACTGTATTTTGATCCTGGGAGAGTAGACTACAATGCCGGCTGTTCTGACTCACAGATGTATGTTTTTTGTACTTAAAGAATTTGCCACTGATGATTCAAACGCGAGTTTTGAGCAGTGTAGAGTAGCGCTTGTTGTTTGTTATTTCTCCGATCACAAATGCAACGCGTTTTATGTTACGCGGCGTGGATGCAAACGGACAAAGCGGAAAAAGACAGTATAAGTCATTATAATAAATAATAATTATGTCCCCACTGTATGCAACAAATGCCTAGTTTATAATGGGTTTTACTGTTTTTGTCTCGTCGCTCCGGCCGGACACGGCATCACAGTATGGTGAGGGGCGTAACATTTCCGTCACACGCTTGAGGTATTCGGCCAATCACAACGCACTGGATAGCTGGCCAATCAGAGCACACCTCGTTTTTCAGAACGATGAGCTTTGTAAAAATCAACGCGTTTTTTTAGAAAGGCGGGGCATAGAGGAGAAACAATAATGTACAGTATGTGGAAAATAATGTGTTTTTTTAACCTTAAACCGCATGAACACATTTCATTACACCGAATACACAACATAATGTTCTTTTTAGCAACACCACATGACCCCTTTAATCATTCATTCATTCATTCTGCTTGTTTGGTCCAACGAAGCACTTTACAGAAAAGAAATACATCTAAATATTAACTCACAGAAATAAAAAAGGGGGAAAAAATAAACACAGGTCTAATATGAGTAAAATAATAAAATAAAAGTGAAATGAAAACAAACACAAATATATAAATAAGGTCCGAAGCTACAAAGGATCCTACAGAGAGAGAAATAAAAATAGTACGATATTATTAGTTTCAGAAAAGAACTTCTAAAGCACTTCTAAAATGGTCTGAAGTTTCCAAAGAAAAAAAGCGAAAGCGCAAAAAAAACGACTAGAAGCTCATGAATATTTAATGCGGTGAAACGCACGTGTCAACGTCACAAACACTCCATCCAATCAAACAGCCGCAAGCAGACGTTCCGGAACCCGTGAGCCAATGAAAACCAGCAGGAAACTCGCACATTAGGTGTAATCATGTGTAAAGAGAATAAAAGTGCCAGTCCAAAGCACTTACAGAAAAGCAGGTCAGGTGGAAGAGTTTCAGAAAGATTTATATTCCATCCCAGAGAGCTTTATTTCAAAGCATGGAGCACAAACAGACCATTAATTTTGGAGCTGGACCAGCTAAACTTCCTCAGCCGGTGAGTGCATCCCTAAAAAATGTTGGATATTTAGGATTATTCATTATTGCACACTAAAAGTTGATTGTATTTTTTGTACATCTTTATTTATGCGTCATAGAGAAGCGTAAATAATTACATCATCTATCTATCATTTACAAAGCACTGTGCATGCAAAAATATAGTGCGATAATGTAGTGCGCAAAATCGTTCTGCGTTATTTGGATGCAGAAGAAAAAAAAAAAAACCAAAAACACGTGCTTGTGGTCTAGATGCATGTGCAATGTTGCGTCAGCCTTCGCTGTTGACTGAACTTAGATCTGCAAATCAGTAAAGGAGAACATTCAAATGAACAAGTACAAATTATTATACATTCGATCGGGTCAGAGCACATGTACAAGCCGAGGCCAAGCTTGCAGATTAGATTGAACATGTTCTGATGTGTTATTGAAACATGTGCAACATTCAATATTAGTGGTGCATTTCTCGCTAATCTGAGTGTTTTGTTGTTGGTGTTCAGGGTTAGTTGGTTTCTCAGTGCTGGTGTTGTAAATGACTGCTACTGATTGCATAGGCGAAGTGGTTGTTGAAGTTCCATCTTTATCTAGGATAATAGAAGGAACTTTATTAAAGAAATAGTTCACCCCAAAAAAATGAAAATTTGCTGAACATTAAATTGCCCTCGGGCCATCAAGATTGTAGAGAGTTTGGTTTTGTTCATCGAGATTTGGAGAATTGCATCACTTGCTCACCAAATGGCTCCTCGCAGGGATTATGGGTGCCGTCAGAAGGAGGAGTCCTAAAAGCACACATAATCCACAGCACTCGGTCTCGGCTAAATCCTGAGGAAGAACAAAAGCGGTGTGCTGTAAGAAACCAAATCCAGTATTAAGAGTTTTTCACTTTCGAAACCCCATGCAAAGTACAAGGAGTGGTTATATAGATAGGACTGCTGTTAAAATGCCTTAATAATGGATTTGTTTAGAAACATGCAGCTTTTGGCTCCGCAAGCTGTTAGCTGATGCACTGGAGTGGTGTGGATTACTGTGATGTTTTTATCAGCTGTTTGGACTGACGGCACCCATTCACTGCAGAGCATCCATTGCTGAGACACTGATGCAATGCTACATTTCTCCAAATGTGTTCCTGTGAAGAAATACACGCATCTACACATTGAATGAGGGTGAGATGCATCATCGAGACGTTTTAACTTTAAACGGTCACTTCTGGCCAAACTATGAGTCCATAATCCATAATAACGCTTCAGTGAAAAAGTCCATCTCCTGCTGTCCTCTCAACATTTTTGAGTGAACTAGTCCTTTAAAAGCCAGTTCTAAAGACCTTCTGTTTATGGTTGTACAGGCAAAGCCAAACCTGTTTTGGATGCAAAAAAAAAAAGTATTATTAGAAATTAGCTATTGAATGGATATTATTCTATTCTCAGGTTTTACTCCAAGCACAGAAGGAGCTGCTGGATTACAGTGGCACTGGGATAAGCATTCTTGGTAAGGATCTACATTTTTAATACACACGTTTGTATGTGTAGTGCCATGTTTTTGAGGCATTTATTTCTCTTTTGCAACCAGAAATGAGCCACAGATCGTCTGATTTCTCCAAGATCATAAACAGTACTGAAAACCTTCTCCGTGAACTTCTGTGAGTCTTTGCATCTGTCCCTCAATCGGAGATTAATGTCTTCGTGCATGTTCCATAACAGATGTATAATCTGTGTTGTTCACTTTGAACAGGAATGTACCTGAAAACTATAAGATACTGTTCCTGCAAGGCGGAGGCTCGGGACAGTTCAGCGGGATTCCTCTCAATCTGATTGGTCTGAAGGAGGACAGGTGTGCCGATTATCTGGTCACGGGGACCTGGTCTGCAAAGGCAGCCAAAGAGGCAGAGAAGTATGGAAAAGTGAACGTGATTCATCCGAAACTGGATCGCTACACCAGTGAGTAATCGCAGTATAGTGAGCTATATTTTTCAATGCTGAGAGAACAAGAAGATCTTTATAAGAACACGGGTTGTAGTCTTCTGAAATATGTTTAATCTATTCTGTATATTTACGTTCTTTCCAAAATAATTGGTGTGTCCCTTGTGACGCATTGGCATACTTTAAATAAGAGTGCTTAGTATGAAAACAATATGCTTTGAAAGAGTATACTTAAGTGTGAACTGAATGTCATGCTTTCAGGAGCTTAAATGCATGCTAATTGCAATTATATTAGTTTAAATCTAAATTAAATGCAATAGATGACCCACTTAAGTACATCTTCAAATGTAATTTCAGAATTGCTTTTATTGTCTTTGAAATATGAAATATAAAGTGTACTGCTGAATGCACTGACAAGCATTTATGGTCAACTAAAATATACTTTAATGTCATTTCTGTTGCAACTTAAATGACATGCGTTTAGATATATTCGTAATTGCGCATTTTGTAATGATAAAGTTGCAATTTAGTATATTTAAAATATGTTAACTTTTAGTCAGCACATAACTCATGCATTTTTGCTTGAAGGTGAAGACCGTACTCGGTGTATGTTTTGCAAGGTTCCCCTTTCTGTTAAACACATTTTATTGGACTGTCCAGCTTTTAATGTACAGAGAAAACTCTTTTATGAAGTGAACTCACTTAAAGTACAATTTTGCCAGGAAAAGTTTTAGAATTTTTAATCACATGTTAATGTAAAAAATCTTGTGTGATATAACTTGTTTGTTTGTTTGCTGGTTTTTATTGTATTTGTTATACTTGTATTTTTTTAAACTGTTTTTGCCATGAAAATAGCCTTTGATGCTGACATGGCATTAAATAAATATATACTACTACTAGTCAACACATCAAAATAAATGCACTTCTAGCATGACCGAAGGTTATTAAAACCGAAAGAAGAAAGCTTTTAATTTTACATTATTGCAAAGTGCACTTTTTAAAAGTCTACTTAAGTGCGTTAAGAAACATAGCCAAAGAAAGAAGCTCTACCGTGGCATTTATTTATTCTATTATATGTGACCCTGGAGCACAAAAGCAGTGTTAAGTCGCTGGGGTATATTTGTAGCAAAAGCCAACAATACATTGTATGGGTCACAATTAGACCATTTCGCTTTATGCCAAAAATCATTAGGATATTAAGTAAAGATCATGTTCCTTGAAGATATTTAGTAAATTTCCTACCATAAATGTATCAAAACTACATTTTTGATTAGTAATACGCATTGCTAAGAACTTCATTTAAACAACTTTAAAGATGATTTTCTCAGTATTTAGATTTTTTTGCACCCTCAGATTCCAGATTTCAAATAGTTGTATCTCAGCCAAATATTGTACGATCCTAACAAACCATACATCAATGGAAACTTATTTATTCAGCTTTCAGATGATGCTAAATCTCAATTTCACAAAATTGACCCTTATGACTGGTTTTGTGGTCCAGGGGTCACATATTATCAGCAAGTACAGTTTAAAAATAACCTACGATGACGTATACTTCAAGTGCACATTTAATAAAAATAAAACGCACTCATTTGACTTGAACGATCCTCACATGATTGAACTTTATTTTCACAGAAATCCCAGACAGTAGCACTTGGTCGCTGAATCCTTCAGCATCTTACGTGTACTACTGCTGCAATGAGACGGTGCACGGCGTAGAGTTTAACTTCATCCCGGACACTAAAGGAGTGCTTCTGGTCAGCGACATGTCGTCTAACTTCCTCTCCAGACCGGTGGATGTGTCGAAGGTTGGTGATGCTTCTTCAAGTTCATTATCGTCTCATAAACGCTCGTCCCAGTAGTTTTTCACATATATCAAAAGGTCCTTTTGTTAATGCTGTGAGTCTCTGTGTGTTTCTACAGTTTGGTCTGATATTTGCCGGCGCGCAGAAGAATGTGGGCTGTGCGGGTGTGACGGTTGTGATCGTCAGAGAGGATTTGATGGGCAAGGCCCTGAAAGAGTGTCCTGTTATACTGGATTATCAGGTGCAGGCTGGCAATAACTCGCTCTACAACACTCCTCCATGCTTCAGGTACGGCTTTCCTTTAGTCATCATACTGTCTCTCTGTAGACTTCGTTTAAATTACATGCATAGTTATCAGCTTGCCATTTCTTGGTAGCTATAGAAAAGCTTACCAAACAAGCAGCAGTGGATTTTTGACTTCTTTAAAAACGTTTTGAAAGAAGTCTCTTCTGCTCACCAAGGCTGCATTTATTTGATCAAAAATGCAGTAAAAACTGTAATATTGTGAAATATTATTACAATTTAAATGAACTGTTTTCTATGTGTGTGTATATAGTAAAATATAATTCAATTCTGTGATCAAAGCAGAATTTTCAGCATCATAATGCCAGTCTTCTGAAATCAGTATAATATGCTGTTTTGCCGCTCAAGAAACATTTCTGATTATGATCAATGTTGGAAACAGTTGTGCTGCCCGATATTTGTGTGCAAGCCTAACTTTAGGCTATTTATAACTGTGTCCAAGAAAAATAGCAACTCTAATTTAGAATTTAGTTAAATCGTCGATATCCATCTGCGTATTGCACATTTTTTGACAACAGTTTTAATGGCATCCAGTCAGATTTTTAATTATGTTTTTATGGCTTTGTTCACATCTTATCTGAAATATCTTCAACTTGATATAATTACAGAAACACACAGCCTTGTTTGTAGATCCTGAATGAGGAAGAAACTTATTTTCCATTTTTTTTTAATTTTACAGGACCCCTTTAGGATTCAGTGTAACAGTTTTTTTTTTTTTTTTTTTTTTGAACCTCAACATTTGCTCAAAATATGAACCGTTTTGTAACCATGACTTGCACATGCTTGTTCTTCTTGCAGCATTTACATCATGGCTTTGGTTCTGGAGTGGATCAAGAACAACGGAGGGGCGGATGGCATGGAACGACTAAACGAACAGAAATCCAACATCATCTATGACAAGATCAACCACTCCAATGGATTCTACTCGTCAGTGATTCCGTCCTAATCACATCCAAACACTTGGATCACCATTTTACAGATAGAATATAATCTTCTCATACAGAAGGTTATTCCTAATGTACAATATTAAGCATTCAACTTTCATTTTTAATCACTATTTAATAGTTAATATATATTTTAAAAACAGTTATTGTTATAATAAATATGAATAATTAACTAATGCAGTATGTGTCCACATTATGCTCTCTCATCAGACTTTAGTTTTTGTCAAAACGACTTCTCGCACCGTACGTTCTCTTGCAGATGCCCCGTTGACGAGGCGTGTCGAAGCCGCATGAACATTCCGTTCCGCATCGGAAAGAAGGAAGGAGATGAAAGTCTTGAGAAGGCATTCCTGGATGGGGCTTCGAAACTTGGCATGATCTCACTTAAAGGACACAGGTGTTGTATGAAAATGAGGAAAATGTTACGTCACGGTGTTTGCATAGTTTGACAAACATTGTCATTTGCTTTCATGGAGGAGTAATGTTGCACCATCTACACTGAATAACTACTGATTCATGCATAATTTAAATGGACAAAGAAGTTTACGGATAAATCCGTGCTGGTCAGTCTGCGATGCAGCAGTTCACTTAAAGGAGCAGTTCACCCAAAAATGAAAATGTACTCGCCCTCATTCGACGTGTGTATTTCTTCATGGGAGCAGATTTGGAGAAATGTAGCATTGTATCACTTGCTCACCAATGGAGTGAATGGGTGCCGTCAGAATGAGTCCAAACAGCTGATAAAATCATCACAAGTACCCACACCACTCCAGTCCATCAGTTAATGTCTTGAGAAGCCAAAAGCTGCGTGTTTCTAAACAAATCCATTATTAAGGCATTTTAATTTCAGTCTATAATAACTCTTGCTTGTCTTGATGGATTTGCTTCTTACAAACGTGCAGCTTTTCTCTTCTCAAGTCATTAACTGATCCACTGGAGTGGTGTGGATTACTTGTGGATGTTTTATCAGCTGTTTGGACGCTCATTCTGACGGCGGGCACCAATTAACTCCATTGGTGATAAGCTGATGGCACTTGCAAATGCTACATTTCTCCAAATCTGATGAAGAAACAAACTCCTCTACATTTTAGATGGCCTGAGGGTGAGCACATTTTCATTTTCGGTGGATCAAATTCAGTGATAAAATGCGATTAGTCTTATAGACAGTTATGCGCCACTCCGAAATGTATAGAGGATGACTTTTCAAATTCGATTCCGTCTTAATTTGAGTTGCAGTAGCAAACAGGATTTGGCGTTTTCAGAAGGAAATGTTTCGATGTTAATCATTTTGTCAAGACCGTTTTTGACTTGGTTAAGCTAAATATGTCTAATCAGTTGAGAAGAAATTAAAATATCTAATTAGTCAAAATGAATATAATGTTATGTTTCAGTAACCACGTGCTTGCTGTCATTTCAGTGTGTCCTAAAACATGAAAAAATATTAAAAAAAAGAAGCAAAGCACATTATACAGTAATTCGGTTCTGTATCCTGCCTCATGATTGCTTCACGGTGTATTTTCAGGTCAGTGGGTGGCATCCGGGCTTCCCTGTACAATGCCGTGACTGTTGAAGATGTGAAGGCTCTCGCCGCATACATGGAGGAATTCCTTAAGAATCACCGTTAGCTTAAAAGCCTTTTTTGCAAGTAGTAGTTTTTACTTGCACCTTTAAACTGGAGTGACACTAACAGATTGGCTGCATTTCTTGTATGTAATGTAACATAAAAATTGAATTCTCTTAAATTGTAATTCTCAAGCAAATGGTTGTCAAACAACTTGTTTTTGTTGTTGTTTTTTTACTGACCCTTTTATTTGAATTGTGGTGTGCCGTAATGCTTGTAAAATTGTATTTGAATTGTTTTCCCAAAACATTCCATGTTTTACTAATGTAAACGTGTGTTATTAGTAGCTGAATGGATCGAATACTGTGATACAAGCAAATAAATAAAACGCTACTACAATCACTGCAGTGTTTATTCCTGAAAACGGCTGATATTTTGAAGATAAAATAAACATGCATTATGGAAATTGGTACAAGTATGTGTCGACATATGCAAGTATTTGTTCATTTTTGGAGCGTAGTATTACCACTTTCTCTTGATTTCAAACAAGGTTTACCTAAGCCTCCATTCTGTCTTGTGTTGCCAGGTCTGAGGTTTCTGCAGGCATGGTGTTTAACTTTATTTCGGTTTTTAGCGAGACATGAATCTATTCCAACAAAAAGCAATTATAAAAATAAAGAGAAAACAAATATTCTGTATTTGCATGTCAAATTAATTATTATCGATACATAAGTGCAAAAATAAACTTACGTTCTTTTAGAAAAGTTGTCATAATGCATCAAAAGTTTGGCACTCTTTTTGTTATTAGTAAATAAACAAGAGAGTCCAATTCAACAAGAAAAATGGGGAAAGATGGGAGATTTAATCCATTTTTGCTTATGAATGAAGAATTTTGCATTCAATATAAGAAAATTAACAACATATTCAACAGATAATAGCTTTGGATTTTCATAATAAAAGATAACATCTTCGAGGATGAAGGTTAGAAACAGGCGCTTAAGTCAATCCGTAACTCAAAAAACAAATGTGCAGCTGTTTCCTCAACAAAACCACAAAACGAGCAAGACTCATCAACGTTAGAACATTGGTTTACTTTTAAAATGTTGGATAACTGCACAAAACACATATTTTAGGTTTTGAGAGGGGCGTCTTTGAATTTTGGTATTGTTTAGTTTAATTGGTCGTGGGTTTAGTTTAGCCACGCAGATCTGGCAACCCTGGTTCTGCGAGTATGCAGCGTGTTTCAGCGAAATGCAAGATCCGCAGATCGGAAATTAAGTTTAGAGATAAAAGAAACGAGGTTTAATGTTATAAAGGGATTCTTTAAGCGGGGAAAATAAGCACTGCCGCTTTAAATCCCGAGGAGACTGTGACGTCACGTGGGACCCGGAAGTGCAGGATGCAAACAGCTCTACACATCGTCTGAGAAATTAACAGCGATTTTTAAGATTGTTTGTCACTTAAAACGCAGAGTATTAAACTCGCGCGTTATTTAGGCTCGATTAAAAGCCGGGTGGTGTATTTTTATGCTCTTACTCGTCTCAGACAAGAGGAGCTCGTGCGATGATTTGACCGAAGCGAGTGAGTTTGGGTCAGAATCCGGAGAAATACTGTATGTTTCTGTGATGCATATCAATGCTTCTCACTGGCACAGTCGAAAATGTGTGCATAATGGGGATTTCAGCTATGCTTTGGGACTAATATATACACAGTGCTGTGGACAATCTTAAGCCATTAGTATTTTCTCCAACTAAAATGGGTTTAAGCCAGTTGTTTCTGTCTTTAGCTGTAGTGTGTCTGTAGGAAATACATGCCCAAACATTCATTTTAGCAGTAATTGTAATAATCCAGTGAGTGGGTTTTATATGACCGGCAGTGTTGCCAACTTAGCAATTTTGTTGCCAAATGTAGCAACTTTTCAGACTACCCTAGCAGCTTTTTCTTCCTAAAGCACCTAGCAACAAATGTAGCTATTTTAAATGTTATTTGGCTACTTTTAGCAACTCTTGATAAGTGACTCAAACAATAAAAAGACACACATTTTCCATCTAAATTTCACAAAAAGAGGAAACCAAAGATGCCTAGCAGTGCACACGTCACATGAATTAAATTATTGCTATTTGCAAATGCTCAATTTGATCATAATAATTTAATAACTGTTCATTTATGATGCACCTTGTTGTACCTGTGATTGTTGACACTGTAAGAAAAATATCTAGAAAAGGAAGGCTTCTAGTCATTTTCCAGGACATTATCCGTTATCCATTGTAAACCCGAAACACAAAATACAATGCATAATTTAAAATGCCGGTAAAAACCCGTGAATTATTATCTTAGAGTGTAGCATACTGACTACTAAAACACTGCTTAAAACTAATTGCTCCGAATGTGTAGTTTTACTAGTTCACTAGCTAAAAAAAAAACGTGTAAGCCTTCAATAATTCAATGTTGTATATAAAAAGTTCTTTATATTTAAACATTACATTATGCATTATGTATCAAATCTAAATTAACATTGATTTGCTGTAGTGACAATTTTTGCATCGTGATTACGTAATAACGTCATTTAGCAACTTTTAGCAACAAACCGACCTTCCTTTAGTAACTTCCCCTGAAAATGAGTTGGCAACAGTGTGTGACGGTCAGAAAGCTGATCTCAGCATCACCCTCCAGTTCCATCACATGAAGAAACTGAGAAGAACTGTGGCAGCGCCTCAAGAGACCTCTGTCAATGGCAATGATTCCTCCCTTCAGGATTAGGCATAACATGTCCTCAGAATCATTCATGTTTGAGAATTGAGATAATAGCCTAGTTGTAATTTGGCTCAGAAGAAGACAGGAATCACGCCTCTTCAGTTGTTCTGCCGATTACGTGATCTTTCCAGACCTTTTCACTTTTCAAATGGCTGTCGAAAGCAAAATTGCTATGAAATCCGTCATATTTTGTTATTGAGTGTGACATGGTATCTAGAGCAAAACGGGCACTATTTTTGGGAATCAACCTCCCAAACTTAGTATCTGATTTCATTCAGCAAATATGATCACTGTATTGTTTTTGTGACATTCCGTTTACATTCTTATTTCTTCATATTCGTCTTGGTTCCCGTCCAGATCCACGATGGCTGAGAAGGGAAACCGGAAGTTTTCTCCGCGATACAGGAGACAGAAGGAAGCCGATGAAGCTGAGAGCTGGCGGAGCCCGTTGGGACGGGACAGTGAGCGCAGTCCTAAAACGAAGAAGCAGGCTCACGGTCGAACCTCTGAAAGTGAGGGGAGCAGAAGAGCCAAAGCCTCACTGTCGTGCAGCTCTCCTGAGGGACGGGTGTTCGGACCGAGTCCTTCTCACAAGGACCGAATCCAGAGGGGTTCACCTGCTGACCGGAGGAACTGGAGAGAACGACAGCGAGATGGACAGAAACACGACAAGCTCGGTAAAACGCACACAAATAACCTGTCGCCTAATGAAACAGTGGGGTTAAAAGCGGAGCTAATATCTGTCTACATCACGTTTGTCTATCAGGCAGCGTGCAGAGCTGGAGGGAGAAGAGCAGGATTGTCCGGATTGAAAGCTGCCTCACTAGACGGGACGTTTTACAGCTGTGCTTGGAAGCAGAAGGCAGTGACTGTGACCTTAAAGAGGTTTGTAAGTTATAGACTGTGACCAGTTAAAGAAATAGTTCACCCAAAAATGAAAATGTGCTCATCCTCAGGCCATCCAAGATGTAGATGTTTCTTCATCAGATTTGGAGAAATGTAGCATTGCATGTGAGTGAATGGGTGCCGTCAGAATGAGAGTCCAGCTGATAAAAACATCCACAAGTAATCCACACCACTCCAGTCCATCAGTTAACATCTTGTGAAGACAAAAGCTGCGTGTTTGTAAGAAACAAATCCATCATTATGACGTTTTTAATTGCTTCCAGCTAAAATACGAGTCCACTATCCATAATATTGCTTTCTCAAGGGAAAATGTCATCTCATCTGAATCAGGAGAGAAATTTGCACAGATCAAGCGCCGTTTACAAGCCAAAACAGCTCTAAACAAACATGTGGGTGGATTTTGCTGTGAGAGACAACAGGACGCAGTCTTTGGAAGCGTTATTATGGATTATGGATTCGTATTTTGGGCAGAAGTGACATTTTAAAAATTAAAATCTTGATGGATTTGTTTCTTACAAACACGCAACTTTTCACTTCACAAGAGGTTAATTGATGGACTGGAGAGGTGTGAATTATTGTGATGTTTTTATCAACTGTTTGGGCACTTCTTTCTGACGGCACCTATTCACTGCAGAGGATCTATTGGTGATGCAATGCTTCATTTCTCCAAACCTGATGAAGAAACAAACTCATCTACATCTTGCATGGCCTCAGGAGTACATTTTCATTTATGGGTGAACAATTCTTTTAAGCACTTAAAAAAGTATTCTGGGCAAATTGTCATGATTTAGAAAAGCGATACTCTCAAAGTGTTTTAAAACACTTCTGTGGTGGTACCATGGTAATGTACCATAATGCTTACATGGTACAATAATACATATTTACAATTATTAATGTGGCACTATTATTATTAACATAGCATATCAGCAATACAGCAGCTAAACACACTAGCTTTCAAAAGTTTCAGGTCAGAAAGAAAGAAAATATTTTTTCTCTCAAAGGCAGATATTTGATCCCAAAAATACAGTATAAACAACAAATTGTGAAATATTACAAGTCAATAGTGCTTTCTATGTGAATATCTGTTAAAATGTCATTTATTTCGTGATCAAACTTCATTCCTCCAGTCTTCAGTGTCACATGATCCTTCAGAAATCATTCTAATATGCTTCTAATATATCATTTCTGATTATTATCAATGTTGGAAACAGCTGCGCTGATTCATATTTTTGTGGAAACTGATACAAATTTATTTTATAGAAATTTTATACATTTATTAGTAATTTTTAGAAATCTTTTGTAACATTATAAATGGTTTTACTGTCACTTTTGATCAGTTTAATGCGTATAAAATATAAAAGAATTAATTCCGTTCACAAAAAAGTATTCTGAGAAGTAGTGTACATTTGATCTTATTTCTTCACATAATCTGATTTGGTTTCTTTCTTTGTGTTTTTCTCAGTCAAGCATCAGCCTGAAGTTCAGATGTGATAAGTGTAAGGTGTACTGTGATGACATGTCACCAGCGCTCAGTCACATCCGAGAAAGAGCCCACAGGAAGAAAGCCAAGGCAAGGAATCATGATGAAAGTGTTAGGCTCAAACATCTGTGCCTGTGGTTCATGGTTGAAGTGTGTCTCCTCTTCACAGGAGCTGCAGAAGCTGACGCTGCTGTTGAACATCCCTCCTCCTGGAAAAGCCCAGTGTCATTCGCTCAGCTCAGCTCTGGAAAGTGTGGTCGCTGAGTTCGGTTTAAACGATCCGGATATGAAACGACGGCAGAACATCCTCACTCTCGTTGAGAAAGTCCTTCAGCCTGTCCTTCCAGGTGTGTGACAGCACAGCGGTAAATTCAATGCTGCTTTATTTGATGCCTCCTCAATGCATTTGTGTTCACGCTTCCCCTGCAGATTGCAAGTTCAGGTTATACGGATCGTCCTGCACAAAATTTGGCTTCAAAGACTCTGATGTAAACATTGATGTGAAGTTTCCATCACATGTGAGTAGAAAGGAAATATTCTTTTAATACATCTTATTCTGGCTTTATATTAACATTTAAATGGGTCATTTTTATTTCATCAGTTTCTCAATTTCATTAAGTCATTATAGGCATCACAAAGTAATATATAAATTATTAAGGCTATGCCTCTCAGAAGGTGAGGTACTATTGGCTCCAACCACTGATAGACGGCTAATTATCACTGACGTTTGGATAAGCTGTGTTTATACTTTGATAGCAAACACATGAACTATGGCATATGTGATCCTGCAGCACAAAAGCAGTGTTAGGTCGCTGGGGGATATTTGTAGCAATAGCCAACAATACATTGTATGGGTCACAATTATACATTTTTCTTTTATGCCAAAAATCATTAGGATATTAAGTAAAGATCATGTTCCTTGAAGATATTTTGTACATTTCCTACCATAAATATATCAAAGCTTAATTTTTGATTAGTAATATGCATCGCTAAGAGCTTCATTTGGACAACTTTAAAGATGATTTTCTCAATATTTCGATTTTTTTGCACCCTCAGATTCCAGATATTCAAATAGTTGTATCTCAGCCAAATATTGTCCGATCCTAACAAACCATACATCAACGGAAAGCTTATTTATTCAGCTTTCAGATGATGCATACATCTCAATTTAAAAAAATTTGACCCTTATTACTGGTTTTGTGGTCCAGGGTCACATATGTATTTGAAAGCCTTTAATCAGATTCCTTTCGTCAAACGCCAAATGTTGTCCACTTTTTGAGAATGTTTGGTCGCATGTTTTACAAAAATACACAATTGTGAAGTTTTGTAATTAAGAAAAAAAATCATCTCTCATCAGTTCCAGCATCCTGATGTTCTGCTTGTGGCTCAAGAGCATCTCTCTAAAAGTGGTGAGTTGAAAGGTTGAAAATCAGTGGGGAATAGTAAAGTGAAAAAAGCATAGACTCCTCAGGTACATTAGTAAGGAACAGTGCTTTCATTGGCTGTGGTGAAAAAAGAGCAGGCTATAGAGTTTTTTCCCCCTATGCTGATAAGCAGTAGGATTGTAATATCATACATTTATACTATTTAGCATACTTTATAAGCATTTACAATAAAGCACCACCAATACAGAATGAAATTTTAATTTTCTGACACTTTTATTTTAATTTTCGCAGCTCTTTTTGTCAGTGTGGAGGGAGACTTCCACAGGAGGATGCCTGTAGTCGTGTGCAAAGAGAAATCAAGGTCTGTGTTTCCTTGCTTATTGTTCTTTTGCAAAGTGTATATATGAAGTTGCATGCTTCTAATGTATATGTATAGTTTGCCATTTAAATGATGGGGGTCAGTAAGGTATTTTTATATTTTTAAGGAAATTAATACTTTTATTCAACAAGCATACATTAATTAAATTGATCAAAAGGGACAGTAAAGACATGTACACTACCAGTCAGAAGTTTTTGAACAGTAAGATTTTTAAAGTTTTTTTTAATTCGTCTCTTCTGCTCACCAAGCCTGCATTTATTTGATCCAAAATACAGCAAGAGCAGTAATATTGTGAAATATTTTTACTATTTAAAATAACTGCTTTCTATGTGAATATATTGTAAAATATAATTTATTTCTGGGATTTCAAAGCTGAATATATCTGCATCATTACTCCAGTCTTCAGTAGTGCTGTGTTCAAAATATCGGTACGACGATGTATCGTCACAGAGATTTGACGATACGAGTATCGATACAGCTGGTCCTGTATCGATATTGTGGCACATGCGCTGCTGTGGACCACGCTTAATTTGTTTAAAATTTTTACGTTTAAAATTGAGTAGAAAAGTGCGAGGTTTCTAAAAAAATAATGAATAGAGCATATATAGGCTACAACAAGGTTTAATCTGGCCGCAGAGGAACACAACGGGGTTGCCTGATATAACGAGACGTAATCCCCAAAACAGAGCTTTATACTTGCGCAATACAGAAATATCTGCTAAACGTGCTACTTATCTTTGTCAATCTAACCCTGTGCACGCGCTCTCTCTCCACTGTGGATAAACATGCTTGCTTTCTGAAAACAGCGGCTAGCTTGCAGTTTAGCAATCTCCACTACGATATTCTATTCTCAGAAAAGTGTAATACATCAAGTGTTCATGTACAACAGAGAGAGAGTAGGAGGAGGCTTAGGTTGTGTGAATTACCACCGTTTTGCCGCGTTTCTCTATTAACAGTAAAGCTGTGGCTTTAATTCCTTTAGAAACAATGATGCTACCAGCTCCTTGTTGAGAAAGATAATGTAGCTCTTGAGCGATTAAGCTATTTAGTTGATAAAACTGCAGGGCAGCGCTAAAAAGTTTGTTCCTGAATGTCTGAGTTCGGCCACAACGTGATCTGTGTGTGTCACTGAACTTAACATCAAACTGCTTCTTTTTCACACAAATGCTGGCACAGACGTGCAGGTTCGGCTAGAGTCGCTCTGAACTCGTGCATCTTCGGAAGCGGAGCGGTGCCAGAAGTCCTGCGCGTTGCACCAGCGGAAATCAGCCTGAGGTGTGTGTGTGTGTGTGTGAGATACAGTGAAGACAGCGCGTTAGTTTAGAACTCTTCTAATTTTTTTTTTTTTATTGTAGAGAGTGTTAATTTGTGCAATGATAACCTACCAGCAATGTAAATTATTTTTGAAATATATTAGAATGAGTACATTACAATAATTTATTAGAACGAGTACATTATTATGGGCTTAAAAACAAGATGCAAAACAATCAGAATATTGTACCTGGTGAGAAGTGCACAAAGTAAACATGAAACATATGCAATTACTTATATTGTACTGTGGTACAATTATGGAGGCCCTTCATAATGCAGAGATCAGCTGCCTGCTCTGCCAATAGTTGGAAATGGCACTATAGTAAGCAGTGTTTAGTAAACAGCTGTTTTTCTAAATTCTGCTTTGGTGAAATTCAGTGCAGTCATGTATCATGATATGTATCGTATTGTGGCTTTGCTGGTGATACACAGCCCTAGTCTTCAGGTCACATGATCCTTCAGAAATAATTTAATATGCTGATTTGCTGCTCAAACACCATTTCTTATTATAAATTTACAACAGTTGACGTACATTTTTCCAGGATCTTTGATGAATAGAAAGTTCAAAATAAAAGCATTTATTTGAAATATAAATAATTTGTAGCATATACAATAAGCATTCAAAAGATTAAAGTCAGTATATTTGTTTTTTTTTTTTTTGGTTAAGGAAATTATAGAAATTAAGACTTTTATTTAGCAAAGATGCTTTAAATTTATCAAAAGTGATGATAAAGAAATGTATAAATGTTACAAAAGATTTCTATTTCAGATAAATGCTTCTGAACTTTCTATTCATCAAGAAACCTGAAAAAAATTTTACTAGATGTTTTTAACATTGATAATAATAAAAAAATGTTTTTTGATCAGCATATTAGAATGATTTCTGAAGGATTATGTGACACTGAAGACCGGAGTAATGTTGCTGAAAATTCAGCTTTGATCACATAAATATAAATATATATCATAGAAAACAGTTATTTTAAATTGTAATAATATTTCATAATATTACAGTTTTACTGTATTTCTGATCAAATAAAAGCAGCCTTGGTGAGAAAAAGAGACTTATTTAAAAAACATTAAAACATCTTACACACAAATTATGTATGTACTTTTTTTTTTTTTATCTCCAAAGTGGTCTGATCTGCAAAGTCAGCGCAGGCAATGAAAGTGCATGCTTGACAACAGCATATTTGACTGAGCTGGCGAATCTAGAACCACAACTCGTCCCGCTGGTCGTATGCTTTAGATACTGGGCTAAGGTGAGACTGCCATTTAATTCAGAAGATAGTATGTATGTAGGGTAAAAAAAAAAAAAAAGTCTCATTAGGTTTTCTTTATTTCTTAACATTTGTGATATGTGATATTTATGTGTATGTGTGTGTGAATTAGATCTGTTGTGTGGACCAGATGGAAGAAGGTGGACTTCCATCCTACTGCTTTGCCCTCATGGTCATCAGCTTCCTGCAGCGATGCAAAGAACCCGTCTTACCTTCATACCTAGAATCTGTGGTGTGTGATTCAACATTAATGCAACCGTTGATAAAAGTTTATAGGACCAATGCCTGATTATTGCATCTGGAACCTTATGAAGAGGTAGCATGAGATAATGTGCAGTCAGATGTAGTGGTCGACCGATATTGTTTTTTGACAGCCGATGCCGATATCTTGGAGAGCAGGGTGGCCGATATAAAGCCGATATCATTTAGTTTATTTTAATTAATATTTAAGAAATTTGAAATCATTTGAAAATGGATTAAAAATACATTTGTAAAATAAACATACTTGTACTTTAGATGACAAAGCATTTTCCACAAATAAATACATATTTAATAAAAAATATAATTAAAAAGGAAGTAAACTGTAACCAACAGGGCACTCAGTATTCTGGGAAGTTTGTGTGCATTAATCATATTTTTTAAAATAAAGCCAAGGTAACACTCATTTTACTTACAGCACACATTGAAAATGACATGAACATGACAGTGGGCAAATGCACAAAGCGCAGCATAATTTAAAATCACGAATTTAATGTTTAAAGCATTCAATTTGCACGGACCGAAAGTCAGGCAGAGAACACGCGATCATGCAGGTCACATGCACACTTCACAAGATCTCACAACTGGATTTGACTAAGTTTGCAAGGTTTGTGCAAATTTATTAAATTATATAAATGCGTATTTGCTGAATGCTGACGGCAAACGAGAAAGTATTATAATGTTTGCCTTTCTATTACTAATAATATAAAAGCTATCGTTATAATACTTTTGTATACATTTTAATTCCTTTGTTTAACAGTTCTATCGGATTATTAGACAGACTTCTATCCGTATTAGACAGAACTGTTAACGACGAACGGCGAACCAGAGGGAGAATGTGAGCACTGTGTGCCGCTCTCAGCGCCGTCAAAATAAAAGCCTCACCTCGAACACATCGGCAAAAACAGAAAAACTTATCGGCCGATGCCGATATTTGAGAAATGCCAAATATCGGCCGATATATCGGTCGACCACTAGTCAGATGGCCATTATAGCAAAACACAACCCTGACACGGTGATTAGGACCAAGACGCTAATGAAGTAATTAACACACTTACTACACGTCTACTCGCCGAATCAGTGAATAAATATGAGAAAATTACAATTGAAGCTGAAATTAAATTGTAATTGTTACAGTTTAATGATCTGTACAATCATTAACAGAATACTGCAGTTGACCAATTACATGCAAGTATTTCAGAGAGCCTTGTAATGAACAACAATATGGGATTTACACCAATGAGAGGCAAAACTTGAAGGGATAGTTCACCCAAAAAATGACAATTATGTCATTAATTACTCACCCTCAAGCATCGAAGATTCGCTGAAACCGTGTTCCTTGGGGATTCATAAAGTGCACGTCAGCAGCGACTGTCACTTTGAGAGTCAAAAAAAGCATATCAGATAACACAAAATTAATACCAGAGGCTCCTGACGATATATTGATGCCTTGTGAAGCAAAACGATCAGTCTGTGCAAGAAACTGCACATTATTTACAACATTATTACTTGTAATCCAGAGCTTGAATGAAGGGGTGAAATTAAAGTTTTTATGGTTTCTCATTGTTGATTAAGACTAGTTTATTCACTTTATATGCTGTAGACGTGCAAAACATCCACGTTTCACATCATTATTGGGTGCTTTAATAATGTAATTGTGTAAATATACAGGTAATAATGTTGTAAATAATGTTCGGTTTCTTGCACCGACTGATTGTTTCGCTTCATAAGAACTCAATGTATCATCAGGAGTATTCATTTTGTGTTGCCTGATATGCTTTTTTATTTTCAAAAGCTGCTGACTTAATAAAAATCTTCTTTACTGTTTTACTGAATAAAAAAGTCACCTACATCTGAGTTAATTAACAGCTAATTTTAAGCTGCAGAGACTGATGTTGTGTTCTGTTTTAGGGTTTGCACGTGAGTAAACTGAAGAGTTTCTCCTTAACTGGAGTTGAAAAAGGACATGTGCTTTGGGTATATGATCAAACCTCAAGCGACTCGTCCCAAGATAAAGCTGTCAAGAAGGGAAAGGTGAGCCTCTTATTCGTGATCTGTACGTCACAGCGTTTGATTTGAAGACAACTTTGAGGTCGGGCCGAAAAGTATTTGAACAAAGAGTTGTGATTTGTGTTTTCTTCAATAGTGTCCGCTGGTTTTCAATGGCCGCAGTCCTTCTGTGCTGCTAGGGAAGCTGTGGATCGAGCTATTACGATATTATTCACTGGAATTTCAAATACCTGAGAAAGTCATTAGCGTGCGCACAAACGGTGACCTGTGGCGTGATCTGAAAGACTGGCCCAAAAAGAGGATTGCAATAGAAGGTGTGCATCGCATCATGTGAGCTAGTTATTTTTATATGTCTAGATATGAAACAGATCTTTGTTTTCTTCTCAGATCCATTCGCCATCCAGAGGAACGTGGCCCGGATGTTGAGTAGTCAGATGATGTTTGAGTATTTGGTGCATTGCCTCAAAACAACTTACAAGTACTTCGCTTCTCCTTCAAAAAGCCCAGCAGGGAAGGTCAGTTCAAGCAGTCAGTCTGGCAGATCTGTGAGAGCTGCGAATCATGTTGATTCAGTGAAGAGAAGCCCGAGAGTGGCAGCGGAGGGTTTGAACAGGTCCCGTGTGAGGTCCAGTCCGCAGAGCGCAGAAGAGCTGGAAGACTCGGACTGCGTGATTGAGCTGGAGCGGGACGAGGAGGAAGAAGCCGACTCTGACATAGAAACTGAGGTGTGCAATGAGCGGGAATGCATTGATCGTGAAAAAAACAAATAAAAAGACAAAAGCACATAGCGAAACTACTGAAGACTAAACTAATTAAAAATTGTGGTTTTCTGGAGGTTTTATCTAATACCATTAAAAACCGTTTTTGTTATTTGAAAAAATATATATATACGTGTGTGTGTGTGTATATATATATATAGTATATATATCTATAATATGATAAAAAAACATTAAAAAATTTGAAGGACAAAATTACTAACACTGAAAAAAAAAAAAATAGAAATATATAAACCACACACACAAACAACTAATAAAAAGTCAAAGCACGTAGCCAAAAATATGGAAAAACTAAAACAAGTAAAAGGTTATCTATACCATTAAAAATGTTTTTTGTTAATTGAAATAAAGAGAATATTATGATATATATCTATATATATATAAGGATATAAATAAAAAATGAAGTATCAAAATTACTAAACACTGAAATAAAACTAAAATAATAATAGAAATATATATATATATCAGACAGAAAGGAGACAGACAGACAGACAGACATACACACACACACACACCACAAACACACACAAACACACACAAACACACACACAGACAGACAGACAGACACACAGAGACAGACACACACAGACACAGACACACACACAGAGAGACACAGACACACACAAACAAAGACAGACAGACAGACAGACACACAAACACACACAGACACACACACACACACAAACACACACAGGACAAGCACAGGAAACCGGAGACAGGACCACGCACAGACAGACCACACACACACACCACAGACAGACACCCACACACACACGACACAGACAGCACACACAAGACAGACAGGACAGACACCACACACACCCATAGACAGACGCAAGACACAACACACACACACAACACCGACAGACAGACAGGACAGACACACACACACACACACACACACAGACAGACGCACAGACAGACACACACACACACACAAAAACAAACACACACACACACACACACAGACACACGCACACACACACACACACAACCGACAGCAGACACACACCCACACACACACACACAGAAACACACAAACACACACACACACAGACAGGACAACACAGACAGACAGGACAACAGACAGCACACAACACACACACACACCACCCACAGAAGGACAGGACCACACCACACACACAAACATAGGACGAGCACAGACACACACACACACAGGACAGACAGACAGGACAGACACACACACACACAGACAGACGCACAGACAGACACACACACAGACAGACGACAGGGACACCACACACACACACACATAGACAGACGCACAGACAGACACACACACACACACACACACACACAGACAGACAGACACACACACACACACACAACAGACCACACAGGACAGAAACACTTAGGTGTGCGATGAGCGGGAATGCATTAATCGTGAAAAAAAAACCCAATATGGGTGCAGTGTTGTTATTGTTAACTAAACCAGTTTTGTTAATTTAAATAAAGCTAAAGTAAAATAAAATTAGATTGAATATTAGAAGATTTATTTCACACTAGATGAAAAACTTATCTTGCCAACTAACAAATAAAATTGAAGCCAAAAATAAATGTAAAATAAAGTAATGCTAAATAGAAATATTTAAAAAAGACAAAAGCACATGGCAAAATTACTAAAGCTTATAAATGAAAATGAAATATTCAAAATATTCAGAAATACTATAATAGTACATAAATAATAGTAAAATAACACTTATTGGTTGGCAAAATTTTTAACTTTTATTCTTTGGACCTGGAGAAGGCCCTGAACAGTCCAGAAAAGTAAAGCAAAATTATAATAGTCAAGAAAAAATGTATTCCTCATGATATGATCCCCTTGAATTTTTTTTCATGCATGAGCTGCTTGGGTAAATTTGTCTTGTTTTAAGGAAGTTGGATGTTTTCCAGTTAAAATAATTAAATAATTGCCGTGTAATTTCAGCTAAATGGCCTTGTAAAATAGTGGAGAAAGAGTTAAAATAGACAGACAAATAACAAATGAACATTTATAGGGTGAAGATGAGGAAGATGAAGGGTCTGGATGTGATCATTGGGGCGATGAGATCTTCCCGTTCGAGCGGGAGATGAGTGATGATGGGGGGTCTGAGGAAGCAGCGTCTGTCCTAAACAAACC
Organism: Sinocyclocheilus anophthalmus; assembly: GCA_018155175.1. Lineage (NCBI taxonomy): Eukaryota > Metazoa > Chordata > Actinopteri > Cypriniformes > Cyprinidae > Sinocyclocheilus > Sinocyclocheilus anophthalmus. Next base: position 373,178 of record JADLZN010007355.1, read on the forward strand.
CAAAGCTGAGCTTACCAAATCCGAATCTTCTCCGACGGCTCCTGAAGGATTTCAGTATGTCTTCAGCAAGCGGTTCTTCAGTAATGGCAAGGTAAAAATGCTACTGAGCTTCAGTTTGCATGTCTGTGTGAATCCATCCAGTCATGCAATTAGTAAAAAGTAAAAGGCTCTTGTTGAGCAATTGTTGAGAAAGTTTCTTAGGTCGCTGGGGTATATTTGTAGCAATAGCCAACAATACATTGTATGGGTCAAAATTATAGATTTTTCTTTTATGCCAAAAATCATTAGGATATTAAGTAAAGATCATGCTCCATGACGATATTTTGTAAATTCCCTACTGTAAATATATCAAAACTTAATTTTTGATTAGTAATATGCATTGCTAAGAACTTCATTTGGACAACTTTAAAGATGTTTTTTTTGCACTCTCAGATTCCAGATTTTCAAATAGTTGTATCTCGGCCAAATATTGTCCGATCCTAACAAAACGTATTTATACAGCTTTCAGATTATGCATAAATCTCAATTCGAACAATTGACCCTTATGACTGGTTTTGTGTTCCAGGGTCACAAATATAAAATATTTCTGTTGACATTTATTCATAATTTTGACGTTTAATAACTTCCTGCATCAGCAATTCCAGCACATCTTCTCTCTGTCTAGTTTAATGTGGATCATAGTGACAGACTAACCTTCATTGTCTCTGTTAGTCCCCCGTTCTGATATGCAGCCTTTGTAAGAGCGATGGGCATTCGAAACAGGACTGTCCCGAGGACTTCAAACGAATGGAGCTTGAATCCCTTCCACTTATGACTCTAGACTTCCTCCAGATCCTCAATGAAGTCTGTGAGCAATGCTACCGTAAGTACGCTGTCAGAATATTGAGCAAAACACGATTTTCCAGGCATTCCTTTTTAGTTGTTATTTTTGTGAACTAAACCAGAGAATGAAGAACATCATGGATGTCTGTAGACATATGTATTATATTGTAATTAAGGTGATTACGTTTTGTAATCTAATGAATTACATGATGTACCGATTAATTAATTAATTGAATCAATAATAAATCAAATAAATTTTGACTGAGAACTTACCCCCAAAATCTTAATCTTACTAACCTGGCAACCATGCGCACACGCTCTCTCTGCATTACGGAAAAAGCATTACCAGCGAATAGCGCTGTCAAAAAAAAATTCGAATTTCGAATATTCGTCGAATTAAAAAAGAAATCCACATTCGAATGCAAAAACATTGGGAAGAAAAAAACAGCACCATGCATGTATGTATAGTTTAACACAAAGGACCGAAAACCAATCACAAAGAGTCGGCTACTTTCTTCATTAAAAACATGAGATACAGAGATACATTGTTTAAGCAACTTTATTAATTATATATGGTTTATAAACATTATTTTAAACATTATGCACTTTTTTTCCCAAAGATAGTCGTGTTATTTTATTACGCTTTGAAGAAACGTGCATAATATTTTGCGCGATGCGCCCTCTTGTGCCTCAGGGAGAGAAGCCAAAAAAAAAAAAAAAGCTTTTTCCCCCTAACTGAAATTATGCCTTTTAAATTCTAATATAATTCGAATTTTGATAATATTTAAGTAGAAAATTCTAATTTAGTTTTTCAGTCGTTTCGACAGCCCTACCGGCGAACATGTAAGATGGAGTTTAGTGATTTCTCAAATAAAAGTGTAATACAGCCAGTCTGTTTTCTTTCACGCAGTCGCATGCGCGGTTGGCTACGACTAAATCAGCAACCAAACCATGCAAGTTGACATTTGCTTAATTTGTGCTTAATAATTTGAATGAAATGTAAATCGTGATCAATAATCATGATTATAATTTTGGGCAAAATAATCGCGCTTAACCATTTATCAGTCCTATGGTGAAAAGTGCTATACAAATAAATTTGAACTGATCAATATAATTTGACATTGGTGCATTCATCTTTTAAATTTGTTGTTGTTGTTACTGTTTTTAACAAATGTTGAAATTTAGCTTGCACTTCACTTTTTGCATATAGTTTCAGTGAGTCATAAAAATGGTTGTATTCATTTAGGTGACTTTGCACCAGATGATGTGGAGGTGAAAGTCAGAGAACATATTTTACAAGATTTCGAGACTTTCCTGAGATGCCAAGTGCCAGGTAAGTATGAAAAATGAATTCGGCAACACTTTACTTGAAGCCTTTATGCATTATAAAGGTATTCATAATGTAAGTTGTAATGCGTTATATCTTTTCATAATTAACTGTAACTAATGTTAAAATGCAGTATGATATTTGAATATTTGTTTGTCGTGTTTTAATGCATTATACTTTCTAAATGTGTAACAATGAATAAGATAAGTGGTTACAATTATTCATGAGATCATTCGATGCATTATAAGGTGAATTACAAGACACAATTAATGCATCAAAACTGCTCTTATAATAATAATGCATTATACATGAAGGCTTTAAATAGTGTTGTCAATTGTCATACACTGACATATGTTTTCTTCTGCATTGCTGCATAACACCTTGTCCAGTTAAAATGCTGCACAAATCTGTTAATAACATATCTGTAAATAGCATATCTGCACATTGTAATTCTGTCTATTGTGTATCATCTATATTAATGTATTGTATCATATTGGATTTAAATTCTATCCACCTTTTTCCTACACCCCATGACACTTTGTGTGAATTATGGGAGTAACTTGTGTTAAACTGCGAGCAATCAGTCAAAGGTTCGCTCTATGAACGCAACAATAAGCATTTTCAAAAAAAATTATTTTTTTTTTAACAGGAGCCAAGTTGGTTTTGTTTGGCTCGTCCAAGAATGGGTTTGGCTTTAAACAGAGCGACTTGGACATCTGTATGACTCTAGACGGCCAGGACACAGCAGAGGTACTGTGACATATTTCTACAATTATACGAGGTCTTCATTTCAGTGTTGGGGAAAGTTACTTTTAAAAGTAATGCATTACAATATTGCGTTACTCCCTAAAAAAGTAACTAATTACACTACTTTAGGTTACGTTATGCGAAAGTATGCGTTACGTTACATTTCCGCACTTTAAATGGGGCTGGGCGTTGGTTTCGTGGTTTTAATATAAAAAGTTATATTTTTGGCAAACGTAAAAGCCCTTTCACTCCAAATGTGAAATCAATTATCTAAAGTAATTTTTGCATGTTAGTATGGGTGAATTGGATTTTTGCTTTTTGTTTTTAAAGAAAAGTAGGCACAAGTGGAAATAAATTGTTTTATTTATAAATAATCCTGAAAAATTGATATGCAGTTTCTACGAAATTGAAGCAAACTGTTTTCAGAATTGATAATAATGGAGAAATGTTTCTCGAGCAGCATATTAGAATGATTTCTGAAGGATCGTGTGACACTGAAGACTGGAGGAATGATGCTGAAAATACAGCTGCGCATCACAGAAATAAATAAAATTTTAACAGATATTCACTTAGAAAAGAGTTATTTTAAAATGCAAAAATATTTCACAATTTTACTATTTTTACTGTACTTTTAATCAAATAAAAGCAGCCTTGGAGAGCATAAGAGACTTAAAAAAACGTGGAAACATCTTAACGAGCCGATGAAACAGATGAAAAAAACTATATTTAAGCTCTTTTTAGACCCTGTTTGCTCCTGAGTTTTGCATTGATTGCGTGGCTCCTCTCTCAGGGTTTGGACTCAATGGCTGTTATCGAGAGTTTGGCTAAAGCGCTGCGGAAACACCACAGTAAGCTCTCCGTCTCAGTGTTTGAGAGTCATTCTGAAACTGTCTGTTGTTTACACTACTGAAGAGGGCAGGCACTCATTTCATTCAGTGTTCATGAATGAAATTGAGCGTTATTATGGAGTTTTGACATTTTTAGGAAGGAAAAGACTATATGTGACCCTGGACCACAAAACCAGTCATAAGGGTCGGACAATATTTGGCCGAGATGCAACTATTTGAAAATCTGGAATCTGAGGGTGCAAAAAAATCTAAATATTGAGAAAATCATCTTTAAAGTTGTCCAAATGAAGTTCAAAACAATAAAATTACAAACAAACAAAAATTAAGTTTTGATATATTTACGGTTAGGAAATGTACAAAATATCTTCATGGAACATGATCTTTACTTAATATGCTAATGATTTTAGGCATAAAAGAAAATCTATTTAATTTGACCATTCAATGTATTGTTGGCTATTGCTACAAATATACCCAGCGACTTAACACTGCTTTTGTGCTGCAGGGTCACAAATATTGTTTCTACACTGTCGTCTCTCCGTACCTCTAATCTTCTGAATGGTTAATGAAATTACAAAGAAGCCCTCCATTTACTCTAAATGTGTGTTGTTCAAATAAATCAGTGGTTTTGTTTTACACCCCATCTCTCTCTACCTCTGCCATGTCTATTTATCCATTCATTTTAGGCCTGAGAAACATCCTACCTATTACTACCGCAAAAGTCCCAATTGTGAAGTTTTACCACACCAAAACTGGACTAGAGGGAGATATAAGCTTGTACAATACACTGGTGAGAGAATAAACCCGACACAACACTATTAAATGGACGTTAAGGCCAATAAGTATCGCAGTTGTTTATTGCGCTGATGATTCATAAGAAGAGAGCCCTCATGTGGCTTCTGTAAAAATGATAACATTGTTCCTTTCTTATCGCAAACGTTTAAACTTCAATATTTCGGCATAAGACAAGTACTCTGCTTGTTTGGATTCCTTCATGCCCCTTCGTTCATAAAATCTTTTTTTTTTTTTTTTTTACAAATTTTAATCTCGTCATTAAATAGCCACTGCAGCATCTAAAGCTTGATTTTTTAAATGTAAATAAATTGCTTTTGTGATTTAGATTTGTTCGTTATTTCATAATTTAGCTCTTGACGTGTGCTTGCATGCTAAAATAAATTCCTTTATTTATGCTAGTTATTGCCCACTTCTGCTCTCTAAAGATAACGTTTTTCACACGCACCACATTTGTTAATTTCATGCTTATTAATTCAGTAAATTTACGAGAGTCATTTTATATTACCGTATCATATTATGTCTTTCAGATATATTTTGTTTGTGTTTTTGTTGCTCCAGATATCAAACTCGAATGTTAGGTATTGCAAGAAGTCAGAAGTGACTGTCTGTGTTCATCAATCAAGTCAAATCAAGTATTTATATGTAGATCACATTAAAGTCAACTTAAGATCGTTACTTCTAACTAGCATAAAAAGCAGGACTGACAAAAATGATTGATATCCCCCAAAAATCAATTTTATAGAGGCTTCAGTTTTGGGATCGGTGATCGAGGCTTTCATTTGTAATGCTTAGTGAAAAGATGTCATCAAACAAATATTTTAAATATCAAATATTTAATACATTGTCTTGTTTCAAAGTTAATTTGGAGAATTATTGTTAAAATGTATTTATGATCACAAATTTCGGTGTTAGGTGCAATTATTTGTGCTTACAGAAACGTGCGCAGTTAATTAGAATTAATCGAAGTTAAGGGGGTCATATGATGTTGCTAAAAAGAACAGTATTTTGTGTATTTGGTGTAATGAAATGTGTTTATGCGGTTAAAGGTTAAAAAAACACATTATTTTCCACATACTGTACATTATTGTTTCTCCTCTATGCCCCGCCTTTCTGAAGCGCGACGATTTTTACAAAGCTCATCGGTCTGAAAAGCGAGGTGTGCTCTGATTGGCCAGCTATCAAATGCGTTGTGATTGGCCGAATACCTCAAGCGTGTGACGGAAATGTTACGCCCCTCACCATACTGTGATGCCCTGTCCCGGCTGGAGCGACGAGACAAAAACATTAAAACCCATTATAAACGAGGCATTTGGTGCATCCAGTGGGGACATAATTACTGATTATAATGACTTATACTGTCTTTTTATGCGTTGCATCGCATCGCGTAAACATAAAACTATATGTGCTTTTGTGATCGGAGAAATGACAAACAACAAGCGCTACTCTACACTGCCCAAAACTCAGTTGGAATCATCAGTGGCAAATCCTTTAAATATGAAAACATACTTACGTCTGTGAGTCAGATATTGTCAGAACCATAGACTGTTATGGTGTCAGCATGCGCGCCGAAGGGGAACCAAGGGAACTGAATCACCGAACACCGGCATTGTCGGATACTCTCACCGGAATCGAAACGGTCCTCCATAAAAAGTGTTTGCACACATCTCTGGGATGTAACGATTACCGGTTTTGCGATAAATCATGATAAAATGCCCTGACGGTTAGTATTATCGTTCAAAATTCAATTATCATCAAAACCGTGTTTGATTATAGCAATTTTGAAAACTCGCGGTAAATCATGTCCAGCCAGCATCAGTCTGACGCAGAAGCAGCATGCAGTGTTGTTGTTGGGTTTTTTTTGCACGAGATGAAATGGCGGAAGGCAGTGACAGTGCTCAGGAGATTTTTCAGCCATCGAAGAGGACCAAATCGGTCGTCTGGTCGTATTTTGGCTTTTACAAAAGTCCTGAAGGCAATTTAATCGAGGAAGGTCACCCTGTCTGCCGATCTTGCAAGAATAAAGTCGCTGCAAAAGGGGGAAACGCATAAAATTTGCTCAGTCATCTTCGTGACCACCACACACTGTTATATAGCGAATGCAAGGCAACTTTTACCTCAATACCAAAACTAACTGGACAAAAAATATTGATTAGAGAATTAAATGTTTCGTTAGTCGCATTGTAATTAACGCAAAGCTGTGATCTTTTTAATTTTTATTATTAGGGCTTCATGTTAATTTTAATTTAATGTTTATGCTAAAAAAAAAAGTGCATACAGCTGCTAATTATGTTTGTTGTTTATATTTTCAAATATAAAACTTATTTAAAATGTTTTCAGTGTGTGTATTAGTTCTTTTTAAACATTTTAATCTAATTTGAACAAAACCGTGATAATATTCATAATCGTGATAACTTTGGTCACTATAACCGTGATATGAAATTTTCATACCGTTAAAATCCCTGCACATATCTGAATATTTGGTTTGAAGTGTTCTGGGACAGTGTTGTAAATACAACTTATCCACTGATTTGTAGTCGTGTCCTCTTGTGGAAGACCAAACAAAGCTTTCACAACGAAACACACAGCATCCTTCACGACATGGCGGCAGCAACAAGACTACAGCGAGAGAATAAAGTTACGCCTTCTTTCTTGCGTGAACATTTGGGCGGCGTTATGCAAATCTTCCCACCTAGTGATGTAGACATGTGGGGGCGTGTTAGAACGAGCCGTTTTAGGTAGGCGTGGCTGACTCTTAACTTTTATAAAGAATATCTCTTTGGATTTGAGACTTTAGTCTTTGCAACTTTACAGATCTTCTTTATGCACCAAGAGCTTGTAACACTCCAAAGAGAAAGGAGAAATTTAAATCGCATCATATGACCCCTTTAATCGAAATGTTTGGAGAAATCAAATCTATTTTAGTTTTCGGTTTTTATACAGTTTTTTTTATACAGTTACATTTACTAAATATTTTTCATGTAATATATTTTTAAATGAAAACCAGTGATATTTATTACATATTACAGTGGGTGCTTAGTATAATAACAAGGTACTAACCTTGAACCTCACTTTAAACCCATATTAAGTCCAAGTAGTTAACTTATATTACTCACTAGCTTCTGATGTAAGTCTGCTGTAAGTGCACATACTGTCAAATAAAGAGCAACTGAGATTTTTCCGTTTGATATTCCTCAGGCTTTGCACAACACGCAGTTACTGGCATCATACGCTGCGATTGACGCTCGGGTGAAGATCCTCTGCTACGTCATGAAAGTGTTCGCTAAAGTAAGTTCGACACGTTCATTAAATATCGTAGAGATGGTACACATCAGTGGCTGCGCTTGAAGCTAGTTTGAGAAAGAAAGTTGCTTTTGGAGGAAAGCTTCTGCATCGGGTTGAATGAGATGCATCACAGATTTCTGATGTGGAGAGCGATGATTGTGTTTTCAGGTCTGTGATATTGGCGACGCGTCCCGTGGGAGTCTGTCTTCATATGCCTACACCCTAATGGTGCTGTACTTCCTTCAACAAAGAAGCCCCCCTGTTATCCCAGTTCTCCAAGAGGTGTCTTTCTGGACCATTATAACTTTCTTAATGAATAAATTATTTAAATGCAAGGTTACAACTCTTACAACACTTAATGCAGTACTTTAACCATTAATGTACAAGCACATGTGAACACCAAAAATGCATTCCTACGTTTATTCCTTTAATGTAATTTAGAAGTGCATCAATCCATAAAAAGATATTTCTATAATCCTGATATATTTCAGCATAAATAATAAAAGGTAAAAATGTGAATAAAGGTTCAAATGGAACATTTATGATTATTTATTGTAAGTCATGTTGTCTAGATTCTTCTATATTGTATTAAGTACATCCTAAAATACTGTATTTTGTGTATGTTTTTGTAGATGTATGTTGGGGAGAAGGAGCCTGTAGTTCTTGTCGATGGCTGGGATGTTCATTTCTTTAGTGATCTGAAGAACTTGGTGAGTGAGATTATTTTAATAGAATAGCTGATTGGAATTTTAAAGTGTTATAGTGTGATTTTTAGATATGTTTTAACCCTCTGGTGCTCTTTGGTCACTTTTGAAGGAAAAATTTTCTGTTTTGAATTTTTAAAAATCACATCTTCATCGGAATGGTACGAAACTTGGTGACTTTTATGGCATTTGGAATGTGAACACACAAAAAATTTGTAAAAAAAAAAATAGACACACTCGTGAATCTTGGGCAAAAAGGATTTTTTTTCAAGACCATCGTGAAATTAATGGGAAATCAACAAATGACACTTCATAATCACATTAAAATTTTTAAAAAAAAAAAAAAAATAAATAATCTAAACCTTTAGAAAAAGTTGTCTTTGAGAATGTCTAAATATATATCCAAACCCACAACTGAATAAAATAAGTATTTATGGTCTTATTAAAACAATTAGAGAATGTATAGGCCTTTTATGTAGAGCTACTGTATATAGGAATCTAGTGGCGAAACCATGGAATTGCATTTGTTTTTCTTATTTTACTCCCACCAGATGGCACTAATCTGGCTTCTAAAATGGGATTTTAAAGGCATTGACTCTATTTTAACATGAAATACTGCATTCATTGAAAAGTAATATAAAAATATATATTTAAAAAAATGTTGTATTATTTTCAATGGGAAAAAAATGTATCATAATTATTGCATAAATATTAATTAGTGCCATGAAATGATCTCAAAATAAAAAATAAAAAATATTATTGAACAAAAATACATTACATTGATTTTACTGGGGCGAAAAAAAAAAAGTTACATTTCAGGTGTCCGGTCACTTTTGACCGTAAAGATCACAAGTGTGACTCCCAAATGAGGAGCACCAGAGGGTTAAAAATAATGTGTTTGTTTGCTTAAAGTCATCCTGTGTGTGGAAGTGAATCTGAACTGGAGTTTGGCTTCTATATCAGTTTTATTATCCCGAATTATGCTTTTGTACAAAAACAACAAACATACTTTAATAGACTAGTGTAATAACTTTGCTTGCGCAATCTTCTAATCCAACTCTTTTACACCTTTTACAACCCTACAGAAGTCTTCAAAAGTCCTCAAAGTCTTTGATCTTTAGTGTGCATTTCTAGTCAAGTCTCTTTTGCTCACCAAAGCTGACTTTTTTGATCAAAAATACAAAAAAACAGCGATAATGTGAAATATTATTACAATTTAGAACAGCTGTTTTCTAGTGTAATCATTCCTCCGTCTCCCCCCCCCCCAGTGGGCACGTGATCCTTCAGAAATCAGTCTGAGATGCTGATTTGCTGCTCGAGAAACATTTCTGATTATTACAAAATATTACTGTTTTACTGTATATTTTAATAAAAAAGGCAACGTTAGTGAGAATTAGAGGCTTCTTTCAAAAGCGTTAGAAAAATCATAATTATTGCAATTTTGAGTAGAGTAAGTGCACTACTGTAAAAGTGATTTTATTAACAGTGGGATGAGTCAAAGTTTTACTTTGAACCCACAATATTTCTGGCCAGAGGAATGTAGTGCGTTTCATCCATGATCAAATTTAGTTCAAAAGGGGTCAGACAGTCATAAAGCATCCAGTGGAAACAGGTTTTTTTTTTTTCAAATGTGTTTTATATGTGTGCCTTGAACTTGTGGATTAATAGCCAATAAGTCTGGGATTGTTGTTGATTCCTCAGCATAAATACTGGCCGGGGTACAAGAAGAATAAGGAGTCGGTGGGGCAGCTGTGGTTTGGGCTGCTGCAGTTTTACACCGAGACATTTGACTTCAAGGAGACTGTCGTCTGCATCCGCAGAAAAGAGCCTCTCACCACCTTCAAGAAGCAGTGGACCTCCAAACACCTCGCCATCGAGGGTAAGAGCAAACTACTGAGTGCTGAATATCAGACGAAGAACCTATGGATATGCAGCAATAACCTGTTACACTCTCAGAAAAAAAGGTACAGCAGCTGTCACTGGGGCGGTACCTTTTCAGAAGGTACACTTTTGTACCTATTAGGTTCTAATATGTGCACTTTAAGGTACTAAAATGGACCCTTTAGGTACAAATATATGTGACCCTGGACCACAAAACCAGTCATAAAGGGTCAATTTCTCGAAACTGAGATTTATACATCATCTGAAAGTTGAATAAATAAGCATTGATGTATGGTTTGTTAGGATAGGACAATATTTGGCTGAAATACAACTATTTGAAAATCTGGAATCTGAGGGTGCAAAAAAATCATCTTTAAAGTTGTCCAAATGAAGCTCTTAGCAATGCATATTACTAATCAAAAATTAAGTTTTGATATATTTACGGTAGGAAATTTACAAAATATCTTCATGGAACATGATCTTTACTTAATATCCCTAATGATTTTTGGCATAAAAGAAAAATCTAATATTTTATTTTTTATTGCATTTTACTTCATTATTTATTATACACATTTATATAAATTATGGCTTGCACATTTAATCATTTTACTAGTCAGTAGCCAGAATTTCCACATTTGTAAAATATCATGCTTCATTTTGAGAGATAAAATGCAAGAGAGAAAACCACAAAAAATAACACATTTTGTACATATTTTATGACCTACTTAATTAAAGTAGCAGTAATGTAGTGCATTGCTTTTAAAACTGACATTCCTCAGCGCTGTGTGTGTTGCAAGATCGTAGTTGTTCATTTGTGTGTTTCTTTCAGATCCCTTTGATTTGAGTCATAATCTTGGAGCTGGTCTCTCACGGAGAAGTATGGCATGCTTTTGTTTTGCTTTATTAAAGTTTATATTCAGATGTATAAACCTTCAGCCACCGTATTCAGATGAAGCACCTGTGTTTAGCTGCTGTTATCCATCAATTAAACCATTTCAGATTAATACCTGCATGAGCAGGTTTTTTGTGTTCTAAGCGCATTTATAAATATATAGTTGTTGACTGTTGTGTCTCATCCCAGGCTTTTTGAAAACGACCCTTGTCTTGATATCTTGTCGTCTAACGCAGTGCCATGCATGCATGTTTTCTTCCGTGTGGCTGTTTGGCATGTGGCCTGAGCTGTCATCATGAATCGGCCTTAATCAAACCTTCCGCAGAGTTTTCGGCGCCCCCGTCAGAGACTTCCCACCAGAGTATCCCAACAAAATGGTTTGTGTCCTTTATCTTGACCATGTAAATTCTGGGTCACACTTTAGTTTGGGGACCAAACAACACTTTTACCTCAACAGACTCATAATTTGCTGCTTATTAATAGTTAGTAAGGTAGTTGTTAAGTTTAGGTAAGGGATCTAAAATATGCTCATGCAGAATAAGACATTAATATGTGCTTTATAAGTGCTAATAAACAACCAATATGATAGTAATATGCATGCTAATAAGCAATTGGTCCCTAAACTAAAGTGTTACCAAATTCTGTGAAACGGCTCACAAGTCATTGTACTTAATGTCTCTCTTGTGTTTGCAGGAGTATTTTTTTGACCCAGAGGTGCTGACGGAGGGCAAGCTTGCACCCAATGACCGCTGCTGCCGGATTTGTGGGAAGATTGGGCATTTTATGAAAGACTGTCCAATGCGAAAGAGGTATTGTTGTAGAATATCTTTTTTTACCTTTAATCTTTATAGAAGGTGAAGTTCTTGTTCAACACTGTATTGTATGTTTGGAACATGCTTTTCTGCATTTCCTGCTGTAATAATCCATAAAGAGCATGCACTCCTGTTTAAAAGTTTGGGATCAGTAAGATTTTTATTTATAGAATTAATTAATACGTTATTCAGCAAGGACACGCTTCAGTTGATCAAAAGTGAGAGCAAAGACATTTAAATTGTTAAAAAATATTTTGATTCAAATAAATGCTGTTCTTTTGAACTCTCTATTCATCAAGGAATCATGGAAGAAAATATATATGTGACCCTGGACCACAAAACCAGTCTTAAGTGTCAATTTTGTGAAATTGAGATTTATGCATCATCTGAAAGCTGAATAAATAGTTTTCCATTGGTGTATGGTTTGTTAGAATAGGACCAATATTTGGCTGAAATACAACTATTTCAAAATCTGGAATCTAAGGGTGCAAAAGAAATAAGAAACAGCATCGTTCAAGTTGTCCAAATGAAGTTCTTAGCAATGCATATTACTAATCAATAATTAAGTTTTGATATATTTACAGTAGGACATTTACAAAATATCTTCATGGAACATGATCTTGACTTAATATTAAGAAAAATCTATAATTTTGAACCATACAATGTATTGTTGGCTATTGCTACAAATATCCCCCAGCGACTTAACACTGCTTTTGTGCTGCAGGCTCACAAATCACAGTTTCCACAAAACTTTGAAGCAGCACAACTGTTTTCAGCATTGATGATAATCAGAAATGTTTCTCGAGCAGCAAATCAGCATATTATACTGATTTCTGAAGATCATGTGACGCTGAAGACTGGAGTAATGATGCTGAAAATACAGCTGCGCATCACAGAAATAAATTACAGTTGAACAGATATTCACATAGAAATCGGTTATTATAAATGGTAACAATACTTCACAATATTACTGTTTTTATTGTGTTTTTGATCAAATGCATTTACCCTCAGTGAGCAGAAGAGACTTCTTTCACAAATGACCCCAAATTTTTAAATGTAGTGCACATTTGCACGTTAAAATGAAAGACTTTGGATGCTTATAGTCTGATGTCGTTTGTGGTTGATTCATTTGTTTCAATGGTTTGCTAAGACAAAGACGTGACACTGATGGACGTGGTGTGAACAGACCCGATGGCAGAGTGATGACGGATGGCGAACGGTGGCGGCAGAGGGAGGAGAAGTGCTGTTATCTGTGTGGCTCCAGCGCTCACATCAAGAAAGACTGCCTGCTGGCCAAATCGTTAGGTAGCTGCGCTCATCACATTGTTTAAAGCACGGTTTAGTTCTGCAGGAATCGCTCAGTCGTCCATGTATTTTCTCTTTGCAGAATCCTCCCCAAACACACACCAAAGAAGCCCTGCGTCAGACAGGGACAGATTAGTATGTCCATTACGGTCTCATTCACAGTTATCATTATGTGCTAATACTGTAGTTTGGGCTTGGAGTTCAACATGAAGAGCTCAGTTGGATTCTTGTGTGTTTTGTAGGACAGTCCTCAGCAGGACAGGAAAAAGAAGCGAAAAGCAAAGAGGATGATTTTGGGGCCTGAAGCAGGTGAGCGCACTACATGGTGATTTATGCTGTGCTGAATATGTTTTTATTTAATTCTGTGAATTTAAAAGTCTGTATATGTGACCCTGGAGCACATAACCAGTCATACGGGTCAATTTTGTGAAATTGAGATTTATGCATCATCTGGAAGCTTAATAAATAAGCTTTCCATTGATGTATGGTGTGTTAGGATTTGGCAGAGAGACAAATGTTTGAAAAAAAAATCAAAATATTGAGAAAATCGCCTTTAAAGTTGTCCAAATGAAGTTCTTAGTAATGCATATTACTAATGGAAAATTAAGTTTTGATATATTTACGGTAGGAAATTTACAAAATATCTTCATGGAGCATGATCTTTACTTAATATGCTAATGATTTTTGGCATAAAAGAAAAATCTATAATTTTGACCCATACAATGTATTGTTGGCTATTGCTACAAATATCCCCCAGCGACTTAACACTGCTTTTGTGCTCCAGGGTCACAAATATGGCCACGTACACACTGCAGCTAAATTCAGTTGTCAGTCATTTACAGGATTGACAACCACATTCTACTACAACCAAATCAACTGCCGAAAAATGCAGGTAGTGGTAACCACATTTACAGAAATTACACGCAGAATCAAACTGAACAACTAGCTGTCAATGTCGTATTTTAACACGTATCAGTTTCTTCTGTATTCTCGATGGCACATATCGACTCATTTGTGTTGCCAGATCTTACTAGAAAAAGCAGCAAATAAGAACGAGCCCATAATAAACTCAAATCCAAACGCGTTATCATAGCCACATGCCAATTAATTGTGACCTGCCTACTTTATTGACCCCTTAAACTAGATCGCTTTATGAGCCGAACACAAAGATGCTTAAAGGGGACATCAGATGCAAAATTCACTTTTACATGGTGTTTGCATATAAATGTGTCTCAGAAGTGTGTGGAAACAACCACCCTACAATGATAAAAATCCATTCACTCCTTTTATTTTTAATCCCCCAAAAACCTAAACAGTCTCGATCATCAAGCCGTTTTGATTTTCTGAACAGTATGACGTCATACTGCTCAGGCCCCGCCCACGACCGCTGATGACTGTCCCGTATTAGCATATCTCCGCCCTCAGCCAGTTGTACGCATGTATGATTTCACACAAAAAGTGCTAAAAATGCACTGAATAAGCATGTCTAGTGTTTTAACAAGAATTGGAGTATGTCAGAAAAGAAAATGAAGAATCATAAATATGTATAGAAGATTTACCCGTTTAAACTTTTTTATTTATTCAGTTTGGGTTAAAGAATGGTGTATTATTAAAAAAACAAACATTATAAACAGCACGTTCTATATCGAAGTATGATTGACACGACATGATCGGAGCTGTTTTTGTTGTTTACCATTAGCACGCGAATCCCCGTGTTAAACTTTCAAGACTTTAAAACTTTCAAGTTTATAACCAACCTACTTCTAAAAACAAATGTATAGTAGTTTTTGTAAAGAGATATGTTGCGTTGGAGCCGCTTCTAGTGTGAATACTCTCGCGAGTCTGCACACTGACGCGAAACTCAAGCTTGCGGTGTGAAACAGACCCATCAGAGCCACTGAGGACGCAGTGCATTAATTTTGCTTTTGATGGTAACGCGCCCACTGAATACAAAAAATAACAGACGGAGCCACGGGGGCGGGTTTGAGCAGTACTGCATCTTTACCATTTAGGGAGATGCACTGAAACGGTGTGCAACAGAAGCTGTTTTGACAAGGTAAAAAAGGGTGGTTTTACCAGACCTTGAAGGAATTTTAGCCCCAAAAGTGCCGTTCCTTAGACCATTGACCATGAACAACTTACAAGAATCTACAAAAATCCGATTGTCCCCCTTTAATAAGTAATTGCTTATAAGGGACATGCGCAACCCTTCAAAGAGCACCCACTCCGAAGGCTCAACTTCCAAACATCAAAAACAGCAGATAACAACGCCACGAGAATGTTGCTGTGGTTACCATGGTGTCAATCAATGCAGTTTCGGAAGTGAGTTCTGTTCCGTTGACACACAAAACAATAATTTAGGGGATTTGCTCCCGTATTTAAAAGCGTTTCTCAATCTGACGCTTTATCAGTGTGTACTGGCCTACACTGTAAACACCAATTCGTAAAATTTACGGTAAAAAAACGACAGCGGTGGTTGACGGAATTTTACCGTAAAAAATGTGGTAGCAATGTTTTAGGTTTTACGGTTTTTAACTTAAAATTTACAGTTAAATTCCGTAATTTCATTAACTGATATAATGATAATACACCAACCTATTGAAGTACTGAACTCGGTTTGGTAGCTGTGAATACATGATAACCCCCAAATGCAGTGAGCTGATGAGAAAATGTAAACACTTGATGAACCAAGCCCATCACAAGCATGCTTGCTTAATAATAATTCATATATAGAAGGTGCACAGTGTGGCGTTCACACAAACATGAAACACCATCACGGTTAACAACATGACCATGAATAATGCTAATAAAACATTTATATAAAAAATACATTAGGTGTAACACACAACCCTGCGAAGAGAAAACAGAAGAAACATAGTATTTCAACAAAAAAAAACATCAAATTTGAAATGTAACGCAGGGACTTCTGGGAATGTCAATTGAGGGTGATTAACGGTTAAATTGACGGTCTGGTTCACGTCCAGAACGGTTATACTACTGTAAAAATGACATGTAATGTCACAATACAGTTTTTCAGGCCGTACGTAGAGTCGGGGAATTTACGTTAAACATTTAACAGGTTTTTACCTGTCAGCAAGTTTTACAGTCTTTTACCGTTAAATGCCACGGTCATTTTTACAGTGTGAGTGAGTGCTGTTGGTTTTATTTCATACCAAGATCTGCTCATTGTGTACAAGATTTTACAATACTAAATCCAATTGATCTCCTATGCCACAAGGGTATTAAAACTAAAACATAAAACCATATAATAAAAAAAAAAATTTCCCTTGAAATAAATCAAAAGGTTAGCGTTTAAATAAAATGACAAAACCATGCTATTTATTTATAATTTTAGTTTAATTTAACTAAGTACTTAAAATAACTAAACTGAAGTTTAAAAAATAGATACATCTTTCGATAACGACATTAAAAAAAAAAAAAAAAGGACAAACACACTAAAACGTGAACATTAAACAAATTATATTTATTTATATATATATATTATGTTTTTAAATGCAAGGATCGACTTCCTACCGAAGTCCAGGTAGTTTTAACACCACTAGTCTTCTGAAATAACACTAAAGACTGGTCTTTTTTATTATTTATCTATTTATTTGTTTGTTTTCCTCCTTCAGTTGATAAAGAAACCAAACAAAACTGTACAGGCTTTTGCTCAGACTTGTGCTCAGCCACTCCTGATATTCAATCCAACGCACTGGTGGATCGAGAGCTGTTTATTTGTCCAAAACCCCATCTGTGGTCATGGAGCAGCTGCTGTCTTTGCTCGGTATATAACTGATAATGTCATGTTTCTCTATCGTATTGTAGGTAGTCTTGCCAGCAGACATGCATCATTAAATGCATCTATGGAGAAGTGGAGCCCTTTCAAGTAAATCATCTAAAGAGAGGCGTTTCTGGATCTACAGCAGCCCGAGCTCAGTATTATCATAAACCCGTTAGAACACCTTGATTGATGTGCCTTGTATCGGTGTCTAATTTTTAGTTGAGTTTTTTTTTAACTGTGGAATGAACGTGATGTTTCTCATTCGATCTGTTTTTATTTTTAAATCAAAAGTCCAGTGTGAGTACCTTTTGTAATTTAGATTGTAGCCTCAATCTGTGCTTTAAATTTGCTTGAATAGTTTTAGTGAGAAATTTGCACAATCGTGCGTGCACCAAGAAGCATTTTATTTTGTATAAATTGTACATAAAGAAATGCTAGTTGCGGTCCGTGTATTTACAATTATGCTGATATTATTGCGCGTTCATTGTTGAGCTGTTCATTGTGCTTTTTCAGTTTGTCAGGACTTAGTTGTTATGCTTTATTTTATAGTTTATATTAGTACTTCATTTTTGCTGAATGAATTGTGTATGTTTGGGGGAAAACGGCTCCATCGCCTACATTGCATTTGCTTCAGTGCCAATAAACAAAAAGAATTCCCTACATGTTAGTAATTTAACTCTCGTGACGCTTTTTTTTTTTTTTTTTTTTTTGACAATAAATGATTTTTGTCATAGTGAGGTCTCTGCGTTTGGTGTTCGTGCAATGAATCGACATTTTCTTACATCCCTGTGTGTCAATTTCTGCAGTTCGTTTTAATGGTGAGAGAAGACATTTATGAGAAAAGTCAGTGCAGCCCATACACGCAGATATTAGATTGGCATTTGAGCAGTGTTATCAGATAATAGTATTATACTTCAGGATTGGGACCGCTTAAATAAACCTAAATGCCCAGTTCTTGTATTGAAGCATTAGTCTGTCCCACTGCAATCTCTTCAGTATGGGACGTCCCACCAAATCCACCCTCAAAAGCAGATTGCAAGGGATCTACCTACAGGCAACAGCTGTCAATCTGCTCTAAATGGGAGCTTTCAGAATGATATAATGAACCAAAAGGTGCAAATCCACTAAAGATTGGCTCAAACCAAAAACTTAAAATCTCAATCCAGTTACAATATTGGGTAACACTTTACTTGAAGGGGTGTGCATAAGACTGACATGACACCTTCATAATCATGACATGACACATGTCATGTATATGAAGGGTTTTTATGCATGTTTATGACAACTGTCATTAAGTGTCATTCGCTCAGTTATGTAATTTTTAATGCAAAGATGACATTGTTTGAGATGTATTTGTTATGGGCTATGGTTAGGGGTAAGGGTAGGGGTAGGGTTAGGTCACAATGTCATTTGCATTAAAAATGACATAACTGAGCGAATGACACACATTTGTCATAAACATGCATAAAACCTCCTTCATATTCATGTGTCATGTCATGATTATGAAGGTGTCATGTCAGTCTTATGCACACCCCTTCAAGTAAAGTGTAACCCAATATTGTAAAGGACTTGAAGCAAGCTGTACGTGTGCAAGAAACCCTTCTGATATCACGGAGGAGAAGACATTTACATCAATGTCATCAAGCTATAAAGTTAATTCTGCCAAAGTGATCAGTGCCGACAAACTTAAAAGATGGTCTCTTCCCACAGAAAACAACTGCATTTCTGTAAACATTTCTGTTGTTCACTTTAAATGGTCAAGTTAAATTATATCCCCAATTGATACTGTCTAAATAAAGGCCCATGCAGTGTCAACATGCCCATTTATTGCAAAAACTCCAAACTTCTCAATAATTATACTCTTAGTACACGTAATTCTTGTGAATAATATTTCATAGCACTGAAAGTCTACAAGCACGTGTTTGTAAGTAGGATGAGAGATAAATGCCTGGTGATTTTGTACTATGAAAATACAATAACTACATTTTCAGCTGCAAATTTTGTTTTCTAGGCCTAAAACCAAGGACCTCGACAAGAATTGATCGATTTAAACGATTAGTGGACATGCTACAATTTCAATGAATTAGTTTACGCGCATTTCTATAGTTATCTTTATAATCATTCAGCAAACTAGACGCCCTTAGTTGTGTAATACGCTCAGATTATTACAAGCCTACAGTAGCGATCACTCATTGGCTTTAAGAGCTGTCACTCAAATAGCCAGCCAATCGCGTGCGTCCGAAGAGGCGGGCGTTCTGCGCATTACCGCTGGTGTTTACATCCAAACCCGAAGTACTTAAGTAGCTCCAACATGTCAGCCTCTATAGCACGGGCGACGGTGAGGGCGGTCAGCAGACGGAAAATACTGCCAACGAGAGCCGCTTTAACGCTGGTGAGTGCCGAGTCTCTTTACAACACGACGAAGAAGCCGAACCAGCATTTACAGTACGTTAGTTCTCAAATACTCGGCTTAGCATGCGTGACAGATGCTAGTCCTAGCCAGAGAGCTCGGTTATCTGACCAATAACAGGATAATAACAGACAGTCTCGCCCATTCTGACGGAGAGTCACATATAACAGCAGGTTAGGTCTGACTTGCGCTGTGGCTGTGTTGTTCAGGTTGACATCAAGGTCAGTGTTTGTGCAGGTTAGCCGTTAGCTGATGCTCGGAGAGCCGAATCAACTGCAGCAGAAACTTCTAGATCTGCCTTCACAGGTTGATATGTTTATTTATTTAATGGACTGTCCTGGCCGAACAGCTGCAGGTGTTTAGGGTGAGGTCAGGGCAGAGGCTGGGTTTGTTGTTAAACACTCTCCAGCTGCAGCTTTGCTGTCACGTGCTTCTTGAGTACGTGCTGAAGTTGAGATGGTTTGGCTGCTGGATATGTTTACGCTTTGTTAAACCGGAGTGAACCCACTACTTTTTGTGCATGTGGGATGTAATTGTGTATCTTCACTAGGGGTGTGATATGATATCTCGCTATTTTATCGATAATTAGATGATATTTTGGTGAGTGTGTTATTGTGCTGGTACCTAAAGGACTGCAGAAGACAGCTGACTCCTAATGTTTTTAATATTCTGTGTGCTGGTCAGTTCATACTGATAGAAATGAATCTTTTCCAATAAGTTGAAACTGATTTTTGCATTTTATGGGCATTTTTACCTTTTATAAAGCCATATTTTGAATTAGAATAATAAAACATTTGGGCTGTTAGCAAGCAAATGAAATCAACACAGAAGCTGCATCTGAAGTGGCATTTAGATGTGTTTACACATTGTTTAATGCAGGACGTTGAATGCATTTAACCTGCAATTACAAATGCATAAATAATGTTTTGATATATTAAACATAAAACGTTGAATACTGATATTTGAAATGATTTAAAACATGAAGAAAAAAATCAACAACAACAAAAAAAAAGTAGCAGGTGGCAGCAAGTCACTGTTAATAAGTGAGTAATTGCGATCGAGCCGAATCATTTAAACGGTTGATTCATTCAGGAACGAAACACCGTCATGTTGCTCAGAGACACAAAACAGCGCTGTGGCTGTATTCGGGATGATTTTTGTTGGCGAAATAGAGCAAAAACAAGCAATATGGTGTCTAAAACGTAAGTCTCTTAATTAACTTATTGTTTATTGAGTTCAATGTCACATTTGTAATCATGGTATTTTTTGGAGAAAAACGGCACTCTTCATGTCAAATTGAATAACTATATGAAGTGGTATAAATATATACATTTTCTGCCATAATGTCTTGAATTTGTGATCATTCTAAATGCATTTAATAGACTGAATCATGCAGTGAAAGAACGCACACTAAATGCGCACTCGCACTAGTCCACGTGTCACTAGACTATACGTAATGTATGCGTGCGCTCTGTAGGGATGTTTTGAATGGTTTTTGCAAAATACTCAATAATGTCAAATCGCACATCGTTAAAACAACAATTACGATATTATCGCAGACGATATATATCGCACACCCCTAATGTCACCAGAAAAGTCTTCTAAAATTTACTAGCAAATATTTCTGCCTGCATCGTTGGACCAGAATCTACTCTGGTCGCAGTTTTTTTTGGGAAGGTAATTAACGAAGCTGATTGTTTTTTTTCTTTTTTTATAGCTATAATTTCTCTGTTACCCTAATATATGATTATATTTCATTTAGTATTTTATCAAAAGAAATCACGTAAGTTCATAAGATTTTTAATTATAGTAATATGATTTATAATTTAATGCTCTTATCTAAAAATGACTTACAGTAGAGATTTACATGGAGAACCCACTAGTAAAGCAACAAACCACAGGTGAATTGGGTAAAAATGTTAACTAGTAGATGATAGTGCTGGGCGGTATGAGCAAAAATCTATATCACGGTATTTTTCAAAATTATACCGGTTTCACGGTACAAGACGGTATTTTTTTTTTCATGCATGAACGGGTGTCAACCCCCACCCCCAATTATTGTCTGTGATTGAGAGGAAATTAGGCAGTATATTGACTTAGAATGCCATATTTTATTGTCATGATGAGTGAATATTGTCAAAAAATACCACACTACATAATGTCTAAACACGACCCCTTTTAATACATGTTAACCAGGAGTCACTCTCATTTATAATCGCGGCATCGTCTGATAAAATCAACATGCATCTACACTAGGGGTTGCACCGACTAGTCGACTTCAATGCTCTGCCATGACGCTTTAAGCTTGACGTCGACGAGTTGCTGGTCCTATAGAGGGCGCAACAGGATAAGAAATCTTTGACGGACTTCTACATTTATGCTCCGTTTCCAAACAGTTAAAATTACATATAAATGCATACTCTGAAAGAGCTCCACAAGTCGTGTGATTATATTACTGGATGCTCGAAATTTAACAGGAGAATGCACATATTAAACAGCTTGTCGTACAGGTAAGTTAATCGCCGTTCTAATCTAATAATGCGCTGCTGCACTGTAACACACAAACACAGGCTGCAGACAGTAGCTCGTACATCACGCGCAACAGAATTAGCGCGGATGTAGTCTCAACACGTTCTGTGAATTATCAATAAAATAGCTTAGAAAAATGTTCAAGCATATAGTTCTTAATAAATAAATTCCACCGATTCACTCCTAGTAGAGGATGCTGCCAGGTCGAATTAATCACAACGCAATCGCTCTCACTAACCAATTCATTATGATGTAATCGTTACTGTGATCTGAATCTGTATCTGATTTAGATCCGAGCAGAATCTGTGAGAATATACCGACCAAAAGGACAAAATAACTGATAAAAGACGGTTATAGAGCAACAGCCTGTGGGCAGCGCTGTGTCATATTGCCATAGCTGTGCACAAGGTGCGAGTCTCAGCTCCAGACTATTGTTCATTACTACGACATAGCGGGACTAGTCGACTCGACTCAACTTTTACATTAAAGTCGACTAAAAAAAAATCAGAAGTGGTCAACCCATAATTCACACTAAAAGAGTGGTTGCTGTTTGTCTGACATTGCGTTAAATATGCAAATGATGCATTATCTAATTAAATGCACACTAATTTGCATCATTTCTGGAGCAGAAATCTGAACGTCAGATAAAGCCAGGTCCAAAGTTCTTGTCTGATTTTGGTGACTCATTCGAACTAAAGGTTTTTACAGAGGTGGTTTTGGATTTTCTATAAATCAGAAAATACTGTCAACAGACAAAAAACAAATTTATTGACACAAATAGATACAATGTTATAAAAGAAACACTTAACAGTGTTTTTTGGATGTTTTCTTTCCACTAGTCTAAAAGAAGACGTGTTATAGAAGTAAAATAGCCCAAAATCTCAAAATTGACCAAAATTGACCAGTGCAACCTATTGAAGTACTGAAATCTGTTTTGTAGCTTTGTAATAAACTGATAACCACCAAATGCAGGAGGTGATGAGAAAGTCACACGATGAACCAAAGCCCATCACAAGCAGCTTTTAAATAATAACATATATAGAAGGAGCACAGTGTCGTTCACACAAACACTAAACACCATCACGGTAACACACATGAAACTGAAATAATGCAATAAACATTCATTTAACAACATTAGGTGTAACACACAACCCTGATATACAAAACTGTATGTAGCGCAGGGAATTCTGGGAATGTCAATTTACGGTTATTCACTGTAAATTTATACGGTCTTTCAAAAAAACGGTATACTACCGTAAAATTTATGTCCAATACATGTAATGTCCAATACAGTTTTTCACCGTATATAGTAGGGGAATTTACCGTTAACCATTTAACAGGTTTTTACTGTAGCATTTTTACAGTCTTTTACCGTTAAATTCACTGTCATTTTTTACAGTGTGAGTGTTTTATCATAATGATTTTGTTGAATCATTATAATGCCATGCTTCCATTCATTTGTCATAAATAATCACTGAGTGCATTTTCTTCATTCTTTATTCTCAGACGCCTTCAGCCGTGAATAAAGTCAAACAACTTTTACAGAATAAACCAGATCATGTGAGTATTAGTTTTATTATTAGTCATTAACATCTGCAGCCTCAGTGATATATTTTTTTTATTCCCGTCTGATTTTTTGAATTCTATATTTGCACGTCTTCAAACAGATCGGCCTGAAGGTTGGCGTTCGAACCAGAGGTTGCAATGGCCTCACGTACACACTAGACTATACTAAAGAGAAAGACAAATCAGACGAGGAGGTGTTACAAGATGGTGAGTGACGCAATTTCATTACATCTCATTCACACTACTGTTCGCAAGAAAAAGTTTGGAGATTTTTCAATGCTTTTGAAATCTCTTTTGCTCACCAAGGCTGCATTTACTTGATAAAAATCCAGAAAAAACAGCAATATTGTGAAATATTATTATCATTTATAATATTTTTTTTCTATGTGAATATATTGTAAAATGTAATTTATTCCTGTGATGCGCAGCTGAATTTTCAGCATCATTACTCCAGTCTTCAGTGTCACGTGATCTTCAGAAATCACTCTAATATGCTGATTTGCTGCTCAATGCTGAAAACAGTATTTTTATGCATTTTTCAGGATTCCTTGATGAATAGAATGTGCAAAGAACAGCTATTATTTGAGAGAAATATTTTGTACCATTAAAAATGCCTGTACTGCCGGCTTTGATCATTTAAGCATTCTCAAAACTCTTGAGTAGTGTATATTATGTAAATTGCGCACACATGTGTCATTGATACGATGTTTGTTCTGTGTTTCTCCAGGCGTGAGAGTGTTCATAGAGAAGAAGGCTCAGCTGACGCTGCTCGCCACAGAGAGGGGGGGGGTGGGGGGGGGGGGGGGGGGGGTGGATTTTCGTCGAAACGAAACTTTCCAGCGAGTTTGTGTTCAACAATCCCAACATCAAAGGGACGTGTGGTTGCGGGGAAAGCTTCAACATATGAACCTCGCCACATGCTTGGCTTCATCTAGAGCTCGAGCCCTCCAGGACATCCTATGGAAGCCCGTTTCCGCCACTGAATAAAAAAAAAAAAAAGGTAATTGCGACTTTTTATTTCACAATACTGACTTTCTCAAAATTGCGTGATTATAAAACTCGCAATTGTGAGTTAAAAAGTCATAATTGTGAGATATAAACTTGCAATTCTGAGAACATATCAGTCTTTTCTCCCCCTCAAAATTGGACTTTAACTCGCAATTGCGTGTTATAAAGTCAGAATTGCGAATTTTTATCATGCAATTGTGACTTTATAACTCGCAATTGGGACTTTATATCACGCAATTGCGAGGAAAAAGTCAGATCGCGCGAAAAAAAGTCAGATTGCGCGAAAAAAGTCAGATTGCGAAAGATATAAACTCGCAATTGTGTGTTATAAAGTCATTGGTTATTTGTGAGGTGTTTTATCATGAATTGTGTCACATGTTATAACACAATTGTGAGGAAAAAGTCAGAATTGTGCAAAAAAAAGTCAGAATTGAGTTTATATCACGTAATTCTGAGAAAAAAAGTCAGAATTGAGTTTATATCACGCAATTCTGAGAAAAAAAGTCAGAATTGTGTGAAAAAAAAAAAGTCAGAATTGAGTGAGGGGAAAAAGTCGCAGTAACCTTTTAAAAAAAAATAAATTTGTTATTCCGTGGCGGAAATGGGCTTCCATAACATCCAGTCCAGATCCTAGATTCAAACATCCGTCTTGAAGATCCAGAGGAAGAGACTGATGTTTAGTGGCCTGTTTGGCCATCGTTTGCTGTGCTGCCTCCAGTCACCTCAACAGAAGCCCTGCACACAGAGCCACTGCTAGAGGATCAGTAACCCGTTTCATTTGTTCATTTCACTGCTCGTACACACTTTGAGCAGCCTGATGTGTATGCGACTCAGAGGAGGGTTCTAGTTACACTCCATGTTAAATAGTTTTGGTCTCTTCTCAGAAGGTTGTGTATCATCCGGTTGCTCTGATATGCGTTCATATTTGATAATCCAGTGAATGTGTTGTGAGGAGTATCCTGATGAGCCGGACCTGCTGGATGTCGTAACACGTCCTCCTCACAGCAATCTGCAGTTGCTTCTTCCTGGTTATTTTGTGCACGTTTGGTGCAAATCTGTAACCATCTACATAATATTAAAAGATTTCCCTGATGTTAAGTGATTGATTGTTAACTTTACACTTTCCGCATGCCACTTTTTGTCATTTGCCCCACAGTGTAATAACGTGCAGCACAGGAACTGATGCCAAGATTTGAAATGCAATCGTCTGATATGTACATAACGGTGTAAAACCCTTCGACTGTCTTTTAACGCACAAATAAACTTCCATTCTACTCAAGTACGCTGGTTCTTGAATTAATGCCTTTATTGTCCTGAATGTGGTGCTGTTTTCTAATGACCCATTGCATCTTAACATTACAGTCCACTTTTTTTGACTGTAAATATGATTACTGACTGTCTATTTTAATCCTTAATTTTAAAAAAACTATTCATTTTTATGTCACAGAAATTATTATATACAGAATGTATTGATTGCCAAATCATTGATCACAAATGAATTTGTAGTGAGAAAAAAAAACCTAGTCGTAGTGTTTTAATATAACCGTGTCTTTAACCAGACACATAAAACAATGATGTTTGTATTTCTAATAAGTCTCATAGATCAGTCTGCACCATCTGTTTTCTTTATATCTTAACTGCAGCTTTGATGATAATTTACAAGGCCAGCTGCCACAATATACAAGAACTCTGCCTCTCTACTGACTCCTACAGATATATATTAATATGTGAAGGGAGCTGATAAGATTTAGTTCTTGTTGCTGGACTATTCTGTCTGAATACGGTGCAGACGGGAAAGACTCGGCTTTGCTCTTGGTTTCTTCACAGCTGCAGTAGTTCTTGGTCTCTTTTCTCTTTCTGTCTTCCAGTATCACACAGGTGTTCATCCGTCATGCCTGGATTCAGCTTTTGCTTGCCTCGTGTCTTCAGAAGAGTCTTGTGTTTTTATTTGTTTTTCATTGTCACAGATCTGAATAACTGTGGTCTGCAGCTGGTCCAGCATCCAATTAAAGAGTGAGTCATTCAAATGGTTTCAACTCATATGTTCAAAAACTCTCAAGTTTGATTCCACCCTTCAACCGATGCTTTGCTTTTGTAAATAAGCGAACTTGATTGTTGGGGCACTTCAAACTGACCATCAGAATGGGACTCCTTGAATAAATATGCATTAATAAGACTTCGGAAGACAAACAAATCTGTTATCCTTGGATCTGTGCCCTCCCTTACAAATATTAGCCATGGTTTTATTATAACAAAAGTGTAGTAAGCATTTTTTAGACTGACTAACATCTGTATGACCACAGTTTTACTACACATGCCATGGTTAAACTACGGTTAGTGTAGCAATGGTAAATCACCTTGACTTAACTACAACCATGATTTTGTTGTGGTTTTATTTGTAGTAAAACCATGCTCTTGCTATCTGAATTAGTGATTGAGACAATAAAAACAACTAATGTGAATAT
Organism: Sinocyclocheilus anophthalmus; assembly: GCA_018155175.1. NCBI lineage: Eukaryota > Metazoa > Chordata > Actinopteri > Cypriniformes > Cyprinidae > Sinocyclocheilus > Sinocyclocheilus anophthalmus. Next base: position 400,352 of record JADLZN010007355.1, read on the forward strand.
AAATATGAACCACAATAGTTTTTTTTTAATAACGATAAATTTAATTTAGATTTAATCCGAACATATTTTCATATAGGGCAGACTTAAACAAATAAAAATAAAGATTGGATTACATTTTACAAGGAAATACTATTTCAGTCTTTCTACTTCAAAATTTCACACAATTCAATGTGTTGTAATTATTTGTGAAATTTACTAGCAGTTTCTGAGTGAAAATGAAAAAGTATACCAATACACAAAAAACGCCTTTTTCAACCCCAGTCACTTGCATTATTATTTTTTTTAGCATAAACAGATTTGATCTGTTTGAAACACAATACTGTCTTAAAATGCTATTGTTTGTGAATACACATGTTTTTATGGCTTATTCTTTAACTCTTTAAATATTACTGAAGCGCGTTTAAATAGATTGTTTTAAATTACATACAGACACAGACACTCACACACAGACACACACACACACACTTCAAGACACCACAACAACAGATTCACCACCACACACACACACACACTAACACTACAGACAAAACACATACACACACACAACACTCACACACACTCACTCACACACAGACTCACACACACACACACACACACACACTCACACACACACACAGACACACACACACACACACACACACACACTCACACACACACACTCTGACACACACACACTCACACTCACACAATCACTCACACAGATCACACACACACACACACACACACACACACACACAGATTACACCCACACACACACCACTCACCCCCCCCCCCCCCCCCCCCCCCCCCCCCCCCCCCCCCCCCCCCCCCCCCCCCCCCCCCCCCCCCCCCCCCCCCCCCCCCCCCCCCCCCCCCCCCCCCCCCCCCCCCCCCTCCCCCTCCCCCTCCCCCCCCCCCCCCCCCCCCCCCCCCCCCCCCCCACACTAACTCACACACAGACCACACACACACACACACACAGACACACACACACACACACAGACTCTCCTCTCACACACACACACACACACACACACTCTCTCACACACACACTCACACACACAGACTCACACACTCACTCACACACAGACTCACACACACACTCTCTCTCACACCCACACACACTCTCACACTCACTCACAGACTCACACACACTCACTCACACACTCACTAACAACACACACACACTAACAACACTCACAACACACACACACACACAACACAAACACAAAGACGCACTCACTCACACACAGCCTCACAAACACTCACTCACTCACACTCACACACTCAATCTCTCTCTCACACACCCACACACTCACACACACAAACACACAGACACACAAACACACACACAAACACACACACAGACTCACTCACCATCACACACACACCTCACACACACTCACTCACACACACTCACACACATTCACACACATTCACACACACTCACACACTCACACACTTTCTCTCACACACACTCACTCACACACAGACTCACACACACACTCACACACTCACTCACTAACACACACTCACTCACTAACACACACACACAACACTTTTTACACACACAAAAGACTCACACACCACTCACACACAGGACTCACACACACTCACAATCATCACACAGACTACACTCACACACACAGAGACACACACACAACACACACACACACACACAGACTCACTCACACACACACTCACACACAGAGACTCACACACTCACTCACACAGACTCACACACTCACTCACACACACACACTCAGACTCACTCACACTCAGACTCACTCACACTCAGACTCACTCACACTCAGACTCACTCACACACAGACTCACACACACGCACACAGACTCACTCACTCACACACACCCACTCACACCCACACACACACACACAAACACTCACTCACTCACTCACACACACTATCTCTCTCTCTCACATACACACACTCACACACACAGACACACCCACTCACACACACACACCCACTCACTCCCACACACACACACACAAACACACAAACTCACACACAGACTTCCCACACCCACTCATCACTACACAGATCTAACACACACACACACACACACACAGACTCACCACCAGACACACACACACCTCACACACACTCACACAGACTCACACACTCACTCACACACAGACTCACACACACACTCACTCACTCACTCACTCAATCACACACACACACACTCAATCACACACACACACACACACTCACTCACACAGAGAGACACACACACACACAGAGACACAAACCACACACAGACACACACAGAGACACACACACAGACTCACACTCACATACACACAGACTCACACACAGACTCACTCACACACAGACTCACACACACAAACACACACACACAGACTCACACACACACTCACACACACACTTTCTCTCTCACACACCCACACACACACACTCTCACACACAACCACACACACACCACACTCACCCACTTCACTCACACACACCAGACTCACACCGACTCACACAACACTCACTCAACACACAGACTCACACAAGACGTACACAGACACACTCTCACACACAAACACACACAGACACACACACTCTACACACCCCAAGCACACACACACCTCTCCACAACACCACACCAGACTCACACACACACACTTCACTCCCACACTCACACACCACACACACACACTCTCTCACACACAAACACACACACACACACACACAAACACACAGACACAGACACACACACAAAGACACCTTCTAACACCCACACACACCACTCACTCACACACAGATCACACACCACCACCACAACACTCACCACACAGATTCACACACACACACACACACACAACACTCACACACCTCACTCACACACAGACTCACACACACCCAGACTCAAACCCAACACTCACACAACACCGACACAACCACACACCAAAAACAAAAGAAACCAGACCTCTCACACTCACACACAGACTACACACTCACTCCACCAGAGCTCACTCCACCACAGCCTCACACTCACTCACAACACAGATCAACACACTCACTCACAACAAAGACTCAAACACACAGACTCACTCACTCACTCACACACAGATCTACACACAGACTCCCAAACTAAATCACACACAGACGCCACTCACTCACTCACTCACACACTCAACTCGCTCACACACTCAACTCGCTCACTCACACACAACTCACTCACTCACACACAACTCAGAAACACTCACTCACACAGATACACACAATCATCACTAGTATAGTTACAGAAGACTAACACACTCATCACACACACACAGAATTCACTCACACTCACACACACAGACTCACTCACTAACTCACACACACTCACACACACACACCAGGACACACTCCACACACACAGACCAACTCTCTCACACACACACAACCGGACACAGACACACTCTCTCACACACACACAGACACACTCTCTCTCACACACACACACAAAAACACACTCTCGACACACACACACACACAGACACACTCTCACACACACACACACACACACTCTCTCTCTCACATACACACTCACACACACACACACAGACACAACTCTCTCACACAGGACCACTCACACACACACACAAGACACACACTCTCTCTCACTCTCACTCTCACTCTCACTCACAGACACACTCACACACACAGACACAGACTTACACACTCACACAGACACACTCTCTCACACACACACAGACACACTCTCTCACACACACACACACACACACGCACACACACACTCACTCACACACACACACAGACACACTCTCACACACACACACACACTCACACACACATCTCACACACACACAGACTCAAAGACACACACACACACTCACAGACACACTCTCTCTCACACAGACACACTCACACACACACACACAGACACACTCTCTCTCACACAGACACACACACAGACACACACATATATATTATGGGCGACATAAATCAGGTGACGCTTCAGGTGTGTGCGGTCAGTTCTGTCTCTGAGGCACCTGCAGCCCTTGGGACTGTTGTCATGGTAACGCAGGTACGCGGCGGGCTCTATAGCGCCCTACGGTGCGCGCTAAAACACCCGGGAAAGACCCCGTTTACAAGCACCGTGTCTCCTGCCAACAGCGCATTCGACTGAAACACTGCACGTGCAGCAGGCTGATGAGGATGATGAGGATGAGCGGAAACCCGTCCCGGCGCTAGAGCCGCTCCTGAGGACGCGATGAGCGCATTGAGTGACTCGGGCTTCGAGGAGGCTCTTCACGCGTCGGGCTCTGAGCTGCAGGAGTGTGACGATGAGGAGGAGAGCTGCTTCATCATCCAGAGACACAACGAGCTGCCGTTCCTGGCGCACAACTGCCTCGCGCGACAGCCGCAGGTACACGCCTGTTTGTATTCGTATTCTCATTATTATTACTGCAAGAAATTAATACTTGTATTTAGCAAGGACGCAAAAGTGACCGCCAACACATGTATTTCCACAAAAATATTAAGCAGCACAACTGTTTTCAATGTTGATAATGTTTCTCGAGCAGCAGCATATTATACTGATTTCTGAAGATCATGTGACACTGAAGACTGGAGGAATGATGCTGAAAATACAGCTGCGCATCACAGAAATACATTACAGTTTAACATACTGTATATTCACATAGAAAACTGCTATTTGAAATTGTAATAATATTTCACAATATTACTGTTTTGACATCTTTTGAACTGTAGTAAAACATATCATATATGCATACTGTCTTAAAGACATGATTGCTCATTTTTATCCTCCAAAGTTGAACTTCATCATATATGATATGATATATAATGAAATTTCAGTTTGGGGGATGACAATGATCAAAAAAGTGTTGATCTAGATGCTGAAACCAATACAAAACCACACTGTAAAAAAGAGAGCACAATGGTACAGTATTACTAGCAGGAATATTTTTTACATGTGGGACTCTGGATTTTGTGTGTGTGTGTGTGTGTGTGTGTGTGTGTGATTTGTTGTGTCTGTGTGTGTGTGTGTGTGTCTGTTGTCTGTGTATGGTGTGTTATTTTTGTCTGCCCCCTGTGGGTGTGTGTGTGTGTGTGTGTGTGTAGTGTGGGTGTGTGTGTGTGTGCTGCGCTTGTGTGTGTGTGTGTGTGTCTGTGTGTGTGTGTGTGTGTGTGTGTGTGTGTGTGTGGGTGTGTGTGGTGTGTTGTGTGGGTGTGTGTGTGTTGTGTGTGTTGATAGTATGTGTGGTTGTGTGGTGTGTGTGGTTTGTCCATGTGTGTGTGGGTGTGTGTCGTGTTGTGCTGTGTGTGGCCTGTGTGTGTATGTGTGTGTGTGTGTGTGTGATGTGGTGGGGGGTTTTAGACAGTGTTGGTGGGATTATATATTTAAACGCATTACAAGAATGCAAGTACTAATAAGATACTTTTTTAAGTAGATAGTAAAGTAACGCATTACCGAGTAACAAATAAGAACGCAAGTTACTTGTTTTTCCAAGTTATGAATGAGCAGCCTCCTGTCCCAGTTATTGTAGTTCTAAAATAATATGAATATGCATTAATTCATCTCATTCACAAAAAAAAACACACACAGATTCAGTATTCCTCAAAATTAATAAAAATAATGCAACTCAGAATATGACGCAAACCTGCAATAATAAAATATTAAACAACACCAATATCCTTTATGTATCTAATCCCACTCTATTAAGCAATGTCTTTGCTTCTGAGCTTAGATGATCCAGTTCAAGCGTACTAATAAACAAAAATTACTCTAGACAAACATTTGAGTGTTTTTTATTGCTGACGTGTTGATATTTCTTCTTCTGCATTCTACGGATGTACATTTATGTTCCCTTCAGCCTGAGGTTTATTCATTTCACTTTTGGTGTGAAAGGCTTTTATATTTGCCAAAAATAGAACTTTTTTTATTTTAAAAACAAACAAGCAAGCCCTGTCCAGATTTTAAAAGTAACGCAAAAGTAACGTAACGCATTACTTTCCATAAAAAGTAACTAAGTAACGTAATTATGGAGTAACGCAATATTGTAATGCATTACTGTTAAAAGTAACTTTCCCCAACACTGGATTTAGTTGGATAAATGGATAAGTCCTGGCAGAAGAAAATGACCATGCATTTTATTTATTTATTTTACAGTGCACTGCGGCAGAAAACAAGCATTCGCTTTCATTTGTTCTTACTGTTACTAATGATGTTACTGTTCTGCATGCTCATTTTTACATGATTGTTTATATCCTGCTGTAGATTACAGCAGAGGCTCGCAGCAAACTGGTCAGCTGGCTCATAGCTGTACGCAGACAGCTCAAACTCTCGTTCGAATCGTGCTGTTTGGCTGTTAATATCATGGACCGTTTCTTGACCACAACCTCAGTAGCTGCAGACTGTTTCCAGTTACTGGGAGTGACGTCTCTGCTGATCGCCACAAAACAGGTCTCTTCAACTCTTATTCTCACTCAGCAACTTCATTATAAAAATAGCACAGAGTTAAGAATTACGTCTGGTTATTAGTATTCTCAATCTCTTGTGAAAAAGAGGTGCACTTAGTTGTATTGAATGTGCACTTCAAACCATAAAAGTATACTTTTAAATACTGTACTTGAAGATAATATGACATTAGTGAAATAAAAATTAGATATTTTTATGTACTAAATTGCAACTTCATTACAAACGGAATACATAATTTAATAGGTGATATGCAAGTTTCGATAGAAATGAGATTAGTTTACCATAAATGGTTGTCGGTAGTACTTTTAACAGTACACTTAATAATTCAAAGACACAAGAATCAAATCAAAATGTATTTATAAAGCACAATAAAAACAACAGTAGTTGACCACTGTGCTGTACAAACCTTGCTAAAAAGACATAGAAATAAATATAAACAGTTGTTTAAGGATGTACTTAAGTCCTACTTAATCGGGCCAAAAAGCACTCTAAAATTCAGCTAATTGCATTTAATATGAACTTAAACTGTAATACATTTTAATTTAATTGTAACTATGTAATAATATACCAAGTATATTCTTTTAAAGTATAAGTTAATATGCTAAAGTGTACTTGTTTTTCATTAGGGTTAATACACACTTTTCAGGGACTATTTATTACAAAAATAGACCAAGATGTAAATCTGAGTGAGTTGTGATTTTTGTGTCTTCCAGGTTGAAGTGTATTCACCTCGCATCACACAACTTCTGTTGCTTTGCTGCAATTCTTTTTCCAGAGAGCAGCTGTGCAATCTCGAATGCCTGATCCTTCTCAGACTCAACTTCAGACTGGCTGCACCTACCCATGCTTTCTTTCTGGACTACTTCACCAGTCGCACTACTGGATATCAGACTGATGGAGCCATGGATAAGATGGTCTCTACACAGGACAGAAATGCATGGAAGGAGCCCCAGAAGACGTGGAAATGGTTGGCTTGCAAAGTCTGTGAACTGAGTTTGGCTGACTACACGTTTAACAAGTATACGCCGTCTGTGATTGTGCTGTGTGCTGTGAAACTGGCAAAAGATCTGCTGAAGATGCATTCAGCGCAGCCCACAGACAACAAGGCTGGCTCGTCAAAGACATTGGAGTCGTTCAGTTTTCAAGAGTATGCAACATTTGAAGCTCAGCTTTTGGTTCAGCAATGCACAGAAGATCTGAAATTGTTGGTTTCTCTTAATCAAGACGCAGTCCAGGACTTCATAGCACCATTATATTAGTTCATTCCACAAAATGAGCACATTGAAAATGTGCTAAAACATACTTAAGTAATTCACTTGCTGATGAAAAAAAAAAAAAGCAAAGATACTGTAGTAACTGAATGTTTACCGAATTTCACTTACATTTTTCTGATGTTCTTTAATACTCCATACGACTCTAAATGCTGAATTAAAGGCTGGATTTATAATCTTTTAATGCAGTCAAACGGCATTTATCCCCCCAAAAATATTTATGCAAAAGTAAGGTTTTATTTTAAATGTATGTTCATGTAGAATCATCTTTTTGTATTTGTGTGATTATGGGATTGACGGATCACCTGTGGGAATTAAAAAAGTAAAAAAAAAAGGAAAGTTTAATGAAATCTCACAGGTTTCTTAATTAAAAGGGTAATATATATTTTTTTTTACGGAAAAAAAAATGTTTGTTTCTCATGCGGAACAGATTTATGAGAAGGAGAGGAGAATTCGAGGTGCTCTGCAGTGAATGGGTGCCGTCAGAATGAGAGTCCAAACAGTGATAAAAACATCACAATAATCCACACCACTCCAGTCCATCAGTTAACATCTGGAGAAGACAAAAGCTGCGTGTTTGTAAGAAACAAATCCATCAAGACGTTTTCAAACCTTCAAGCCATTGCTTCTAGCTAAAAATATGAGTCCACATCCATAATATGTTTCTCCAGCCTTTGGACTTTCATTCTGACGGCACACATTCACTCCAATGGTGAGCACGTGATGTGATGATTAAATTTCTCCGATCTGTTCTGAGAAACAAACTCATCTGCATCTTGGATGACCTGAGGGTACATTTTCAGCAAATATTTGGGTATTATTTTCGTCCACTCCAAAACATTTCCGCCATTTTAGAGAGTATCATCACAACACATACGCACGCTTTCCCCTAAGCGTAAACAACGCTGATTATGCAGATTACGTTCATGCGCACGCTTTCTCCTCCGAACGTAAACAACGCTGATTACATCTTGGTTAATCTCTAAAAGCGGAGCACGTAACTCGGTTGGAGAAGATATGGGTTGAATTAAGTTGTTATTTTTGTTTTCTTTGCTCTCAAAAAGTATTTTCGTAGCTTCGCAAAACTGAAGTTTAGCCACTGATGTCACATGGACTGTTTCACCGATGTCCTTACTATGTTTCTGTCTGGGAACATTACAGTTGCGTTGCTGTCTATGGGAGGGTCAGAGAGCTCTCAGATTCCATCAAAAATATCTTCATTTGTGATCCGAAGATGAACGGAGGTCTAACTGGTTTGGAACGACATGAGGGCGAGTATTTAATGACAGATTTTTCATATTTGGGTGAACTATCCCTTTAAATGCCATAATAATGGATGATTATACACTATTTTGACAAAAAAAGGTTGCAAAGAAAAAGTAAAGCTAATGTTATGATGATTTGGCCAATCAAGCATTTCGCTCGATGCAAACCCAATAAACAATTTGAACAAACCTGTACTTAAAGGGGTCAGATCTGTACAAAAAGCAGCCATTATTTGTGGGTACTGTATTTGGGGTAATGAAATGTGTTTATACGGTGTAAGGTTCAAAAAACACATTCTTTTCCACATACTGTACACTATTGTTCCTCCTCTATGCCCCGCCTTCTGAAACAAGTCGATTTTTACAAAACTCATCAGTCTAAAAAAGCGAGGTGTGCTCTGATTCGCCAGCTATCCAGTGCGTTGTGATTGGCCGAATCCCTCAAGCGTGTGACCGAAATGTTATACCTCTTACCATACTGTGATGCCCTGTCAGACCAGAGCGACGAAACAAAAACATAAAACCCATTACAAACAAGGCATTTGTAGCATCCAGTGGACACGGATGATATGACCATACTTTCGTATTATGTGGTGCGTTGCATTGCGCAGCGTAAACATAAAACCATATCTGCATTTATGATCAAAGAAATGACAAACAACAAGCCCTACTATACACTGCTCAAAACTCACGTTTGAATCATCAGTGGCAAATCTTTAAAATGAAAACGTAACTTTGTCTTTGAGTCAGAACAGCCGGCATTGTCGTCTACTCTCCAAGGATCAGGAAACAGTCCTCCATAAAATACGCAGAACACATCTGAATATTTGGGTTAAAATGTTCTGGAACAGTGTTGTAAATAAACTTAACCACTGATTTCTAGTCGTGTACTCTTTTGGACGACCAGACCAACGTAGTTTCGCTTTCACAATCCGAAAAACAGCCCTTCACAAAAAAAAAAAAAAAAAAAAAAAAAACATGGGGCACCAGCACAACTAGTGACAGCTGAGAATAAAAGTTTACGCCTTCTTTCTTTGCGTGAACATTGGGGGGGTGTTATGCAAATTTTCCCACATCGTGACGTAGATATGTGAGGGGGTGTTAAAACGAGCCGTTTTAGGTAGGCGGGGCTGACTCACCTTTATAAAGAATATCTCTTTGGATTTGAGACTTTAGTAGTTGTTTAACTTTACAGATCTTCGTTATGACCCCAAGAGCCTTGTAACACTCCAAGAGGAAAGGAAAAAAATCTTTAAATCGCACATAGACGCTTTAATTCAAATATGATTTGTTTACCTGTACACACTTAATATATTGATGACGTTTCGTACGGTGGTTGCGTAAAATATAGTTAACTTCTTATGCTGCAGCCATGTACACGTAGAGTGGCTCACCTCGGTCTGGCACAGTCGTTTAGTCAGCAGACAGCGGCGTGGAGGAAATTTAATGAAATGAGAACGTAAATGTGAAAGAATTATTACGGTGGCCGGGAAGTGCAGAACAAATCACAATTCTGAGAACAAAAGAACAAATTACAAACGCAAGTGCAAGTCTAAAAAACAAAATAATAATTTTGAAAGCACAACAACAATTCGGAAAACATTATAACAAGTAAGAAAACACAACGACAAATCAAACAAACCAGAAGAGGTAGGTATAGTTTGAGACAACGCCATTGGTTTGGGATTACTCACCGCTGACTGGACGAGACATCTGTCAATCACCGTATACAGAGAAGAACCAACAGCAGAGTCGTGGTAGAAAGTTCGGAGATGGTATTAAAGTAGATCAGTTTAAATGTATTGTATGAATTGCCCTTACTACGGAATAAAAAATACGGAGTGTATATTTACATTTAGTTAAAAGTGGCTTGTAAACCATCAGCTCCAGTGGTGCAGATAAGTGCGTGTTGTTGGCTTTTTGACACGATCGACCCGGGTTCAATCCCACCTTTTGCCAAACTTTTTTCCCCCTCCCTTTTCAAATCTCGTATCACAACGTAAAGGCATTTATTTCCAATAAAATTAAAGGAAATCAATCAAAAAAGTTGAAAAAAAAGTAGGGTTAGGGTAGGGGTTAATGAAAGTAATTAAAATTTACTTTACACTCAATACTGATTATTGCATACATAGGGTTCAGGCTATATTTAGAAGGGAGAGGTTATTATGTGATTATAGGAGAGCACAAGTCTAAGTGGACTTAGTCCCACAAGGCTCAATTCTTGCACCGCTCTTGTTTAGCCTGTATATGCTCCCACTAAGTCAAATAATGAGAAAGAACCAAATTGCCTATCACAGCTATGCTGATGATACCAAGATTTACCTAGCCTTATCTCCAAATTACTACAGCCCCATTGACTCCCTCTGCAAAATGCATTGATGAAATTAACAGTTGGATGTGCCAGAACTTTCTTCAGTTAAACAAGGAAAAAAACTGAAGTCATTGCATTTGGAAACAAAGATGAAGTTCTCAAGGTGAAGGCATACCTTGACTCTAGGGGTCTAACAACTAAAAATCAAGTCAGGAATCTTGGTGTGATTCTGGAGACAGACCTTAGTTTCAGTAGTCATGTCAAAGCAGTAACTAAATCAGCATACTATCATCTCAAAAACATTGCAAGAATTAGATGTTTTGTTTCCAGTCAAAACATGGAGAAACTTGTTCATGCCTTTATCAACAGCAGGGTGGACTATTGTAATGGTCTACTCACCGGCCTTCCCAAGAAGACCATTAGACAGCTGCAGCTCATCCAGAACGCTGCTGCCAGAATTCTGACTAGAACCAGAAAATCTGAGCATATCACACCAGTCCTCAGGTCCTTACACTGGCTTCCAGTTATATTTAGGATTGATTTTAAAGTACTTTTAATCGATTTAATAATCAAACTCAATGGCCGAGGGAGCCTCTAATATATAGCAGATATGCTCAACTGAATATAAAACCTACGGACCACTCAGATCAATTAGGAATACGAAGTCAGTTAGAACGTACCCCGGGGGTTCACAAAAACAAGGGGAATGGGCTTTTAGTGATCATGCCCGGCCCCGCTGTGGACTCAGCTTCCAGATAGATCAGATGTGCCTAAAACCTAGTAATGTAAATGCAGACTCAAACTCATCTGTTTAGCTGGCATTTACTGGACAGAGACTGCTGCGATGTTTGAACTTATTGCACTATATTTTATGTATAATCATGTTTTTTTAACTTCATTTTAAACCTCTTAAATCTATTTAAAAAAAAAAAAATTTTCAAAGTTTTAAATTCCTTGTCTTATTGTTGTGATTATTTTTTTATTATTTTCTTTTCTTTTATGTAAAGCACTTTGAATTACACATTGTGTAATTGAAATGTGTGCTATATAAATAAATGCCTTGCCTTGCTAAATGTAAATATGCACTATGTATTTTTTATTCCACAGTGAGGGCAATTCATACAATACTTTTAAACTGAGCTACTTTAATACCATCTCCGAACTTTCTACCAGGACTCTGCTGTTCTTCGGCTGGTTCTTCTCTGTATACGTTGATTGACAGATGTCTCGTCCAGTCAGCGGTGAGTATTCCCAAACCAATGGCGCTGTCTCAAAATATACCTACCTCTTCTGGTTTGTCTGATTTGTCTTTGTGTTTTCTGACTTGTTAATTTGTTTTGGGATTTGTCGTTGTGTTTTCTGACTTGGCGTTTGTATAATATTTCTGATTTATTTTGTTTTTTAGACTTGCATTTGCGTTGGTAATTTGTTATTTTGTTTTCAGAATAGTGATTTGCTTTGCACTTCTCGGCCACCGTAATATTCCCTGAGTAGAGCAACTCGGTATTGATAGAGGTCAGCAGACAGAGTAGCACTGTAAAACGAGCAAAATTAAAATGCTAAAAAAACAAACTGACGCTCGTCTTTATACCAGCCAAAATCGAACGAAATGTTTAAAATGACATTTCTACCAACTCCCCCATGAGTTAGGTGAGGTTTTGAATTTGACGGCACTCTTATGGCTGCGGTACGGGTCAAGAGTGCAGGCATGGCGGCTTCCCCATAACTCAGGAAAAGATCCAAATCACTATCATCGATCGTGACTCGCCCGAGGCACTAGTGCAGTCTGAAAATTGGTTGAAGGCGGAAATAAGAAAAGGGGCATTGGAGTGAGGTGAGTATTTAAGACAATCAGTCGGTGAACTCGTTCGCCATTCAGTCCGCGTAAGAAAGTGTACTGGAGAAGAGATACAAGCGCCGGAAGCTATTTCATGGACGAGTCCTCCAAATGATGGAAGGTACGTGTCGCTTATTGGCTAGGTTTTAGGTGCTGTTCAACATCTTTATGCTTAAACACGCACCTGTCATGCTGTATTCATCCCAGAGGTCTCTATACAACCCCAGATTACGACTTAAATGTATGCCTCACATTATAGGTTCAGCCATCGACACCTAAACAACGATTATTCGATTGTTAAGTATTATTTAACATGATTGTTTTTATTTCTTAGTGTGATCGATCCGAACAAAACATGACTAAGGTTTTAAAACCGTTTGTTCTACTGTAACCTTGGCATTGTGACACCGGCGTTACATGTGCGCAATACGTGGTTTGAGAAGTGGAAACAAGCCAACAAAAGAAACGCAAGATTTATAATAAAATGTGCCAATTAAAATTATCTAGAAAAATCCGCACGGCACGTAGTTTGTTTTTTATCAGTGCATTTCTTTAGCAGACCAGAGGTGGATCCGCTGCACAAAAATATGAATAATAAAAAAATTGAAACATTCAGTGGACCTTTGTCTCTTTCACGTGCTTAATAAAGGATGTTGAAACAATTGGGGAGCACTTTCAAGAGATTCGATGATTCAAAATTAGAGGTTCAGACTTGCAGGTTGTTTAAACGACAGAGAGGACTCTAGAATTATACAACGTCTTAGAGCATTAAATTCCATCATCGTGATTGTATCGTACTAGATAGGGTCTCGAAGGCATTATAGCCATAAACAAACAATATAACAGACACAATATACATACATGGGCTACTACAGACAGACAGAGCCGAGTCTCGCAGGCGCAAGTCAAGAAGTGACAGATGCACCCGAAAGTCCCAACACGCGGAGATAAAGCAGTGGAAAAAAATGGATCACATTGAAAATGAGCTACATGCAAACCACATTACAGAGCTAGAGGCAATGAGAAAAACTGTAGAAAAGGAACCAAATAAACAGATTAGGTGTGAAGCAGCAGGAGTAATCAACGTAGTGTATCCAGGCTGATAGATCATCCCAAATCACTGGTTTCTGTTGAGTCGGTGGCGGTCCTGACTGTCATGCTGCCCTAGGCGAGATATATGAGGTGCTCGGAAAGGAACAAATAATTTTCAGTGAGTTGTGGGTGAGCAATTGTGTGAAACGGCCAGGAGTGAGCATGAAGTGGGCGTCTGAGAGCCTGTGTGAGGGCAACAATGCCACCCTGAACAGCTGCAAGCGTCGTCTATGCCAGGATTCATGGAGTGACAGCATTACAAAGTGCTACATTGGTTAAAACCACTGCAATCTTGTATATTAGGAATACACAAAAAGATTTACGGTGTGTTTCTTGAATTGTGTGTCGTATAAGCTTGTATGTGTGGCAAACATCACTGAGAAGAAAAATATTACACAGTTGAACAAAATGGGATCAGCTTGAAGAGTTGTAGCACAGTCATCAATATACTCTGGCATGCTTCTTTTGTGGGCATAATACTGAAAACAATTCAGATTTATTACAAAGATAAGACCGATTTATTCAAATACTGCCAGTGGAGTTTCCCACCAATTTGCATTTATGTGATATTAGATAATGTCCCAGTATGAGTACAACATCACAGCATTCAAACACAGTAAGAAGTCATTCAGTTTGATGATCCCAATCTCATCATTTTTACACCTAAAGCAGAATTACATGCTACCAAATTATTATTTTTTTTGCAAAAGTCCTGCAGTCTCTGCAAATTGGTGATATAAGTCAAAAGTGCATTTAAAATATAATAAGGAGCTTCACTTTTAAATAACTACACATACCGCTGCAAGTGCAAGCCATGTTTGATTGACTGCAAATTAGCAGCTATGTGAGAGGTTTATTAATTAGCACTTTGATAATTGTGTTCAGGTGTTTCACATTATCTTGGATTGGCAGTGTGTTGTTCACAAAACCCCATTGAATTACAGGTGCATCTCAATAAATTAGAATGTCGTGGAAAAGTTCATTTATTTCAGTAATTCAACTCAAATTGTGAAACTCGTGTATTAAATAAATTCAATGCACACAGACTGAAGTAGTTTAAGTCTTTGTTTTTTTTTAATTGTGATGATTTTGGCTCACATTTAACAAAAACCCACCAATTCACTATCTCAACAAATTAGAATATGGTGATATGCTAATCAGCTAATCAACTCAAAACACCTAGAAAGGTTTCCTGAGCTTTCAAAATGGAGTCTTAGTTTGGTTCACTAGGCTACACGATCATTGGGAAGACTGCTGATCTGACAGTTGTTTAGAAGACAATCATTGACACCCTTCACGATGAGGGTAAGCCACAAACATTCATTGCTGGCTGTTCACAGAGTGCTGTATCCAAGCATTTAACAGAAAGTTTGGTGGAAGGAAAAAGTGTGGAAGAAAAGATGCACAACCAACCGAGAGAACAACAGCCTTATGAGGATTGTCAAGCAATCGATTCAAATTTTGAGTGAACTTCACAGGATACTGAGGCGTGGGTCATGCTCAGAGCCACCACACACGACCGTGTGCAAGGAATTGGGCTACAAGTTGTCGTATTTCCTTTGTTAAGTTCCACTCCTTTGAACCACAGCACTCATAGACTTCCTTACCTGTGCTAAGCAGAAGAAAACGGACGTCTTGTTTTGCCCATGTTGCAAGTGCCTCTTCTTTTCAGATGAGAGCAAGTTTTGGTTTTCATTTGGAAACCAAGGTCCTAGAGTGTGTAGGAAGGGTGGAGAAGCTTCTGAGCTCCAAGGTTTTGATGGCTTGAAGCGGATCCTTTTTTAAGTTTCCCAGGTCTGTGGGGATGTATTTGGGGCTGTGCAGAATGTTCCATCTGCTGTGTGGTCCTTGGGTTTTTATTTTGAAAACCACCTTGACGATCTTGCACAGCCATTTACCAAGAATTTTGTGATTAAGATTAGCATGAGAGTGTCTGTGGGTCATTTTCCAGGCGAGAATTGGCACCTGCAACATCCTAGCTAAGACTTGGTGGGTTTTTGTTAAATGTGAGCCAAAATCATCACAATTAAAAGAACCAAAGACTTAAACTACACAGTCTGTGTGCATTGAATTTATTTAATACACGAGTTGAATTACTGAAATAAATGAACTTTTCCACGACATTCTAATTTATTGAGATGCACCTGTATATACCGTCATGGGGGAATTGTCCCTGAAATAGTTATAGCATATTGCTGGCATGGATAAACAGTTTCTGAAAAGAGTGACTGTTGTGTCAGACTCACAGACACCGTGACAGCGTTTCAGGATTGTTCCTAATAGAAAATTCCCAGTCAAGTACAGTGTCACAAATTCCCACACAATTTAATAATTTCTTCTGTGACTCGAGTCATGAGCGTCATAAAGCTGAATTGTAAGGCAGGGTTAAACTGTCAGTGTGTACGGACTCAAAACACAGAGCACAAAACCTGCATTCAGAGCAATGGGGAAAAATAAATATCGCCCGTTTTTTTTCGCTCTGTATGTAGTTATGTTTACAGAATGACCACCCTATTGAAAAAATCAGGTCATGACGGCTTGAAGTGGTTTGGCTGATTTTTATAATATGGAGCAGTTTGTTGCTGGGTCTCAACCAGCTTAGACAGCTAACCTAACCTTGTCTACCTGGTTGATCTAGACCCCACCAGAGCATTAGACCAGCTATTGGCTAAAATAACCAGCTTTGACCTGCTTGAAAGTTTGTTAAATAAGAATGTCAAAAAAAAGAAGAAGACTAGTATCAAGTCAATACTTAAAAAAGAAGAAGTAATTGACTATAATTCAATACCCCAGTGCTGTTTGACTAACACACATCCAGCACTTATGGCACTTATCAGCCAAATGCACTTGGTCAGAATGCCTATTTTATGTAAAATGTAAAAAAAAAACTCACCCCTTCGCCCTAAAAAGAAACTTTGCTGATAATTTACTCACCCTCAGGCATGGAAGATTAGCCGAAACCGTGGTCCTTGGTGATTCATAAAATGCAAGTCAACAGCTATCGTAACTTTGAGAGTCAAAAAAGCATATCAGAGAACACAAAATTAATACCAGTGACTATATTGAGTTCTTATAAAGCAAAATGATTGGTCTGTGCAAGAAACTGCACATTAGCTCGGATTACAGGTAATAATGTTGTAAATGATGTTCCTTTTCTTGCACAGACTGATCGTTTCACTTCATAAGAACTCAATATATAGTCAGGTTCCACCGGTATTAATTTTGTTTTTTCATATGCTTTTTTTTAATTCTCAAAGTTTGGCAGCTGCTGACTTGCATTTCATGAGCCACCAAGTATCACGGTTTTAGCTAGAAATCTTCTTTACTTTTTTTACTCTTAAAAAAAAAAGTCACCTACATCTTAGATGGCCCGAGGGTGAGTAAATTAACAGCAAATGTTTGATTTTGGGTGAACCATTCAGTTCCTCATAATAAACTTCCTAAATACCTCAAATTTACCTGTTATACATATATATTTATTTTAAAAATATTTTTTCTGTGTCTTATTGTGCAAAAACTATTCTCTCAAGATGATTCTCTCAAGTTTGGTGTTCTGAAATTATATCAGTCCCGTAAAAACCTACAAAAAGCGGACCAAGATTGATTTTTATTAACATTAGGGTTTCAAATTATTTAATTTCACCAGACACCATTTTAGAGCTGGTAAATCTGCTGAATTGAAACTTCATGTGTGATTCTGAAGGAAGACAGAATGTAGATTCCCTCCTCTTTTGTCCTTCAGATAACTCAACACTTCTCCCAAATCTCCCCCTGCAAATATTTTCCACTCTGCTTTCACAATGTTTGGATGTCTGTGAGACACTATTCCACAGAGGTCAAGAGTGTCACAGTCCCTCATGGGTTGTGGAACATGTGGAGTTTTCTCCAACTTTCTGTTGACTATAGGGCTTATTTTTAGTTGTCTGTGAATATATATATTTTATTTTATGCTTTTTATGATGCAGCATCTACTCGTACCCATGAGGTTGGTGTATGTCTATACATAACACACCTTATACTGTGATTGACACTACAGTGGGTATAGAAAAGAATCACCCTCCCATTAAAACAATAATCAATTTTTTTTGCTTTGCAGCCTGAAATAAAGACGGACACAGTTTTTGTTTTATCCAGCTGTATTTACTTACAAGATTTAGTCAAATTTAGCTTGAAAAGGTTTTAGAATTTTTATCATATGTTAATTTAAAGAATCTTGTATAATATTATTTGCTGTGTTTGTTTGGTTTTTATTGTATTTATGTGATATTTGCATTTTTGTAATTTAGTTTTTGGCATGAAAGTAGCCCCAGATGCTGACGTGGCATTAAATAAAATGATACTACTACTACTACTGCTATATACTTAAAAGATATAACACCAACAACAAAAAAATTAAAAAACAATCACTTATTTGGAAAATGGATCACTCCCCTCCAGGCCCGGTTCTTGACAGCGATAGAAGGGTAGGCTGGCAGATATCCTGGGTGGGTGGGCAGTTTTTATTTTTGGAGGGTGGGTATTTAGATGGTAGATATGGCTATATTAACTATGCAACTATATTGCAGTGTTGCTGATATATTTACATGATTACTATTTATTCAATGTAAATATATCAGCAACACTGCATTCTTCATTATTTTTATTTATTCCCCTGAAAACATTTAAATGCTTTATTTAGTTACTTTAATGGTGTGGTCTTTATTTTCCTCAAAACAATTGGTAAACCTAATGTAATCATGTCTACAACATTTGGTTTACCAAATAAAGAAAATAAAGACCACACCATTAAGTTAAGTAAGATCTCTGGGATAAAGTTGTGGACAGGCACAAGTCAGGAGATGGAGACAAAAAAAATTAAAAGGCTTTATCAATGCCTAGAAGCACAGTGAATTCTATTATGAAGAAGTGGAAGGTTTTTGGTACACAGACCCTCCCTGGATCAGGACGTCACTCCAAACTGGATGAAAGAGCCGGAGGAAACTGGTCAGAGAGGCGACCAAGAGCTACAGCAACTCTGAAGCAGCTGCAGGAGTTTATGACAAAGAGTGGTCATTGTGTGCATGTGACAACAATATCACAGATTCTCCACAAATGTGGCTTGTATGGGAGGGTTGAAGAAAAACGCCACTCCTGAAGAAAGGCCACAAGCATTCACGACTGAGCTTTGCCAAAACACACCTTGAACATTCTGAGGCAAATGAGACTATAATTTAATTATTTGGCCTCAACACCAAACGATATGTCTAGTGGAAATCCAATCCAGCTCACACTCCATAATTCCTCCAGTAAAGCATGGAGGTGGTGATATGCTGTTATGGAGGTGTTTCTCTGCAGCAAGGCTGGAACACTTGTCAGGATAGAAGGAGACATGGTTGGGGCAAAATACCATCAAATTCTTGAGAAAAATCTGCTGACCTCTGCCAGAAAGTCATCAATGGGAAGAAGGTTTACCTTCCAACATTACAATTACCCAAAGCACACAGCAAAACTGAGCACACAGTGGTTGAAGGAGAAAAAGCTGAATGTCCTTGCATGGCCTAGACAGAGTCCAGACTAGATCAAGTCTAGATGTGCAAAGTTAGGAGAGACAAATCCCAACAAACTAAAGGCTGTAATTAGGCGCATGCACTACGCCTACGTTCTATGTCATCCGCCCTGAACGGCTTCCGTGTACGACAGTTAGCGCAAGCTAAGTGGTTATAATGTTTTAAATATGGATATGTTTCTTACAATAATTTATTGATTCGCTACAGGAGGCATTTATTCACCCCCCGGAGCTGTGTGATTCACTTTTTTTATTATGGATGGATGCGCTTTATTTTACTTCTTTTGGACTGTTGAACAGAAACACCCACCTTGTGCCATTATAAAGCTTGGAAGAGCCAGGACAATTTTTTATATAACCTATTGGATTCATCTGAAAGACGAAAGTCATATACACCTAGGATGGCTTGAGGGTGTGTAAATCATGGGCTAATTTTCATTTTTGGGTGAACGAACCCTTTAAAGCAAAAGTTGGTTCAACAAAATACTGACATAGGGGGTGATCCTTTTTCCAACTCAGTGATTCTGTTTGTTTTTTCTTTTACTTGGATGTTATAAGTTGCACTGGGTATATACAGCTGGATAAAACAAAAACGGTCAGTCCTCATTTCAGGCTGCAAAGCAACAAAATTGTATTTTTTTTTAAAGGGGGGTGATTCTTTTCTAATACCCACTGTAAAAGTAGTTCTGTCAGGACCACTATCGCCAAAATGATAGATACTTAGCATAAAGTTTTGTTTGGCGGTATGGTTCTGTTCTGGGTAAAAACTCCCCGCTCATCCATGCTGCCTGTCGTTAATAAGCAGGGAGAGAAGCAATAAGCCCCTAGGGTAAACAGAACAGAAACGAATGCAGATATCATTAATGTTCTTAATAGTGCTGTCAAACAATAATCGCATCCAAAATAAAAGTTTTTTGTTTACATAGTATATGTGTGTGTGTACTGTTTAATATTTATTATTTGTATATATAAATACACACATATACATGTATATATTTAAGAAAAATATATTATGTTTATATTAAATATATTTATATAATAATAATTTAATATAATATAAATGTATATATGTACATATTTTCAAAATATATACTGTGTGTGTGTGTGTTTATATATACATAATATACACGGTACACACACACATATTATGTAAGCAAAAACTTTCATTTTGGATGCGATTAATCGTTGCCCAGCACTAGTTCTTAATGACAGTTTAATGTAACAACATAATTAAAGATAAAAGGAGTCTGATTCATGGAGGAATAATAGATAGGAGGAGTTGGGGATGGAGGAGGGTTATTTGCTCCTGAGCAAGTGATAAAGCTGCTGAATAATACTGAATAGATAATATTAATAATAATACTACTGAATAGACCTTATAGTAATGCCGTGATAGGCGTAGTATTCCTATAGGTAGACGTGGATCAACTGAGAGTCAGCCGATGCAAGCTTGACTCCCGTGACCTGCCAGAACTAACGCTACGCTTGATTTTTTTGTTGTTGTTCAATTTCAGATTCAATTAGTTTTTCATTAGAGATGTTTATTTGTCTTGATAGTTGTTCTCAACTTTGAAGGCATTTCCTGATTACATCCCAAAAGACTCTCTAAATGGGGTCTGTTTATGTAGAACTTGTCATTCACGTCTGATAAATTCACATCATTGCTGTCTTGTAGTGTTTCAATCATGTATTTTTTTAAGGTTACCTTTACATATTTTTTTTTAACATAACAATATAATGCATATCAATCTACATAAAAAATGTAGAAGTTTAATAAGACTAATTATAAGCTATATTTTTGTCGCTGTGCAGACTGAAAACAGTCTCATCACTGGAAGTCACCAGCTGTAGTACTGGATGCCCTTATGTTATAGGAGCACAACTGGCCTTAACTTCTGATCACATATGACAAGTATTGCCTTTGCCTTTCTAATTTGAAAAATAATCCGTTTTCTGAAAGTTTGAGAAAGTATTTGTTAATGTGCTCCAAAGCCTTTACTCTCGTTGATAGACACCGCTTTGTGTCACTGCATTTTTGTTCAAAGCGAAATGGACAGTTCATCCAAAACTGCAAATTCTGTCTTCATGTACTCACTGTTGTGTGATTTCAAACCTGTAAGACTTTTTGGTTGGCTGACTTGCAACATAACACTTTATCTACTAACATGTACTACGTGTTCAAATAATGTTTTGACAAAAAAAGTTTTATAAAATGATAAACCTCACATTTCAGCCTTTAAATCATTTGTTAGGAAAAGGATTGGTCAAAATGATCAATTGTATCAGCTCCATAAACAATTGTACATAGTCTACCTTATTATCAAAGTGCTGAGATTTTTAGAATGCACATTAGCTTGTTTTCCATCTGCCTCTCATTTCCATCTTACAACAAAAATGTGGTCCCATTTTCACATTGTTCTGAACACAAACAGCAGACGGGCTGATTGAGAATGTAACTTCACTGTCTGACAGCAGGTGGCGCTGATGGGAACAGCAGAAATAGAGCTGATTCCATGGTAAGCAAAGCAGTGAATCTTTTCTGAAGACAGTCAGTTCCCCCTTATGCATTCATCTTATTCATTCATCCATAAATGATTTCATATTATTTTTGTCAGCACTTTGTTTCCGTCATGTTTTCACACAAAACCTATGCTGCATGCGCATCACTGTTACTAACTTTGCTTTATGCTGAGCAGTTTATCAAATCGCGATAATCAAATACGGTTTTAATGATAATTAAAATATGAAAAGGTAATGCTAAACATCTGGACTTTTTATCAACGGCTTTTATCAAATCATTTCATCCCTAGTGCATTGATCAATGTTTATAAATCTGTTATCATTTAAATCGATCATGTCTCTTCAGAAGACTTGGATTAAATTGTTCAATTCATATGGATTAGGTTTATGATCTCTTTGTGAGCTTCAATGACATGTGGGTGAGTAAATTATGACAGAATTGTCATGTTGTGTGAACTATCCCTTTAAACTCTGTCTTATGGACACACCCACATCACATCACCAACAGACACTGTCGCATATCTCGGATTGCACAACTGACTGAACTTGAATGATTTCCGGTTGAACGGATCGTTGGGAAGCACTCTCTGATCAGTGAGGATCAGTCCTTCATTTTCACTTTCCGGCTGTGGTGGGTCGTAAAGCTCCTGGTTTAGCGGTCCGTCATGTGACTCATGTTGTCATGTGACTGCTCAGGTGTTGGATGAGATGATGCAGGAGGTTTGAGTGGGATTGCAGGAACAGGATTGGAAGTAGTGGACCGTGACACTCTTTTGTGGTTACATGACTTTACATGACTCTAATCAGATCAGATGAATGATTAGTCACCAAAATAATTGACTAATGATTCAGAAAACCCAACTACAGTTTTAAAAATGTAATTTTGTATATCACTATTATTAAGTATTACTCAGTCAAGTGAATTACGGACACTGCTTTATCCAAACTAGTTCTAAATAAAGTGTTAAAAGAAGTTTGAGTTTGTTTTGTTTGTTTTTTTTTAATGTGGAAACAACCCTTGTCCTTGAAGGAAGCTTCTTTCACCTTAAATATACCACAAAGGTCAACAAAACTTGCATGTGTGGTCATTCATATAAAAGTAGCATTAAATATATTCTTAGATTTTGGCGTTGGAAAGGATTATCCCACATTAGACGGTGACTACCTGCAGTCCTCAAACGCCTATTAAGGCTGTTTGGATAACCTGAATGAACTTGAATTTCCTTTGGAATTTTTTAAGGAAGTAACTGAAAGAAATGGAAATGTTTATGTTGGGTCTCATTGAGATTGTAGGTGTTCCAGGTCATTGCTCATCTTCCTGAATGTGTGTCACTAATGCTCTCATTATCTTGCTCTCTTCCTTTGCCCTTCACCTCTCTTATTCAGCCCGCATCACAGTCCGGGGGCGGGGTTAGGAGGCCTGTGTCCTTATATGGGCATTCTCACGCTGCGGCTGGGATGGACTGCTGATTCACTTCTCTCTCTCTTCTCTCTCGCTCTCTCTGCTTTTGCATCGATTTCCATTACCATGATTGATGTAAAATTGAATGTTTCCATCAGTCTTACCTTCATCACTCGGGGACAAAGTTCTCCAACAGAAGTGAAACTGTAAAAACACTTGGCTAGTTAATATTCATAAGCTCAGTCTTTTCCACACATTTTTGAGTGATTTGCTCACTATGCATCTCTAAGACCCTATTACACCTGTAGTCACCACTATTCACTTGTGGATCTTACCACCCAGAGATTGTTAATAGCAGATGTGATGCACTCATCCTTGCATGATGCTTGTCTACTGTGTTTCCATCTTTATTTCTAAATGGGGAATTTGGTATGAAAGTAGTAGAGGAAAACTCAGCAGTATTATACTTTAGCAATACCAGTAGTATTTGTCATGAATATTTGAGAGCTGCTGCTGAACTGCCAAACGGCTGCTTTTCCATTTGGGGTGGGGTTGTTCCCCCCCCCCCACCCGCGCCCCCCCCCCCCCCCCGCCCCCCCCCCCCCTCCATGCTGTCATCCAACTTTCTTTATAACTTAAAAATGTTGAAAAATGGTAAAATATTTAAAGAATGACAGTACACATTCCCAGACCAGCCTATTTATTCAATACTTGAAGACATTTTTTTTTTTAAGGGATAGTTCATTTAACAATTAAAATGTCCTCACTCTCAGGCCATCCAAATGAATGAATATTGTTTGTTGCATCTGAAGGGTTTTGGAGAACTGTACATTGCCTCACTTGCTCAGCAATGGATTGCTCTTGCAGTTGAATGTGGCCGTCAAATGAAGGTCGCAAACAGCTGATACAAACATCCCAATAATCCACAGCACTCCAGTCCATTAGTTTAAGCATCTGGAAGGCCAAAGGCTTGTTTTTGGATAAATAAATCCATCAAGATTGTTCTTAACGTCAAAGTATTGCTTTTAAATAAAATGGTACATAATCCATAATAATGCTTCCTCCAGTGAAAATCTTATCTTGTCTGAATCAGGAGAGAAATCTGCACAGATCAAGCACAGTTTGCAAATGAAAACCGTCCAAAACAGCTCTAAACAAATATGTGGGTGGAGTTTGATGTGAGAGACAACAGGAGATGGACTTTTTCACTGGAGGCAGCGTTATTATGGCTTATGGACTCGTACTTTAACTGGAAGCATCGGTTTAAATGTAAAACATATTAATGATGATTTTTTTTTTTTTTGCAAATGCATTTTTTGGCTTCAAAATACATTAACTGGAGTGGTGTGGATTATTGTGATGTTTTTATCAGCTGTTTGGACTCTCATTCTGACGGCACCCATTCACTCCATTGGTGAGCAAGTGATGATTCACCTTTCTCCAATCTATGAAGAAAACAAAAACTCATCTACATCTTGGTGAGGCCTGAGGGTGAGGACTTTTTCAGCAAATTTCCATTTCTGGGTGAACTATTCCTACATGTGATCACGATAATATTCGCATCAACACAAACAAGTTTAGGCTATTTTTCAAACAAGTTTATTTTCTCAGTGACATAATTAACTAATGAAAAGACTAGTCTCAAAGTATGTTCAACCAAAAGTGAACTTTATGTATTTCTAAACCTTTATGACTGATGAAATTTAACAAGGACATTTTTGTTAATAGTTTTTACTCATTGTAAGATTTACAGAGTTAGGCTACTTTTGGTTACTAGCTTCTTCCTCACCTCTCACGAAAACTTATGATGTCCATGACCACTTCTCAGAATAATCGTAGATTACTCATTTAGTGTTGATAATATGGTTTTGTTTGTTTAAATTAAGAAGAGTGTCAAATCCAGCCAACACTCTTGTTCCCTACTGATGATGAACCAATGCCACATACCCTAGTCCAACTCCATACTGGTGACTTTTTTAGCCGGGTTTGCTGTAACATCCCAACCACCAAATGCAGGAACTGTATATAGGTGCAAGACATCAGTTTGGGACAAACTCACGAACACAGGCCAAACTTGAAAACAGAAACATACACTTTCCAACATATTATGATGTAAATATGGCTCTGGTATCGAGTATTTGCAGCTTATTTGGCCTGGACACACCATTGCTGTAGAGTGAATATAGAGCCTTTATTATTCACCTGCTGTACAGATGACCTGCTTTTGTGTCTTCAGCAGAACGTTTTAGGGCATGACCTCAATTAGAGCGAGTGGTTGAGAGTGTCAGTGGATAAATGTTTCTGAAACGTGCCTCTTTATCTAGGCCACTGTACACAATGTTTGTCAAGGACAAACTGAAATTTGTAAAAGGTTACTTTTTACCTACTATTTTTTTTTTAAAGTGAATGCATGCAGATAAAATGAGCTGTATGTCAAAGCAAATTTATCCAAGTCTAAAAATATACACCATGCATGTTGGTCATTTTCCATACAACTGTTTAGTCATTAATTATTTAATGCATTTCAAAAAGGTAATGCACAAATTAAAATAATTACAATTATGAACCTGAATGTAAAAATATTGATTATTTAACCCTGTTATGGATTGTATGTCAATATAAGATGATGTCAACGATGTGCTGCAAAAAATATATTGAAATAAGAGAATGCATTGTTAAATATTATTTGTAAGTAGCTCGTGCATGTTAATATATATTTTTTAATGTCTTCATACTAGGCCTGGGCGATAAAACGGTATCGATATTTATCGCCGGTACACCTTCTTCGATAACGGTATAAAAAATGTTCGTAAAAGTCAGTGCCTATGGTGACGCATCACAAACACAACATGATTGCTTGCCTGTGACGAGGAGATTGTGAATAATAATAAAAAAAAAAGAATATTAGTCAAATTTAAAATAAACATTTGCATTTGAATGCAAAAATAGTACAATCCAATGTTAGATGTGCGTCATCAGTGGAGCGCGAGATGCGGTGATGATGATGTAAGTGACGTTGTTGCATTTTAATGTTTTGTTTAGTCTAGCCCATGAGATGCGCCGCTGCTGTGTTATTCATTCACAATATTAGAGAAATATAGTAGCTCAACGCGGGGAAGATCTTGATTAGGTTAAAACCGAAACAAGCCATTCACACAGAACACAAATTCAGTGCATTTTTCTAGACGGACAAATATGACTGCTGCACTCGCGTGTCACACACAAGAGATGAATAGAAAGACATGCAAAGTTAAAACAGTTTAAACTTTTAGAAAACACGTCACGAGTCTGTGGAGGTTTATTCCTTTTCACTGCGTCTCTTATGTTTTTAAAGGCAATCTGTGCGATCGGTGATTCAGCTCTTTGTATTAAGCAATGCATAAATACGTGATGCTGTTTTGTTCGTAATCAATTTGTGCATTTATTTGAAATTATATGTATTTTATGAAGTTAGAGTTAGGACGTAATGCTTTTTTTTTATAGACCGCTTTTCCTTGCGTGACAATTTAATGTCTGGCCATTATGTTGGCTCTGGCCTCGGAGACAAGACAAAAGTTTAACCTATTTAATCTGCATATAAAACATTAGAAATTAAATTTGTTTAATTTTTATTTTGTGTTTGACTGTTAAAACAAAAAAAAATTGTTGTTTGTCTCAATAAATTCAGTTAATTTAAAATACAGGGGTTAAATGTAAAAAAAATTATATTGCTCTTTGTTTTAAAAAAAGGTTATAAAAATGTCAATAATTATCGATACCGAACGATATGAAACATTATATCGTTGATGCATTTTTTAGCTATATCGCCCAGCCCTACTTCATACTAATAAAATAAAAAATAAATAATACTAATAAAACATTTCCATAATTCAACCGGTGTTATAGATTTTTCAAATTTGAGCTTTCATATCCTGAAATATAATTTGCCTTTTATCTCAAATAACTTTGGCTAATGTAAATAAAAAGTAGCGCATCTTACCCAACCGACTCTTTGCTCAAAGTAATCTTTTACATTCCCAAAGCTGACTTGTTCTCCGTTTCTCTAGCTTGATAAAACTATCGACATAGACGAGCGGCGTCTGATCCGGACGGCGATCCGGGAGCTGCAGCGCTGTGAGATTGAAGAAATAGAGGCGGCGCTAACCAGCAAGCGCTTCAGACGTGCCCACCAGAACAGACATGAGGATAAAGAAAACCAGTGTCGGTATGAAGAATTTGATGTTTTTTTTTTTTAAGAAATGATACAGCTTTATCTGACATGCAAGAATCTGTTGTGTAAAACACAATGCAAAGTCTTGCATAACGAACCATTACGTTTTGCATTTGAACTTGTTTGCTTGTGTTTGCAGTCCTGATCTGACAGCTTCTTTAGACGTGCTGTCGGGGAAGATTCAGGCTATACATGACATTGAAGAACTTACTGGACTGGTAAGGCCATGTATAAAGTCATAAGATGTTTGTTGCTGATGCTCTTGTGTTGATCCTGTCAACATTCCTCGAGTGAGATTGTGCTCATATTATTCTGGAGATGGTTGATAAGTGTTTCAGCCCCTGTATGGAATGTTGTCATATCACCAAAATCATGAAAAAAAAAAAAAACAGCGCACTGTAAGCTCTTTGTTAGTGTGAAACAAAAGGCTGCAAAGAGCCCATTCTGAATGAATACACTTGTTCTGTGTTAAAAAGTTGTGAGGTTTATTGTTCTTGAAAATAGCAATGAATTTTGATGAATTAATTCTGTCCCGTTTTTGCGTTAAGAATGTGCAGAAATTATTTAAAAAAATAAAAAAATGTACTTATCCTCATACCATCAAAGATGTAGATGAGTTTGTTTCTTCATCAGGTTTGGAGAAATGTAGCATTGCATCAGTGTCTCAGCAATGGCTCCTCTGCAATGAATGGGTGCCGTCAGAATGAGAGTCCAAACAGCTGATAAAAACATCACGATAATCCACACCACTCCAGTCCATCAGTTAATGTCTTGTGAAGACAAAAGCTGCGTGTTTGTAACAAACAAGTCTATCATGACTCTCATTCTGACGGCACCCATTCACCGCAGAGGATCCTTTGGTGAGAAAGTGATGGAATGCTACATTTCTCCAAATCTGTTCCCATGAAGAAACAAACTCATCTACATCTTGGATGGGCTGAGAGGATGAGTAAATTTTCAGCAAATGGTCATTTTTTCGGGGAACTATTCCTTTAAATATGGTTAATCAGAGCTGAGAGTACTACACTTCATCCAAAACCTGCAATTAAAAATGTATTTGGTATTTTCTAATAGTTTGAATTCTGTGGAAATATCCCAGCGTTTTCTCTGTGGAATTCTGTGGGTTCACATTCTGTGTGGGCTTAAATATCAGTCGTGTCAAGCTAAATACTGTTTTTGTGTCTTGCCCTCTGTTTTTCTTTCTTTCTTTTAAGTTACAAAGCGCCAGTGGATATGAAGAGAGAAAACTCATTCGGGCAGCCATTCGCCGGCTGAGAGATGAGGAGATACGAGGTGAGATTCTATCTGAAGGGCTGGAGAAATATCTCTATACGTCTATGTGTGTTTACATTCCCCCGTTCTCATTCACAGGAGTGTTAGAGAAGGTTCAGACCGCTGGCCAGAGAACAGAGCGACGACAAAATCCTCAAAGCAGCTTTGACCTGCAGGTGAGTAAGTGTGGCGCGGTGAATCTCAGGGATCACTGGGCTGAAGTTTGGGGCTTAATGTGGAATGAGGAGAGAGAAATCTGAAGACGCAGGGCTGGAGATTGTTTTGGCCTGTTGAAAAGCTCAAGGGTTCAGTGAGAGTGGCTATTAGAAATGTTGTGCTGTTTTTCAAATGATTTGGCAATCTATTTATATAGAAAATTATGTAAGGAATATAATGTTGTAGCATTGTGCAATTTTGATTGATGTTCAGGGAGTGCCACACTTCTCTATTTCTAGCTCTGATAAATGCACATTTAAGTTTGTTTAATGCAGTTTCTAAATTATGGTTCTGGCTCTGGAAACACTAATTGGTTAAATAATTTATAAAGCTTCTTCTTGTATTTAAATACATTTTAAATCTTCTTGCTGGGATATATACACAATATATATATATATTTGTCAAAGTTAGGAACATTACAGTTTTAAAATGTTATATTTATTAAAGAGTCCTGACAAAAATGGAAAAATATGTTTTTAACATGGATATAATCCAAACCATTATATAACTGGCAGCATAAGAATTGAGGCATAATTCAGCATCTTTAGAATGGATGTTTCTGAAGGATCATGTGACACTGAAGACTGGAGGAATGATGCTGGAAATTCAGCTTTGATTACAGGAATAAATTACATTTTCAAACTTATTCAAATAGAAAACAGCTATTTTAAATTGTAATACTATTTCACAATATTACTGTTTTTATTGTATTTTTTTTATCAAATAAATGCAGCTTGGTGAGCAAAATACTTTTTTCAAAAACATTTAAAAAACTGTTCCAAACTTTGACGAAGTTCTGTATATAAATTCGAAATTTATGAATTCACAGAAAGTATGGCAGAAAAAGAAACCAAAAAGCCAAACAAAAAGCAAAAAGTTATTTAATCATGTGTTGGAAACTTGGGTTATGTATTTGTTTCTTGTTGCTTAATATGCAACTATGTATACTGGGTATGTAACCTTATATTCTCTCTGTCTCTCAGTTTTCTTTTGCTTTCACTTTATTTTCATCCCACACATCACCACGCACGCACACAGACCACACAAACACCAACACACACACACACACACACACCAGACACGAGACACAAACACGCACACACACACAGACACACACACACACACACAACACACTCACACTCACACTCACACTAACACAGAACCACTGCCCCTACACGCACAGACAACAGACAACAACACCTCCGCAACAGAAACAACCAGGGAAACTCCACAGGGGAGACACACACACACACACACACAGACCCGCACACACACACACACACACAGACTCTAACACACTCACACACATACACACACACACACACAGACACACACACACACTAACAGACACACACACACACACACATCTGAGACACACCGAGACACACACACACACACAGACACACACACACACACCTCACACACACAAACACACACACACTCACCCACACACACAAACACACACACAAACACACCACACGCAGGACAGAACATACACCCCAAACACAGACACACCCCACTCACGCACACACACACTTCCACTCACAGACAGAGACACACAACACCACACACCAACCACACACCGACACATACAACCACTCACACATCATACACACACCGACAGGAGACACACACACTCACAGACACACCCACACACACACACAAACACAAAACTCACACCACGACTCACAGAGACACATTCACACAGACACGCATAGACACAACACACCAAACGCAGACCGACACATAAACAGACACAAACACACCGATTCTCACAGACACAGAACACACACACATACACAGACACTCACCCACACAACACTCACAGACATAGACACACTCACTACACTACAACACCGCCCAGACACATACACACACACCCTCACACACGCACAGACACAGACACACACACACACAAACAAACAAAAAAACACACACACACACACACATTCACACACACATACACACACACACAAACACACAACTACACACATCACATACATAGACACACTCACACACATACACACACACACACATCACACACACACACAACACACACATCTCACACACACCCACACACACAACACACACACAACACACACACAACCACACACACGCAGACAGACACAGAAACAGACACGCACACACAGATTCCACACACACGCACACACAACACACACAACACACACACAACACACAACACACAACACACAACACACACACACACACACACACACACACCAGACACACACACACACTCTCACACACACTCACATACACACACACAGACACACACACACACACACACACACACACACACACACACACAAACACACACACACAAACATACATACATAATACTCGTACACACACACACAAACATACATACACACACACACACACACACCCCAAGGCCACAACCACACACTCACAGACACAGACAACACAACACACTCATACCGACACAGAACAGACACGCAACACACCGATCACACACACACACCCTCACACACACACACTCACACACTCACAGACAGAGACACACTCACACACACACACACACAGACAACACACAGATACACACACCAACTCAGACAACACCGAACAGACACGCACAACACCCACACACACACGACATACACACACACTCACAGACACAGACACACTCACACACAGACACAGACACGCACACACACACACACAGAGACACACACACACTCACACTCACAGACAGAGACACACACACACCCCACCCCCATACACCACATGCCACACACACACACCCCAACACTTGACCCGACACACAAACAACACACATCACTCACAGACACTCAGACACAAACACCTTCCAGCACACCACACACACACACACAAGACAACACACATACAACACGTGGCCATTTGTCCCTTCGTGACCTTTTATGGTGCCTCATCATTCTGCTGGCTGAAATGTGGGGAATGTTAAAAATGTGCTGCTTCTTTCACCATCATTTACCCTCGTCGCTCTGCGCTCCTCACTGTCATATTTGTTTATTTCATTTCTCGATCCTGGAGTTACTCCTCTCTTTCCATTGCTCTTTCTCAGGCATTATCTCAGCCAGACTGAACTTTCTCCTCCTGGAGGTGTTTGAGTGAATTTCAGCACCATTACCTGATAGGCTTGCCGCGATAGACGGTGATACCGGTGTTAAGCCGCAACACCGGTTACGTCACTTGCCCACCGCGTCACCGACCCCCACCGTCGGTTTGATTTTTTTTTTTGGAATAAAAATTATTTAGTTCAGTAAAAGAACAGACACTACAATTAAAAACTGAATGCGGCTCCTCAATGTAGCGTGCCGAACGACAGTTGCATCACAGATCAGATTTCATTTCTCCAGTGAGGAGAGTGAGTCCAGCTGACTGACAAGAAGGGTGAGGCGAGACTGACGAGAAGAGTGAGGCGAGACTGACGAGAAGAGTGAGGCGAGACTGGCGAGAAGAGTGAGGCGAGACTGGCGAGAAGAGCGAGGCGAGACTGACGAGAAGAGTGAGGCGAGACAGACGAGAAGAGTGAGGTGAGGCGAGACGGACGAGAAGAGTGAGGCGAGACGGACGAGAAGAGCGAGGCGAGACAGACGAGAAGAGTGAGGCGAGACAGACGAGAAGAGTGAGGCGAGACTGACGAGAAGAGTGAGGCGAGACAGACGAGAAGAGTGAGGCGAGACAGACGAGAAGAGTGAGGCGAGACAGACGAAGAGTGAGGCGAGACAGACGAAGAGTGAGGCGAGACAGACGAAGAATTGATGCGAGACTGATAAAGAGTGAGGCGAGACGGATGAGAAGAGTGAGGCGAGACAGAACAAAGAGTGAGGCGAGACAGAGACGAGAAGAGTGAGGCGAGACAGAAGAGAAGAGTGAGGCGAGACAGACGAGAAGAGTGAGGCGAGACAGACAAGAAAAGTGAGGCGAGACCGGAAGGGTGAGCTAGAACAGACGAGAAGGTTGAGGCGATACAGACGATAAGGGAGGCGAGACCGACGAGAAGGTGAGGCAGACAGAACAGAAGGGTGCAGGGTCTATACAGACGAATAGTGAGGCGATACTGCGAGAAGAGTGGAGGCGAGACAGAACGTAAGAGTGAGCGAGACTGACGATAAAGAGTGAGGCGAGACTGACGAAAGGGTGAGGCGAGACAGACGAGAAGGGTGAGGCGAGACAGACGAAAGAGTGAGGCGAGACTGACAAGAAGAGTGGGGTGAGACAGGCAAGACGATGGCGGATGATTTAGTTTCGAGATGAAATGCAAAAGCGCCTGTTTGGCGATATTTTTGTATTTTGAAAAGCCTGTTGACTTTTGCCGTTTAAGGTGATTTTGGAAGTTTTTTTAAACATTCTTTCTTATTTAATTGGTTCCACATTGTTTGCTGATTTTTACTTTATTTAAACTTTGTGTCATTTATTTATTTTATTTGACATCAAGGTGTATGCTGTGCCTCCAAACTGTCTTCCTCTTTTTGCTAATAAACGTTCTTTAAACGTTTCTTATTTATTTGGTTATATATTATACATGTTTACTTATTTCCAGTTTTGTATACCTATTTAAACTTTATGTGAGTTATTTGTTATTTTATATTAGGCATAGCCTGCCCTATAGCATGGTGTATTTGTATTTGTTTTGTTAATAAAAGTTCTATGTTTTATATATAGGCTAAAGTGAGTTTGACGTTTTATTTTGTTGTTGCATTCAAGCAATTGATTCCGAATTGCTGCTAATTCAAAAGTGAAAGTAAAATGCGCACGCTGCTTTTAAGCTATTTAAAAGCGAAGGAAAGCGAGGAAAAGAGGGAACGCCCCCGCGGTGATACCGGTATTACCGGTGTTGTCACACGTCGATTAACTGGTGGGAAAAATTCCTCACCGTCACAACCCTGTTACCTGACTGTTATAATAGTTTCTAAGCTTTACTCTCATCCAACATGAACATCTAGTACATTAAGAGAATAGAACAGGCACCTAAATGTGTTGCGTTTTCAGCAATGGGAAAGACTTGTACAAACAAATGTAAAGAGATCCAGTGTGATCGTATTGTCCTCTTCTGACCTGCTTCTGTCTGGCTCTGTTTTGATAACAATCCCATGTGGATTATTTATAAGCAGCTGTTATTAAATGAGTAAAGAAACCTCATATAATAATTTGGTTGAGGTTATTTAGGAGTCACAGAGGAAATGATACAATGAGCTGGCCGTCAGTCTAGTTTCACAGCTAATTAAAGCAACATTTGAAATTAAATGCAAAACTTCCCGGCTATCTTCTTTCAGCTGTGAGTGGCAGACTCACTATATAGTAGTCTTCTTAAAGGGATAGTTCACCCAAAAAAAATGAAACCCCTGATTTACACACCTCCCAAAGGCCCCCATGGCTAGGTGTATATGACTTTCTTCTTTCAGACGAATCCAATCAAGAGTTATATATAAAAAATGTCCTGGCTCTTCATCTGAAATAAGAAGTCATATACACATAGGTTGGCTTGAGGGTGTGTAAATCATGGGGTATTTTCATTTTTGGGTGAACTAACCATTTAAGCTATAAACAATATCTTTAAGTGACCAAGAAACTACAGTGTTTTAACTGTAACTTGGATTATATATTTAATATTTAAATTCTTAAAATGAAATGGAAATAAAATAGAAAAAAATGCATATCTTATGATTATTATTGACCGTATCTTTCATGTTTAACAGTGTCAATACAGTCTATATTGTGCCATAAGTGACAGATAAAACGTGTTGAAATAAGCAGGGCTGAATTGAAGAATGGCCTTGACATTTTCATCTGCTTTGTTTACAGTATTTTGCTTTTGTCCCGAGTAAGACTGTTTTACCTGTGTGCTTTCCCTCGTGTGCACCAGCAGAACTCTTGCCTTTGAATGTTTTCCTTCGGAGACGTGAGGTCTGTGCATTTGTGCTTTCATGTTTTGTGTTGTATCTCAGTTTGACATCTTTTCCTGTGTACAAAGATTGGGAATCACGGGACTCTGAATTCCAGTTTGGAACCTGTTTTTGACTCTGAAGCTTTCAACTTTGCTACAGTATATGAACTTTGCAATTATTATTTTATGTAGACTATAAATGAAGCTCTGAATACATACTATTATTTCAGCAGTTTTAGTTTGTTTTTACGATGCATAAGACACGCAGCTTTCAGATGCAGAGTTCCAGACTGAGGGTCCATTGCACCGGTTTATCTGTTGACCTGCAATATAAAGAGAGGCAGGAGACGTAAGTTGAGCAGGAAGGGTGGGAGGTGGGGAGGAAGAGAGTGGGAGTGGCCAGTGTGATTGTGTGTACGGTAGCCAGAGCTCAGTGACTGAGTTCTGCGTTTTATGTGCCGTACACACGTGTGGATTGAGAGCTGCAGACAGGAAATCCATAAGACGGTAAATGACTTTCATAAAGAGTTTTAACATGTTGTTATTGTAAATATGTGCTGATGCTACACTGATAAAAATAGCACCTAAAAATGGGAACATCTAAATTCATAAAAAAAATTAACCATTACTGAATCAACCTCATACATGAATCAGTTATATATATATATATATGTTATATATGTGTAGAAATTTGTGTATGTATATGTGTATATATCTATATATATATATATATAGATATATACTATATTGTGGTGTGTATGGTGTATATGTGGTATATATAATCCTATATGTATATATTATAATATATATATATTTGTGTGTGTGTGTATGTGTGTATATGTGTATATATAGATATATATCATATATATATATATTATTTAATTAATTAAAAAATGTGGGTGTTATTGTGTATATATATATAGGTGTTGTGTATAAGAAATATTGTGAATATTTTCACATTAAAATAACATACATATATTCTATAATCTATTTTAATATATTTTTTAAAATGTAATTTGTTCCTGTGATACAAAGCTGAATTTTTCAGCATCATTACTCCCGTCTTCAGTGTCACACGATCCTTTATAAGCAGTTGTGCTGTTTAATATTTTTTTGGAAACTGATACATTTTTTTCTGTTAAAAATATATATTGTGAAATACAAGTCTTTTTTCAACAAAATGTCCGTAACTGTCAAATTAATGCATCTTTACTGAATAAAAGGATTTCAAATTCTTACTGACCCTAAACTTTCGAACCATAGTTTGTGTGTACGTGTAATAAAAAAAACTTAGAAAACAAAATGTCATATTACTAAAGTGTTCAAAATAGATTAAAAATTCAAAATGAAATTTTCCCTTGAATTGTTTGAGACAAAGGATAATTGACCTGTAGATTGCCAGTAAAGCAATGTATATTTGATGTATATTAATATGGTGTATGGTATGGTCTCTTCAGCTCATGTGCGCGCGGCTTGCGTGTGTGTGTGTGGTGAAGAGGAACCGGATGCCGCGCTGTGAGTAGTGTGTGTGTGTGTGTGTGTACAGTATATGTGTGTGTGTGTGTGTGAGAGAGAACCGTGATGCAGCGCTGTGAAGTGATTGTGTGTGTGTGTGTGTGTGGGAGAGAGAGAGAGAGAGAGCGTGTGAGTGTGTGTGTGAGAGAGAGAGAGATAGTGTGTGTGGTTGTGTGAGTGAGTGTGTGAGAGAGAGGGAGAGTGTTTGTGTGGGTGTGTGAGAGAGAGAGAGCGAGTGTGTGAGAGTGTGTGTGTGAGAGAGAGAGAGTGGGGGTGTGTGTGTGTGTGTGTGTGGTGTGTGGAGAGAGAGAGAGAGAGAGAGAGAGGAGTGTGTGTGTGTTTGTGTGTGTGAGAGAGAGTGTGTGTTGTGTGTGTGTGTGAGAGAGAGAGAAATATCTGAGTGAGTGTGTGTGTGTGTGAGTGAGTGTATGAGAGAGAGAGAGAGTGTGTTTGTGTGTGTGGTTTGTGTGTGTGTGTGAGAGAGAGAAAGAGAGTGAGTGTGTGTGTGTGAGTGAGTGTATGAGAGAGAGAGAGAGAGTGGGTGTGGGTGTGTTTGAGTGTGTGTGTGTGTGTGATTGAGTGAGTGTTTGTGTGTGTGTGTGTGTGTGTGGTTGAGTGAGTGAGTGTGTGTGTGTGTAAGAGAGAGAGAGAGAGAGTGTGTGTGTGTGTTGTGTGTGTGTGAGAGAACGGTAGGCGCTCTGTTCAGTGAGTGTGGTTGTGGGTGTGTTTGTGGTGTGTGCGAGAGATAACCGTGATGCAGCGCTGTAAGTGAGTGTGTGTGTGTGAGAGAACCGTGATGCAGCTCTTGTGAGTGTGTGTGTGTGAGAACCGTGAGCAGCGCTGTGAAGTGGGTGTGTGAGAGAGAGAGAGCGAGTGTGTGTGGGTGTGTGTGTTTGTTTGTGTGTGTTTGTGTGTGTGTGGTGTTTGTGTGTGTGTGAGAGAGAGAGAGAGAGAGAGGAGTGAGGTGTGTGTGTGAGTGTGTGTATGAGAGAGAGAGAGTGTGTGTGTGTGTGGTGTGTGTGTTGTGTGTGTGTGTGAGAGAGAGAGTTTGTGTGAGAGAGAGAGAGTGTGTGTTGTGTTGTGTGTGTGAGAGAGAGAGAGAGAGAGTGTGTTTGTGATGAGTGTATGAGAGAGAGAGTGGGTGTGTGTGTTTGTGTGTGTGTGTGTTGGTGTGTGTGGGTGTGTGTGAGTGTGTGAGTGTGTGAGTGTGTGCGTGTGTGTGGGTGTGTGTGTGTGTGTGTGAGTTAGTGTGAGTGAGTGTGTGAGTTTGTGTCTTGTGTGTTTGTGTGTGTGTGTGGGTTTGTGTGTGTTTGTGTGTGTGTGTGGTTGTGAGTGAGTGTGTGTTGTGTGAGTGTGTGGTGTGTGCGTGAGTGATGATGTGCGTGTGTGAGTGATGTATAGAAGAGAGTGTGGGTGTGGGGTGTGGTTTGAGTGAGTGAGTGTTGAGTGAGTGCTTGTGTGTTGTAGTGAGGTATGAATAAAGAGTGTGTGTGTGGGTGTTGGAGCCAAAATGACAGGCTCCACTACTGTATTTCACTCATGGTGAGTTAAGTGTGTGTGGTTCACCAGACTTATCCAGACGCTCATGGAAAATGACACTGACTGCTTCACACACACTAGATCTTATGAGCTTTGTGCACTCAGCTACCTCAAAATTGGTCAGTTTAGAAGACATACAGCTTTATGTGGGTAAATATGTTTTTCACACAAGTTGTGAGATGTTGTGAGTTCAGGAGAGTGCATTTGGCCTACACTTTGCTGTGGTCACCATCTGAAACTCTTGCATTATGATAGCTAGATTAAACCTGTCACAAAGGGCTAAATCCACCACATACACACACATAGAGGCTTACAGTCACTCTTCACCCAAAAATAAGATTTTGCTCTTATAACCACATGCAATATGACTGACTTTTGTCTGTAGAGAGAAGCTGCTCTTTCCATGTAATAAAAGTGAATGGGGACTGGGGCTTTTAAGCTTCTAAATGACAGAAAAGTACAATAAAGTTGTCCTTGCAAACCGTGCACTATAATCAAAGAGGTTTAAAGCCATGCCATAGTTTTGTTTAAGGAATAGGCAAAATTTAAGCATGACGTTCACAGGATCTTTATTTTTGGGCGAAATGTCTCTTTATCGGCAACCTTGGTCTGAACTTCAGAAAAAGCCATTTCTCATGTGTTTCTTTGGCAGCCGACTTATAATTACAGTGTAGAAATATGACTGTGACTGCTGCTGAGCAGTTTCTGCGTCTGTTTGCTTTATATCGGTCTTTTACAGATAGAAAATCAATGCTTTGCTGTTGTTTGCAAGTAAAATCTTGCAGGTTTGCTGTGGGAGAAAAGAGTCCTGTTAGTCACCCATTTACATGCTAGGTTTAAATTGTTCTGTCAGACTGGCTTCCAAGACTTCAGCTGGTCTGAAACACAATCACGTGACCTTGTGTAATACCCGATTATATCCACTTGTGTTGGGCTGCTGATTAACAGCGGTTTGGTTTTATTGTACCATATAACTAAAAATCCTTTTACAGCAGCTAGACAAACTCCATTAAGCCAAAAAGCATAACATTAAGCAAACACTAAACATCTTAGTCCATTCAGCCTCCTTCACATCTTGGATACAAACTCAAAAACTGAAAAGTTTAGTCTGGGTTACCTGTTTGAGAGATTTTTTTGTATTTATATTGTCAAATGTGACCCTAGACCACAAGAGCAGTCATAAGGGTCAATTTTGTGAAATTGAGATGTATACATCATCCGAAAGCTGAATAAATAAGCTTTCCATTGATGTATGGTTTGTTAGGATCACAATATTTGGTCGAGATACAACTATTTGAAAATCTGGAATCTGAGGGTGCAAAAAAATCTAAATATTGAGAAAATCATCTTTAAAGTTGTTCAAATGAATTTCTTAGCAATGCATATTACTAATCAAGACTGAAGTTTTGATATATTTATAGTAGGACATGTACAAAATATCTTCATGGAACAATGAGTCATTTTACTTACTACCTAAGGATTTTTTTTGGCATAAAGAGAATGTCATATTTTGCCCCCATACCACTTTATTGTTGGCTATTGCTACAAATATACCCCAGCGACTTAACACTGCTTTTGTGCTCCAGGCTCACAAATATTCTGTAATTCTGCACTTGAATGAGCATCAGATGATTAAAATGAAAGAGATCTGCAGTTGACAACCTGTCGCTTCTCTAAATAATTATCTTCTTCTTTTCAGTGCAGAATTGCATTTGTGCAAGTCGAAACAAATGTTGATGTGAAAGTATGTTGTGCATATAATTTCTGTGATATTTTAAACAAGTATAAATAAAAAAGGTTAAAACGTTTTTAATCTGACAATTCTGACTTTATTTCTTGCATTTTCGGGTTATAATTATGAGTTATCATCTCTGAATTTTGACTTCTTTCTCAGCATTGCAAATTTATAACGCACAATTCTGACTTTATTTTTCTCAATTAAGAAGGATAGGAAAAGATGCTGTAAAAGTTTCAAATTCTCAAAGACATTCTCGTCCTGCAATTTTCATAGTGATTGATCATGAAAGATGATCTATATTTTGTCTGTTGACCAACCAATCAGATGTTTTATCTTGCTTAGTAGAGTCCCAAATCAATCTACAAGTGGTTCTAATGGTTTCATTTCTAATGAACTGGAGCAGAACTTTGAGCCACATTTCTCTTGCTCTCTAGTCAGTATGATTTTTTCATTGAATATGGTTTCACACTGCAAAAAAATGTTTTTCTTACTTAGTATTTCTCTCTTGTTCTCCATTACAAATATCTACACATTCTTGAATTAAGATACATTAACTTAAGATATTAAGTCTTTTTTTCTGATAAATGGATTTTTTTTTTAAAACAAGAAAAAGTATATGCCAGTGGGGTAAGAAAAATAAGCTTGTTTCCCTTTAAATTAAAGGGGTCATATGATGCGATTTAATTTTTCCTTTCTTTTTGGAGTGTTACAAGCTCTTGGTGCATGAAGAAGATCTGTAAAGTTGCAAAGACTAAAGTCTCAAATCCAAAGAGATATTCTTTATTAAAGTTAAGAGTCAGCCACGCCTACCTAAAACACCTCGTTCTAACACGCCCCACGTGTCTACGTCACTATGTGGGAAGATTTGCATAACGCCGCCCAAATGTTCACGCAAAGAAAGAAGGCATAACTTTTATTCTCGCTGTAGTATTGTTGACGCTGCCGCCATGTCGTGAAGACGCTGTGTGCTTCATTGTGAAAGCGAAACTACTTTGTTTGGTCTTCCAAAAGAGGACGATATGAATGCCTAGAGCTGGATCAGTGCTGGTCGCTGAAGAAAACATCGGCTTTCACCGTGACCCAAGAGAAGTTCAGGCGGGGGGTCGTCACATGTGGTGGTCGCTCATTCGTCGCATCCGCCGGGGCGCACGTTATCGACCCGCCGCCTCAGCTCACTCTAACCGGCCTTCCGCGCACGCTAAGCCGGGGTTACTTCTCACGCTAGGCCGCTGTGTGTGTTTCATTGTGAAAGCGAAAATATTTGTTAGGCCTTCCAAAAGAGGAAACGACTGGAATTCAGTGGTTAAGTTGCATTTACAACAATTTACAAGTTTCAGTTCAACCCAAATATTCAGATGTGGGCAGTGCATTTTATGGAGGACTGTTTCCCGATCCTGGGAGAGTAGGCTACAATGTCGGTGTTCTGACTCACGTAAATGTCCGTTTTCATTTAAAAGGATTTGCCACTGATGTTTCAAACGCGAGTTTTTTGGGCAGTGTAGTGTAGGGCTTGTTGTTTGTCATTTCTCGATCACAAATGCAGACATGGTTTTAATACGCAGCGCGATATGCAACGCAACGCGTAAAAAGACAGTATAAGTCATTATAATCAGTAATTATGTCCCCACTGGATGCAACGAATGCCTCGTTTATAATGGGTTTTAATGTTTTTGTCTCGTCGCTCCGGCCGAGACACGGCATCACAGTATGTGAGGGGCATAACATTTCCGTCACACGCTTGAGGTATTCGGCCAATCACAACGCACTGGATAGCTGGCCAATCACAGCACACCTCGCTTTTACAGACCGATGAGCTTTGTAAAAAATCGACGCGTTTCAGAGAGGCGGGGCATAGAGGGGAAACAATAATGTACAGTATGTGGAAAATGTGTTTTTTTAACTTTAAACTGCATAAACAAATTTCATTACACCAAATACACAAAATAATGTTCTTTTTAGCAACATCATATGACCCCTTTAAGATTGCTTTACTTTTCTTACCCCACTGGCAGATCATTTTTCTTCTCAAGTACTTTTCTTCTGAAGTAAATGTATCTTGATTGAAGAATGTTGAGATGTACTGAAAAACAAGACAAAAGTACTAAGTAAGAAAACCATTTTTTGCAGTGCAGAGGCAATGTATTTATTGTAAGTTTATTTGTTGTTCTTTGTTTGCAGGACGGTCGAGAGAACATCAAGGCAGAAGCTCTCGTTAGCCAATCAGAGAGAATTGAGAACCACAGAGAAGGCAAGTTAAATCACACAAAACTGAATGTCCATCTGAGAGAAGAGTTTCATCTTCCAAAAAAAGTTTAGAAACATTCCACATGAAGGTAGACGAGGGTGAGGGGGACGTTCAGCACCCCTGGAGATGTAAAACTCATTGATGTCTGTCCTACCAGCAGGTCAACCCCTATATTTAGACCCAAAGTCTGTTGAAGTAAAACTCCTTTCCTGTGACCCTGACATTTGTGGTGTTAGTGGTCCTTACTCAGCTGCTCAACCCAGTAATTTTGGCCAGGGTGAGAGCAGGGCCAAGCAAAGACGGCCCTAATGAGTGCAGAAACAAAGACATTTTGGGAAGCCACTGTTTGTTATTCAGGTGGAGACAAAGGAAGTTTGGGGCTGGAACAGGACGAGGAAGAGCATTTATACACAGTTGTTGTGGAGAATGAGAGAAGGACATGCTTTTTGTCATGCATGCATTTTGAAGTTTGAGTCAGAAAACCGATTTTGAGTTAAAGGAATCAGATATATAACTTTGACTGTGTTCTAGAATCTTTATGCTCCTTTATCCTAAAACTGCTTCTTGTCTGTCGTTTCCCATGAAAAGAGTACTGTTGTGGTACAGTAGTACAGTGATGGTGACAGGTGGTAATACTATGGTAATTCAAAGGTATTAGGCTGTCAGTGCTTTTAACATAGTGGGTTAAAATGGATTATCTCAATAATAAAATGTGACCCTGGACCACAAAAGCAGTCATAAGTGTCAATTTTTTGTTTGTTAGGATAGGACAATATTTGGCTGAGATACAACTATTAGAAAATCTGGAATTTGAGGGTGCAAAAAAAAAATCTAAATATTGAGAAAATCATCTTTAAAGTTGTCCAAATGAAGTTCTGGGCAATGCATATTACTAATCAAAAATTAAGTTTTGATATATTTACAGTAGGAAATTTACAAAATATCTTCACGGAACATGATCTTTACTTAATATCCTAATGATTTTTGGCATAAAAGAGAAATGTATAATTGTGACCCATACAATGTATTGTTGGCTATTGCTACAAATATACCCCAGCGACTTAACACTGCTTTTGTGCTGCAGGATCACAAATGCTAAAGGAATAGGTCACGCATATAATTTATTTTTGAAAATGCGAAAGGAGATGTTTATGAGATAAATGGTCAAAATTATGAGATAAAACGTCTTGATTATGACAGTCGAAATTATGAAAAGTCGAAATTGAGACCTAATTATGACGTAAAAAGTCAACATTATTAGGTACTGTCATAACTTATCTTTCTTTGTACGTTGTCATTTTGACTTTTTTCATTATTAAGTCAGCAGTGACAGTATCTCATTTTGGATTTTCTCATAATTAAGTCAATTGTGAGTTGCACCGTATCTACACCGAAAGCGACCGCTGCAAATCATTTGAACTTTGTGTCAGTACGTCATAAATAGAACGAGGCAAAAGTTTACTGTCGGGGATTTGTCGTGTCCGCCGCGCCGCATCCAGTGTAGACAGCATCACTGATTATAATGGGTTCTGTAGTATTTTGTCGCGTACATCCGGTGTAAATAAGGTGTTAGTATCTCACAATTTTGACTGTCATAATTATCACTTTTTATCTCCATTTAGATTTTTTTTATCTCATATATGACCTAGTATATCTAATGTTGCTTTCTAAAACAGACAACAAGTGAGCACCATCACTTTCATATCATAATTCTGACTTAGTCTCTCATAATTTTGACTGTCATAATTATTGAGATTTTTTATCTCAGGTTTAAAAATGACAATCATAACGGCAAGTCAAAATTGAGTCATAATTAAGGTGGAAAATTTCCAGTAAATTTGGGAAATGTTCCAGAAATTTTGGAAACTTTCCTGGATTTTTTTTGGAATATTCCAGGGATTCTTGGAA
The DNA here is from genome assembly GCA_018155175.1 of Sinocyclocheilus anophthalmus. Classification (NCBI taxonomy): domain Eukaryota; kingdom Metazoa; phylum Chordata; class Actinopteri; order Cypriniformes; family Cyprinidae; genus Sinocyclocheilus; species Sinocyclocheilus anophthalmus. The sequence goes on from JADLZN010007355.1 coordinate 444,608, forward strand.
AGTTTCCGGAAATTTTCCACCCCTTTGCAACCCTAATTATGAGTCCGTTTCTATGTTAAGTCATAAAAAGAAAGTCAAGATTATGACATACTAAACATAATTTTGTCTTTTATCTCCTAATTATGAGACAAAGTCATAATTGACATGAAATTATGAAATACTAGGTCATAATTTACATAAAAATTATGTGTTGTAATTATGATTATGATTATAATTTTTTTTTTCTTATGTGGTGAAAATGGGCTTCCATACAAATCCTAATCGGTTTGAGTATATTCAAATTACGTGAAAATATGAATGAATGTCTTAATATAGAGTTAATGTAATAATGTAAATACAGAGTCATATGTGCTTTTTGTGTCATTTCTGCAGAGTAAATTTCATTTTAGGTGAGCTATTCTTTCAGCAAAAGATGCAAAACAAATCTGTTTTTCCAACGAGATATGATCGAGGGAGTGTTGTTGGGTTTGACACACTGTTTTATAGCCTAGCATTTGTCTGAGAGTGTGGCGAGCCTTTCTTTGTGCTGAAGGAGAAGAATGCGTCTGGGGTTTGGATCTCTGAACTTCACTGCCTGCCACATCACTTGTGGTAAACAAAGCAGACAAGATGGGAATCAAATTAAGCACTCGACCAGGCCAAAAACTCAAGACCTCACAATTACAGGTCTTAGATGCATCATGTATGTTCACTTAGTCTTATTTAGTGGAGAGAGTCATTTAAGGGAGTTTCTGATTGATAATAACAATGGTTTTTCTATGCTATATATACACATCTTTAACTAGTTGAGTTTGCAGTCTATCCCTTTGTCTCTTTCTAATTCAAAAATATTAAATGTAACATCTGATATTCTCAGCAGCATCTTGCCATAAAAAATATCTTAACTCTTTAATACAAGGAAACGTTCTTGATAAGGAGTATATCCTGACTCTGTAAGCAATGAAAAGAACGCAGCGTATGCTTAGACTAAGCAGCCCAAAAGCACAGATTTGCTCTGCTCCTTCAGAGATCTGAGAATGGTGGAAACAGAAAGATACTTCCTGACCAGATGTGAAAAGTATCAGGATGTCGGCAAGACTGCTTTTACTACAAATTACAGGGATCTGCTCAGAAACGCTGTTACCTTAGCTCTCTCTCATTACGGCTAGAGTCTGAGACCGATGCGTGAATGTGAATCTCTCAAGTATTGTCAGTGAACTGGGCATTTTTTCGTCCTGTGTTGCAATCTTTGCTTTTGCCACACTACAAAAAATGCCTCAAGCGTCAGGTTTGAATTTGGAAGCTTGCAATAACAGCTGCACAGTTTTAACAGGTTTAATGAAAGAAGGAAAAAACATCTTCAAATTTGAGCTTGTACATGCAAAGTTGTAAAATTGTAAGTATTTTGCTGATAGTCAGCTGAAGGTTGGATGCTAATGTCACTTCCTGTGCCCTCCATGTATTCTGCGTCTGGATATCTCCCAAACAGTGTGCATGCACGCAGGAAATGTGAAAGGAAATGTCCTATCTCCACCCAGCATGCACAGCTCATTACAATCACCATCTGACATTCCCTTGGCTTAGTTCTGTTCGTTTTGTCTGTTCCCAGCTGCATATATTTGCTTTTTTATGTAGTTAACCTAGTATTTCACCATGCATGCTAGTCTTAAAAGTCTCCTGAAAGAAATTCAGTATGCTGTATTCATCCATTCAGTATGCATAAAAAAGTTAAAGCGGTATGCGGTGAAGTTTGAGCAAAGCTACAATGCAATGCAATTCCTGATTTCCCATATTTTATTAAATGCTAGCAAGATCAGTATACACTGTGTCTGAAATAGCATACTTGTATTAAATAATGAAAGCGTTAAAGGTAATATTACATATATTAGTAATATGGTCGGTAAGATTTTTAATGTTCTTCTGCTCGCCAAGGCATCAATTATTTGATCAAAAATGCAGTAAAAACAGTAATATTGGGAAATATTATTACAATTTAAAATACCTGTTTTCTATGTGAATATCTGTTAAAATGTAATTATTTCTGTGATCAAAGCTGTATTTTCAGCATCATTACTCCAGTCTTCAGTGTCACATGATCTTCAGAAATCATTCTAATATGCTGATTTGCTGCTCAATAACCACTGAAAACAGGTGTGTTGCTTCATATATTTTGTGAAAACCTTGATACATTTTGTATTTATGGATTCTTTAATGATTATAAAGTTCAAAAGCACAGCTCTTAATGTCACTTTTGATCAATTTAATGCATCATCGCTGAATAACAAATAAAAGAAAATCTTACCGATGCAAACAGTCGTGTACAGGTTCACTCTCACTAGGTTTTAAAATCAATAGTATGAATGGAAAGTGTGCTGAGATCTGGTCATAGCTGAAGTGGACTGAAATGAGACTGAGTCCACTTTAATGTCAGGAACGGTGTGGCGTTTTGTTTTTTTTTCTCTCATTTTGGTTGGTTATTTTAAATGAGATTTGTGGAAACACATCTGATTCTAACCTCGAAGTTCCTGTTCCAATGCACTTACAGTTATGTGTTTGTCTCTTGTAGCCTCGAGCCCTGACATGGTTTTAGTACTAGATCCTTTGGTCAGAGAGAAAGTCTCTTGTCCTCTGACTCAGCGGCTCCAATGCGATCATGGCTCGCCCTCCTCAGAAGTCATTCCTTCATACCGAGAGCGGTCAGACTCCGGAGAATCGAATGACAGCAGCTCCCATCAGAGAAAGAGGCTGAACTCCAGCGCCTCAGACCGTAGCCACGAATCCCTGTTTACTGCTGAACCTCATCTGACGGACCAGAGCTCACCGTCGGGTCCGGCTGCAGAGCAAGTGAGGGCAGCTGTGAGTTCAGAGGCTCTGCAGACGGATCGAGACCTGAAGACACTTGACAATGGCCTGGAGACGACTCTCTTTCAGAGCACAGCAGCTTCACAAGCATGCACACTGAATGAGACGAGTAAAAGAGCTGAAGACGTCTCAGGACAGAAGGTGAGGAGAAGTGAAAGGTGTCTCATGGGAACACTTGCTCTGTTTGATCCACCAGGAGGTACTATTTGTCTCTGTTTTATCTCTGAATCCATCCACCACTTGCTCCGACTATCCTCCGTGCCATAACAATGTTCAGATGTGATTAAGAGAGAATCATTGGTGGTGTTTGGCTAAGAATCAATATTAACATTGTTCATTTGGTTTTTTCATTCATGGGCAACAGACACAATACCTCAGATCCTGTGGCTTGTTGAAGAGTGCGTGCTTTCAACAATTCTTGTAAAATAGGCAAAAAATCCCATAGACTTTTTTAGCCATTTATAGAGACCAGAAATAGATTCTGTATAGTAACATGCTTAAACCACTCTGAACGACAACATATTTGACCAAATCCTACAATTTAATGTAAATACACTACCATTCTGAAGTTTAGGGTTGGCAAGTTTGTGAAAGAAGTCTCTTCTGCTCACCAAGGCTGCATTTATTTGATCAAAAACACTGTAAAAACTACAATATTGTGAAATATTATTTAAATTCAAAAGAAAGGATTTGTATGTGAATATATTGTAAACTGTAATTTATTCATGTGATCAAAGCTGTATTTTCAGCATCATTACTCCAGTCTTCAGTGTCACATGATCTTCAGAAATCATTCTAATATGCTGATTTGCTGCTCGAGAAACATTTCTGAATTATTATCAATGTTGAAATGTTTTTTTTTCAGGATTATTTAAAATTTTTAACAAGTTGTGCTGCTTAATATTTTTAAAAATATATATTTTACATTATAAACGTCTTTACTCTTACTTTTGATCAATTTGATGCATCCTTGCCGAATAGAAGTATTAATTTCATTAAAAAAAAATGTTTTGAATGTTGGGTACTTATTAAAAAAATATATCTTGATAAAACTCGATAAAGCATCTCTTTAAAATGCTTACTGCTGTAAACAGACATCGCTGCTACTGTGAACTGTTTTATGTCATGCTGTGAGAAGTTGATTTTAAATGATTTTTTTCTTTAGATCACATCAGGTAGAGACGCTCTCCTGACTTCTCTCACTAATGGCAAGGATACAGGTGAGCAGTTCTGCATATCACATCAAAATACATGTTGATTAATAAAAGATTTAGCCTTAGAAATGCTTAATGACTTGCATATGTTGCATACCTGGCAATATAGATGCCCAGCAGGAAGTATGGCCAAGCTGATGTTCTCCTGCTTTTGTTTAAAGTATGAAGATAGAGATCCTCTCGCAGTCAGCAGGCCGTATCCCAAGATCCTCACTCTTCCTTATGACCTAATAGGGCCATTACCACATTCACAAGCGTAGAGGCCCGGTCCTAATCAGTCTTTCCAGAAACTAAAACATCCTGCATGATCCCTAGGACTGAAAAATCCCAAATGAGATGGAATTAATTACCTTACTGTCACAATTGTTTATTCTAGACACAATGAAATTAGATGGAGAGCAAGTGAAGACTTTGATTAAAGGGATAGTTGAATATTCTGTCATGAATGTCAAACAAGTTATATGTGAGTACATAGCTAAATTAAATCTGTTCATCATATAAGCAATAGAGTCTCTTCAGAAGAATCATATGGATTTCTTTTAAGATGTCCTTATGAAGCGTCAAGTTTTGGTTGAATAGATTTCAGTGAAATCATTAAAAATATCTCCACTTGTGCTTTGAAGAGGAATGGGTTTATGGGTTTGGAACGACACAAGGGTGAGTAAATGATAGAATATTCATCTTTGGGGGAACTGTCCCTTTAAATCTCTTGCTTTCCTGCTTTAACCTAGAAGAAAGCTCCAGGACTCTCACATAGGTCTCCTCTAGAGGTTCAGAGGACGTCTCAAGGATTGAGATTTGCTAAGACACCAAAGTCTGCAATGAAATGTCCGGGATTTAATCATTAATAACTTCTTCCGAGACGACATGATCTGGGCTGTGCTGTCCACAATTATTTGATAGCTTATACTGTCATACAGGCTTCATTTTAATTATCATTTTTAATGTACGGTAACACTTTATTTTAGGGACCAATTCTCACTATTAACTAGTTGCTTATTAGCATACATATTACTAGCATATTGTCTGTTTATTAGTACTTATAAAGCACATTTAATGTCTTATTCTGCACGATCATATTCTAGATTCCTTAATTCACCCCATACCTAAACTTAACAGTTACCTTACTAACTATTAATAAGCAGCAAATTAGGAGTTTATTGAGGCAAAAGTCTAAGTTAATAGTGAGAACTGGTCCTTTAACTAAAGTATGACCTAATGGGGTTTTTTTCTTCTTCCAGATTTGAATTAAATTAATACAAATTAAATTTTTTCTTTTCAGATTTTAAAAACAAAGCCTCATTCTCGGGGCCCGTCATTCGCGCGAACTCTGTTCGTGACAGGATGCGCAAGTTCACCGAACCTGTTACGAACGCACCTAAAATCAGCCGCAGTTCGTCTCATTCCACAAACACAGTGTCTGCAGAGAGGTCCTCGTCCTGTTCTTACTCCATCCCAAAGAAAGAGAGGAATGTCACTGAGAACATGTTGGCCCAGCCCAGGCTTTTCTCCAGCCAATCACACGCCGCAGTGGGCGGCTCACACGGCTGCACTGAAAATGTCAGGCGTGCATGTAGCAGTTCAGAAGAAGTGCAGACTCCTGAGGGAGAAGCATCTTCAGGGACCCACGACACCCGAGGTGAACCCGAGTCCAACATGAAGACCTTCCTCAGCATTGAGATCAAAGACGGACGAAACCCATCTTCACTGTCATCGCCCTCTGCAGCCATAAACATGAGCCCTCGAATCACCACATCTGCTGCTCCACAGAGAACAGGTAAGCAAATGAATCAACTGATTCATAAAACACACAGGAATTTTGTACCCAATTATGCATTCCAAAACAATAGTGGGTGAATTGATGGATTTGCATGAATACATTTATAATTTTAGATACATTGAATGCAATGTATATTGCTTTGGAAGAAAGTCTCTGCCAAATGCATAAATATGTAAATGTATGTATAATTTAAAAATATATTCTACTGTTCAAAACTTAGAGTACTTAGGCTCAGTAAGATTTTTTTTTCCCGCAAGCATGCATTAAATTGGTGACAGTAAAGACATTTATAATGTTTCAAAATATTTATATTTTAAATAAATGCATTACTTTTGAACTTTCCATTCATCAAAGAATCCTGAAAAAAAAGAATCACAGTTTCCTCAAAAATATGAAGCAGCACAACTGTTTTCAACATTGATAATAATCAGAAATGTTTCTTGAGCAGCAAATCAGCATATTAGAATGATTTCTGAAGATCATGTGACACTGAAGACTGGAGTAGAGTTTCCGTGGGTCCTTAAAAAGTCTTAAATTTAGTTAGTAATTTAAGACCATAAAAGTCTTAAATGGTACAAATAAGTCTTAATTATGATTTCAAGAGGTCTTATATTTGGGGACGGAAAGACAAGAATCGAGATATAGCTCAATGTGATGATTAAACTTCAAAAGGCTATGATTTCATTAAATAAAAATGAGCGCTGCACGTTTCAAAGTCTCAGGCTGCTGCTTTGTGTTCTGCCATTACTGGGAAAACTGCTGTATTTCTGCCATTCCTGCTGGTAGAAAATGAATGTGCATTTTCAATGAGCCCGTCTGCTGTTTATGTTCAGACCAATGCGAAAATCCACGCATGTTTAAATTCTGCAAACACGCAGAGCTGTAAATGTGAACTAGTGGATCGACAAAAAGATAATGCATTATAAAAATCTAAACAATCAAGACAGTAAAATATATTTGTTATTTAATTAATATAATAATCGATAATAGTTGTTTAAATTAATATAATAATTCATACTTTTGACTCATTCATTTCTTAAATGGTTTAAAGCCTGAAATGTGAAGTTTATAATTTTATAAAACTTTGTTTTTGTGAAAACCTTTATCTGAACTGTAAATTAGGCATGCACCGATACTGCGCTCCTGTACTCGTACTCGTACTCGTAAAAATGCCCCGATATCAAAAGCCAATACCACACAGCGTGTGAATAGAGCTGTGTCCAGAAAAAGAAACACTGAAAACAAAACAACAGAGAGTAGAATTGAGTTATTAGAGATTAAGGATGTCTAAAAAAGTACATGTGTGTAATTAATTTAATGTTAAACATTCAATATTCACGCCTGTATAGCTGATGTGCGCGAGCTGATAAGCAGAGCGCGCGGTGGCACAGATGCGCGAGCTTGTTGAGTGAATATCTCACAGATATCACTGGAAAGTTTGTAGTTCGGTCAGATATGTCAAAAGCAAGTAAGATAAAACAATGCACAAGTTACTAAAGTTATTTGACGGTAAGGAGAATGAGAGTGAGAGAGAGGACCGAAGAGCGCCACTTCTGTTGCATTATCTTATGCTGTTTGCTCCATTAGCACATGAATTTAGATTCAAAAACTAAACGTAAATTCAAACTAAATCTTAAATTATAGGGGCATTCACTATAAACAAGCATTTATTTTTAAACGTCAAGCATACACAACTTTCTTTAAAGCAGAAGTGAAACTAGCAGACAGTGTGAAATGCGCTAGGCTGTAAGTGTCTCTCTCATTCCGCACCAATACAAACGTGTGCGCGCTGCATATGTTTAGCTTGCTTTAAGGCCAAAGTATACTTCGGTTTTTACTCGTACGCGAGGGTCAGTGTACACTGCGCATGACACAAATTACATCACCAAAATAGTACGCGTGTACTCGTATAATGTATAACGAGTGGTTCCCTGCATTATTAGGAAGAAAAGTTTTGAGGACTAAAATGAGTCAATCTTTATTATTATAACATTTTTTTTTTCTGTACCCAATTTTTAAAAAATTGCAAATGCTGTGAAAATACAGGTATCTGTATCGGCGAGTACCAAAAATGAAAGTATCGGTATCGGACTCGTTCTGAAAAACGTGGTATCGGTGCATCCCTGCTGTAAATCATGCCTTTTACAGTTTAATATGTTACCATAGACATTGCCCTACCCCGCTCATATGGCATTAATTGTATTTGTGCAAGTCTCAAAAAAGGTTTTTGAAAAAAAAATGCTGCAGAGACCCTGAGTAATGATGCTGAAAATTCAGCTTTGATCACAGCAATAAATTACATTTTAACATATTTTCTCATTGAAAAACAGTTCTTTTAAATTGTAGTAATATTCCACAGTACATTTGCGGCTAACAGCACAAGTTATTGTCTTGCTTATAACATAATTTTAAAGTAATTTTCTCAGTGAAATGGCAACTCTCACAAAATATTTACACCCATCATGTTTTTCCCCCTTGAAATGCATGTTTAGGTGGCCTAACTCTAGGAAAGTGTCACCAATTTTTTAATTTTCCAATTGTTTAGCAGTCACTAAAATGTTATTTAGTGATTGGTCTCTTTTGATGTGAATCAAGTAAGGTTCAGATTACCGTTTTTGTGTTGCATACATTTTTTGTTGTTGTCATTTGTTTTATTGTAGTATTTACTCACATTTTGGTGCTTGCACATATTCATCTGTAGTGCTACTGAACTTTTGAAATTTTGTACAGTACACCATTATTGTGTGTGTGTGTGTTACCAGGATTCACATGTAAGATGGCAAATTTAAGAATGTAGTATCACCATGGACCATTATTTCTCTTCACAAAATCTCATAAACACTGATATCACCCATGTCAAATTTTGCAATGTACAAAATAATGAAGTGTATTTCTTATAATCACTCCTATAAAGAGTACATCTTCAGATGCTGGGCCTATTAAAACAAATCTGTTGCTCTGCTTTGGATGTCTATACATCCAAAATAATGTATAAAATATCCAAACAAACCTTTCTGTTGTATTTTTTGAGCAGAGAATCAGGATCAAGTGAAGGTCCTATGTCCTGTTTCCCAAATTTGAGCAAGTTTTTGAGTCCTGTTGGTAAATGTTTAATATCGTGTATTGTATTAATTAATGTATTTGTTACTGGATAGTTAAAGGAAACCAACATTTTACATTTTCTCTAAATTCCTAGTGGCCATTCTGTCCTGCGGAGAATCATAATATTCCTGTTGAGAACTACTGTAGCTCTTTAGTTTCATGTTGAGTTGGAATTTTGTATGAAATTTTCAATTATGGTTAATTCGGATTGGTTTCAAGTAGGGCTGTCACGATTCGAGTACTCAATTATTAAAAAAATCCTCGATTGCGTTTTGCCTGTGGCAGTTAACTGGCTAAATACTGGAAGTGACGCATTCTACGGACAAGAATTCATAAAAAGCATTATTTGACCATTTTCTAAGGCTGTTTGAAATATTAAAACCATTTACAAATCATAATAAATCATACTGCTGTTGTTAATTCACAAAGGCTGTGATTCAATTAAATAAATATATGTGCTGCAGGTTTAACTTGTGCTTTATTTCTGTGCGTGTCGGTCACGGCTCCGTTCACAGTAAATGCTGCTCCGCACAAACCGTTATAATTTACATCCGCGGTCAGAGCGTCTGCATATGCTGTGAGTCTTGAGTATAACGTTCATCTGAGAACATGTGCACCATTCTGTCAGATTTATAAGGTAAATAATTTATAAAGCCACACCAAGACAGGAGAAAACATCATCATCTTTCTAAATATGCTAACTGTTCGTCACGACTTCAAAATAAAAGTTTAACCCTCGCTCTGAGATTGCATGTTCTGATGTCCGCATATTCAAGAAATTACAGCAGCTGTAGCATTTCGACATTTTAATTAAATATTATTATTACAATCGTCAGGCCGTTGGCGCCTCTGCAGGCATTTGATATTATACATAATGTACACAAGTTATGATTATATTGTTTTATTACATTATGTATTTTAGCTGTTTTGTTTAAGAAAACCATATGACTACTTGCTTTTGATATTTTATTTGAACCGATTATTATTGCCTCAATGCTGTTATATATTTAAGTAATTTCAAAGTTCGCTAAGCTCTGTTTTTCTACCGATTACTCGATTACCAACATAATGTTAGTGACCACCCGAGTTTCAAGTGATGATTCTAAAAGTATTCTTTAGAAATAGTGGGTTTTTGCCCATGGTGTTGAGGTCACAGGCCTAGAAAGCTGGAAATGGTAAGCTAGTTAAGCCGATCCAGATACCTGTACGTTTCACAGATGTTTTTATGAAGAAGGCCAAGTGAGCTGATGGAACAAACTGGAGTGCAAGCTGTGCATATTTTCCGTTTGGCAGCCATGTTGGAAATTTCACCCTAAAATGTAATATTTCCATTCATTCCTTCTCCATGATTCAAGTAGAGTATGAGTAAGCCTATTTAATGGTTTGCATATAAACTTTAAAAGAATCTCTTCTCTAGAAACTTGTGGTTCCTTTAAGAGGAAGTGGATTTCAACCTGTGCTCCTGGATGGTGCTTATGAAAGTGAAATCATGGTAGTTTACCCAAAAACAAAAATATTCTCATTTTAGACTGTTTGCACCCTTATGTCCCTTGTAGAGCTCGACCGATATGTTTTTTTTGGGACCGATACCGATATTAGGGAGCAAAAAATATCCGATTATATCGGCCGATATTCTTTGTGTATATTATAGTACAGTACCAGTCAAAAGTTTGGACACTTTCCCATTCGTGTGTCCACACATTTGACTGGTACTATATATAGAATACAGTATATACATAAACACATTTTTTGCAATGATCACTCAAATGTGGTGATCAAACACTTATAATGACGTGACAGAGATACGTAATGGAGGCAGGGCATTTAACAATTTAACAAACTTTATTATCCAAAATGAGTCTGACATCAGTGCACTGAACAGTAAAGTTGAAGTTTATTCAACTTTAATTCAATTCAATTCCATTCAACTTTATTCCGTTGAAGTTTTTAACTTCGGAATATTCATTCACGGATTTGCGCTACTGTCTTCACACACAGACGAAACTTACTAGAGAAGTGTGAAGTGTGACATAATATACCTCTGTAAATAATACAATGAAACTAGGGATGCACCGAAATTAAAATTCTTGGCCGAAACCAAAACTGAACAAAATTAAACACTGGGTCGAAGGCCGAAGACTGAATACCGAACACGGTTTTTCGAGTTTATTTTCCCCATGTATTTTGCCATTTTTTTTCACCATTGCATAAATTAAAAAGCCCAAATGTGCTTTTTACTGTTTTGTCTTGCTTTTCAAAAAAAAAAATCAATTACAAAACAACAATTTAAAAATATTTAACACTGAACATTTGTAACATTCTAGCAGACACTACAAAACAAAGCACAATTTAACTTGAAATTAATAAGTTAGTAAAATAAAAAAATTTGGCCATCAGACCCCCTTCTTGAATCAGGCATGTATTTTATTTTTTTACTGTACAATTAAAAGCAACCTTGCTGAGAAGAGACTTCTTTTAAAACATTAGAAAATATTACAGATCCTAATTTGAACACTATGTGTGAATGTTATAATAAATGTATTAAAACAGAGCTGTTGTAATGATTATTATAATTATTATTGTCTTACTTTTTATTTTATTTTATTTTATTATTATATGATCAGCACAGATTTTCCTCGCTCTTTGGACTTTGAACCCTGGTTAACAAGCAGATCTGCTGCGAGTTCGTGCAGCGCTGTCAGAATACATGCAATGCGTGCGTGTATTAGAAAACATAACGTTCTGCAGTTTATTTACTAATTGTTTAAGGCCATTTCGCGATTTCAATCATCATTGAGGAACCAGCAACAATCCCCCCTTCCTCTTCTCATCGGAGACATGCGATGCAGTACTAAACAGTCTCCCGCTGTCGGTGCTTGTAATGATTTTTACGTCTTTCGCCGACAGTTTAAATGCTTCCACACTGCTGACGTGTGTGCTGCATAATAAAGAGTGCGCCAGTGTTGCCAATTTGGGGATTTTGTTGCAACACTAGAGTGCGCGCCTCTCACTCTGCACTGGTTGCTATTTGATCGCGTCATGTCATTGTTCGGTACAATTTATTTGGTCTTTTCGCTTATTCGGTTCGGTTGCCGAACATTCGGTGCATCCCTAAATATAAATTCACTTCTCGCGCACTTTATTGCCCTTTGAATGTAACGTGTACGCTCCCTTGGAACTGGAATCATGGAGGAATTTCATGTGAAGTCCACTTCGCAGGGCACGTACTTTAAAACCCTTTATGTCGAATAACTTGAATTACGCTTGAATGCTGCTGCCTGAACAAGATACCTCCTTACTGAAGTCAAAGTGTTGACTGGTGTCACTATCTCGCGAACGCACCGGCGGATCTCCACCAAATTGGGATCCCTTCAGCTTGAGGAGCCCTCTCGAATGCCACACTCCGCATGTCGGTAGCCCCCCGGGATCGCTAAATCGGTTGGCACCGGACCGCAAATTTAACCACCCGTAACTCCCGAACCCCGGGGGCTATCGACGCGGGGGTGGTCTCATTCGAAAGCGGGCCTCTAGACGTACACTCGTGTTCGAGAGGGTTCCTCGAGCTGAAGGGATCCCCCGAATTTGGTGCGGATTCGCCGCGCCGTTACGGAGATATGGCCGTTCAAAGTTTCAATGGTTTTCCATAGACTAAGCTTTAAAGCATTTCATCCAGGTCACCAGTAGCAAACAATGGAGCATGCTCTGCTGGACAAACTAAGTAATTACACAATTTCAAGCATTTTATCTGCGTTATATGTTCTGGGAAAAAAAAAAATCTGCGAGCGCATATTCGCCGATACCGATATATCGGCAACAGGCTCATATGGCGATAATATCGGCCAAAATGAATAGCGGTCGGGCTCTAGTCCCTGAAAACCATATGTGTTTCTTTTTTCTGTGGAAACCACAAGAGATGCTAACAAAATGTTCAGGCTGCTTTTCCATCAGTAGAAAAATTAAAGATGATTTGGACAAAAATAAAATTAAAAGTCCATAGTGTGTGTGCTTAACTGAAAGTTCTTCGAACGCTATGCTAACTTTGGTAAGATATAGATGGTAGACTTCAGTGTAGGGAAAAAGACTATTCACTATAAAACTTATTAGCTTGCCTATTAATACCATATTTTTCTGTTTATTAGTACTTATAAAGCACAGATTAATGCCTTATTCTTCATGACCATATTCTAGATCCCTTAACCAGATCCAATACCTAAACTTAAAGGGGTCATATGATGTTGCTGAAAAGAACATTATTTTGTGTATTTTGTTTAATGAAATGTGTTTATGCGGTTTAAGAGTCAAAAAACACATTATTTTCCACATACTACATTATTGTTTCTCCTCTATGCCCAACCTTTCTGAAACGCGTCGATTTTTACGAAAGCTCGTCGGTCTGAAAAGCGAGGTGTGCTGTGTTTGGCCAGCTATCAAGTGCGTTGTGATTGGCCCGAATACCTCAAGCATGTGACAGAAATGTTACGCCCCTCACCATACTGTGATGCCCTGGCCCCCACCGGCCGGAGCGACGGGACATAAACATTAAAACCCATTATAAACAATGCATTTGTTGCATCCAGTGGGGACAGAATTCCTGATTATAATGACTTATACTGTCTTTTTACACTTTGCGTTGCTTTGTGCCGCGTAAACATAAAACCATGTTTGCTTTTGTGATCGGAGAAATGACAAAACAACAAGCACTACTCTACACTGCACAAAAAACTCGCTTTAAATATAAAAACTCTTTAAATATAAAAAAACGTATTACAGTTTTGAGTCAGAACAGCCGGCATTGTAGTCATATTCTCATAGGATCAGTAAACAGTCCTCCATAAACTGTGCTGCAACATCTGAATATTTGGGTTTGAAGTGTTCTGGAACATTGTGTAAATAAAACTTAACCACTGATTTCTAGTCGTGTCCTCTTTTGGAAGACCAAACAAAGTAGTTTAGCTTTCACAACGAAATACACAGTGTCGCCACAATATGGCGGCGGCGGCAACAATACTACAGCGAGAATAAAAGTTACACCTTCTTTCTTTGTGTGAACATTTTGGGCGGTGTTATGCAAATCTTCCCATAGAGCAATGTAGGTATGTGGGGGCGTGTTAGAACGAGCCGTTTTAGGTAGGCGTGGTTGACTCTTGACTTTTATAAAGAATATCTCTTTGGATTTGAGACTTTGACAACTTTACAGATCTTCTTTATGCACCAAGAGCTTGTAACACTCCAAAGAGAAAGGAAAAATTGAAATCGCATCATATGACCCCTTTAACAACTATCTTACTAACTATTAATAAGCAGCAAATTAGGAGTTTATTGAGGGAAAACTCTTAGGTAATAGTGAATGTGTTCCTTAATCTAAAGTGTTAACGACTAGATAGAGACTGAGCAAAATATTTTCCCACGTTGCAGTTGTGTTCTCAGATCTGTAGCTTCTTCAGAGTCATTTTTGTGTTTTTTTTCTTCTGAAGTGTCTTTGTGAAGATTTGACCTTTTCTAAGTACCGTCTAGAATGGTTTATTCTAGCATCCGCTTCTTGTCAATTGAAACAGCAGCGCAATATTTCGGCTTCCAAACATTTGGATGTTTTGTATCCATTTCCCAATTTATGAATTGCACTTTTGTCTTCATTTTCACTTGGACTGAAGCAAATCTTTTTTTATGGACTGATAGCAATATAATGCAAGCAATATTAGATAACTTCTGTTGCGTAATTTGAAGCTGTTATCAGACTTTCCATCATGTTTTCTGTTGCTTCCCCCAGGTTCTGAAATAGTAGTGGAATAATCTAATGAGATGACGTGCATTTCATTTTTAAAGTATTTAATTCACTGAATTATCCAAAATATACATTGCCATATTTGGTAACACTTTACTTGAAGCCTAATGCTTTAGATATTCATAATGTAATGCCATTGTACGGTATATTTTGTAGAGTTTACTGACTAAAGTTAAAATGCATTATATATGCCGATTCCATGTTGCATCTGAAATTGTCATGTGTGTAATGCATTATACTTTCTAAAGGTGTAAGTATTATAACTGTATAAGTCATGCATTAAAAATACTTTGCATTGTATGTAAAGGCGTCAAGTAAAGTGCTACATTTTAATTTTATATGCAGACCATTTTTAGTTGAATTTCCATCAAAACTAGCTCATAAAATAATATAACCGTAGTATTTTGGTTAACTGGCTGTGTCTATGGACCCCTGTCATATAATCATAATTCACATGCCAGTTCACCCTCTTTCACCCGGCTGATGCATAAACACAATCACTATTCTCCTCGTTTTATCATATCGCTCTCTGTCTGTCTCTTCTCTGTTTCATCAACAGACCGTATTTGTCGTCGTGCCACAGCTCTGTCAGATCTTCCTTTTTTGGAAGTGCTTTGCTCATCCTTGCCTCTGAAAGGTCTCGCAGGCAGGGGAACCGTACTTGAAAGCCTCAGGATATTTAATGCTATAGAGCTGCAGTAAAATAGTGTTTACCGTCTTGCTGAACCACATAAGGACCCTGGTCTATTGTGTATTGTGTAAATATTGTAATCGCTCGCGAACTGATGGAAGAGACTATAAACAGAGCAGGCTGCTTTATTTAAGAGCCACATTCACTCTTTGATTTCGTCAGCAGCGTGTTCTTGGCCAAAGAGCTTTTTATTTGGGAATTTATTGACGTTTTAATGTCTTTAAACAAACCAGATCTCTTGGGATAAAACACATGTTTTCAATGAATAGTATCAAGTTCTGATGGAGAAACAACATGATTGAATTCATTTGATTGGAGAAAACAAAGAGACTTTTTGTACACTAGTACATTTGAAAGTTTGGGTTGTTCAGATTTGTAAGTTTTAAGGGAAAAAAAAAGAAAGTCTCTTCTGCTCACCAAAGCTATATTTATTTGAATAGCCAAAAAGATAAAAGTAATATTGTAAGTATGTTTTTTGAGCGGCAGGGTATGGATGTTACAAGCAAGTTGGTTCTATGTGAATATCAGTTAAAATGTATTTTATTTCTGTGATTCAAAAGCGTGAAATTTACAGCAGTCAATTCCTCCCAGTCTCGTGTACATAGGATCTTCAGAAAGGTCATTCAGGAGATGCTGATTTGCTGCTCGAGAAACATTTATGATTATTATCAATGTTGAAAACAGTTCATATTTTTGGATTTAACAAAAAAAATTTGATGAATAGAATGTCAGAAAGAACAATGTTTATTTTAAATATAAATCTTTTGTAGCATTATAAATGTCTAACTGTCTCTTTTGATCAATTGAATGCATCCTTGATGAATAAAAGTATTATTATAAAAAAAAAACTGGAACTGTAGTCTTCAATTCCAATAAATTGTACATAACTGAAAACTCACGCTGCAATATAATTCATGATACTGGTTTCACAATACAATTTTCCCACTATATTTTTTAAAATAGAGATTAAAATAAGATTTAAGACAAATTCTAAATGGAAAAATTGTCCTTTTATTATTTCCCAGACAAAATGTTGCAAATTTCTTTGTGCAAAAAAAAATAGAAAAAAAAAGAAAAAAAAAAACTTTACAACAAATTCTTCATGGTACAACAAAAATACTTCTTTTGGTTTGTTTGTTATTAAATATCAGCACACGACCAATTGCCAGCAGAAATAAATGCCCATTGGGACAGTACAAGTGCATTTTAAGCAAACACAGAATGGTCTGTTTTTTTTATTTCAACATCATTTTTTTTCTGGTTTTAGTTAACTATAATAAGCCTGGACAATATGTGCTGATGCAGCAAGTGGTGCATTTGTATTCCACGCTGAACGTATCCAGAGAGCGCTGAGCAGTGTTTACATTAGCAGTAATGTGACCATGCTAATTTATGAGCCCTATGTGGTGCCGTTGTTGGCAGCTTACATAACAGATTAAAACCTCCACTCCGACTGAAGCTCGATTTTACGTCTAAACAGTGCTGTGTAAATATTTCTTGGGGTGGCATGATGTCTTCAAACACACACCGTCATTAGACGTTCTTTAGAAGCCTCATCTAAATCTTGTATTTGTCTTAACTGTTCTCATTTGTGGTTTTCTCAGAGCTGACGCTTGGTTTAAGAGCGACACCGTTCAAAGTGACCAGCTCAAGTCTCTCGTCTGGATCCTCAGTTAAGGTATTTAACAGAAGCAGACTGTTTTAACACAAAACAAATCTATATTAGTCAATGTTTTGTAGCATAAACAGGAGTCGTGATAAGTTTTCATCTTCTCTTTGACCCTTATAAGATCCTTTTTTGCTGCTGTGCCTTTAAGGCCTTCACATAAATTACATCTTTGCATGTTAAATGAGTAACGGTGCTTTGCTGTGTTAGCGAGACACTCACTACTGTCTCAGTGTGAACTTTGACACTTTCAAAGGTCATTGTCACTCACTACTGAAACAGCTGACAAGTGCAAACAATTCACAAAAGCTTCAGAAAGGAAGTGCCTCTAGGACCAAAGACGTCATTCCCTCTGTTCATGGGACAGAAACCCTACAGTGACCCGTGAATGTCATGCACACTCTCACAGATTAAAGTCAGCATACAGTCAAAATGGCATGTTACTGGTCTTGTTGCATGTTACAGTTATTTTCAGTTAGGCATCAGAACTTTAGAAAGCAGCAGAAAAAACATAAATATCCACGTTTATACCTCAAAAAATATATATATTTTAAATTTCACTCCAGGTGAAATGAGCACAATTTTGTTTCTTGGACCAAGAAAGACCTGTGATCGAAGAAATTTAGGCCAAAAAGTGAATGTAGTGACAACTACACTATCATTCAAAAGATTGGGATTGGCAAGATTTTTTTCAATGTTTTTTAAATAAATATTTTATGCTTATCAAAAATACAGTAAAATTTTGAAATATTATTACAATTTAAAATACTGTGTCTATGTGAATATCGTTCAAAGTAATGTATTCCGTGAGAGCGCTGTATTTTTCAGCATTCCCAGTCTCAGTGTCACATGATCCTTCAGAAAGGATTCTAACAAGAAACTTTATAATTAGTATTTTATTACAATTTGAAAACAAGATTCTGACAACTCGGAGTTCAAGAACAGATTTATTTGAAATAGAAATCTTTTGGAACATTAAGAATGTCTTTATCATCACTTTTAAAGTTAATGCACCCCTTAGTAGGCTTGCCGTGATAGACGGTGCTGACGGTGATACCGGTGTGATACCGCAACATCGGTTACGTCACTTGCCCACCGCGTCAACGACCCCCACCGTCGTTTTGATTTTTTTATAGTCATAAAAATCATTTAGTTCAGTAAAAGAACCGACACTACAATTAAAAACTGAACGCGGCTGCTCAATGTAGCGTGCCGAACGACAGTTCAAGAGCGAGGCGAGCTGACAGACGAGAAGAGCGAGGCGAGCCAGACGAGAAGAGCGAGGCGAGACAGAAGAGAAGAGCGAGACGAGACAGACGAGAAGAGCGAGGCGATACAGACGAGAAGAGCGAGGCGAGACAAGACGAGAAGAGCGAGGCGAGGCGAGACAGACAAGAAGAGCGAGGCGAGCTGGTACCGACGAGGGAAATGGCGAGGCGAGCTGACAGACGAGACGAGCCAGGCGAGGTGACTGACGAGAAGAGTGAGTCGAGCTGACAGACGAGAAGAGCGAGGCGAGCTGACAGACGAGAAGAGCGAGGCGAGACAGACGAGAAGAGCGAGGCGAGAAAGACGAGAGGAGCGAGGCGAGACAGACGAGAAGAGCGAGGCGAGAAAGACGAGAAGAGCGAGGCGAGCTGACAGACGAGAAGAGCGAGGCGAGCTGACAGACGAGAAGAGCGAGGCGAGACAAGACGAGAAGAGCGAGGCGAGACAGACAAGAAGAGAGAGGCGAAAGCTCGACGACGAGGAAGAGCGAGGCGAGGCCCGACCGAGAGAGCGACGGCGAGACAGACGAGAAGAGTGAGGTGAGACAAGACGAGAAGAGTGAGGTGAGACAGACGAGAAGAGTGAGGCGAGCTGACTGACGAGAAGAGCGAGGCGAGACAGACGAGAGGAGCGAGGCGAGACAGACGAGAAGAGAGAGACGAGACAGACGAGAAGAGCGAGGCGATACAGACGAGAAGAGCGAGGCGATACAGACGAGAAGAGCGAGGCGATACAGACGAGAAGAGCGAGGCGATACAGACGAGAAGAGCGAGGCGATACAGACGAGAAGAGCGAGGCGATACAGACGAGAAGAGCGAGGCGATACAGACGAGAAGAGCGAGGCGATACAGACGAGAAGAGCGAGGCGATACAGACGAGAAGAGCGAGGCGAGACAAGACGAGAAGAGCGAGGCGAGACAGACGAGAAGAGCGAGGCGAGAGACAGACGAGAAGAGCGAGGCGAGACAGACGAGAAGAGCGAGGCGAGCCAGACGAGAAGAGCGAGGCGAGACAGAAGAGAAGAGCGAGACGAGACAGACGAGAAGAGCGAGGCGATACAGACGAGAAGAGCGAGGCGAGACAGACGAGAAGAGCGAGGCGAGCTGACCGACGAGAAGAGCGAGGCAAGACAGACGAGACGAGTGAGGTGAGGCGAGACAGACGAGAAGAGTGAGGCGGGACAGACGAGAAGAGTGAGGCGAGACTGATGAGAAGAGTGAGGCGAGACAGACGAGAGAGGTGAGGAGAGACAGACAAGAAGAGTGAAGAGTGAGGCGAGACTGGCTGAGAGAGCAGGCGAGAAGAGTGAGGTGAGGTGAGACAGACGAGACGAGCGAGGTGAGAGACGAGAAGAGCGAGGTGAGAGACGAGAAGAGCGAGGTGAGACAGACGAGAAGAGCGAGGCGAACAGACGAGAAGAGAGAGGCGAGACAGACGAGAAGAGAGAGGCGAGACAGACGAGAAGAGCGAGGTGAGACAGACGAGAAGAGAGAGGAGAGACAGACGAGAAGAGAGAGGAGAGACAGACGAGAAGAGAGAGGAGAGACAGACGAGAAGAGAGAGGAGAGACAGACGAGAAGAGAGAGGAGAGACAGACGAGAAGAGAGAGGAGAGACAGACGAGAAGAGAGAGGAGAGACAGACGAGAAGAGAGAGGAGAGACAGACGAGAAGAGTGAGGCGAGACAGACGAGAAGAGTGAGGCGAGACAGACGAGAAGAGCGAGGCGAGACAGATGAGAAGAGTGAGGTGAGACAGACAAAGACGATCGCGGATGATTTCGTTTCGAAATGAAAAAGCACTGTTTGCAAAATTTGGGGGATTTTGAAAAGCCTGTTGACTTTTATCTAAGGTGATTTTGGAAGTTTTTTTAAACATTCGTTTCTTATTTAATTGGTTCCACATTGTTTGCTGATTTTTACTTTATTTAAACTTTGTGTCATTTATTTATCAAGGTGTATGCCGTGCCTCCAAGCTTTCTTACTCGTTTTGCTAATAAACGTTCTACGTTTCTTATTTATTTGGTTATATATTATACATGTTTACTTTTTTCCAGTTTTGTATAGGCTACCTATTTAAACTTTATGTAAGTTATTTGTTATTTTATATTAGGCATAGCCTGCCCTATAGCATGGTGTATTTGTATTTGTCTTGTTAATAAAAGTTCTATGTTTTATATATACGCTAAAGTGAGTTTGACGTTGTATTTTGTTGTTGCATTCAAGCAATTGACGCCGAACTGCCGCTAATTCGAAAGTGAAAGTAAAATGCGCACGGCACTTTTAAGCTATTTAAAAGCGAAGGAAAGCGAGGAAAAGAGGGAAAATTCAAACAAACTAAAAGAACAATTGCTTTACGCCGAATTGCCGCTATTTGAAAGTGAAAGTAAAATGCGCACGCTGCTTTTAAGCTATTTAAAAGCGAAGGAAAGCGAGGAAAAGAGGGAACGCCCCCGCGGTGATACCGGTATTACCGGTGTTGTCACACGTCGATTAACCGGTGGGAAAATTTCCTCACCGTCACAACCCTACACCCTTGCAAAATAAAAGTATTCTATTCTATGAAAGAAAAATCCCTAAACTGTTGAACGGTATTGTATGTCTTCACTCATTCACACATCTCTCTTCCTCTGCCATAGTTTCTCCCATCAGCCCTGTGGTCTCTGGGATCTCATACATTAGTGTCCAGAGAGAGCAGTGTTGCCAGATCTCCGTAGAAAAACAAAGCCAAAACAAGAGACTTGCCTCACCAAAATAAGCCCTAATACGGGACTGAGTTCTTTAAATAAGCATAAAACAACATGACTGCACATAAATAAGTGTCTTTGAGAAAAACCAAGCTTATAAAAAGCAGACATGGCAACACTGAATGAGAGCGCACTGCAGCTTTTACGAGCGTGAACAAAACACAGCACCTCTGTCAACAATGGTTGACTTAAAATTGTCTGATATAATGCGTCTCCGCTCATTTTGGTCAAAAATCACAGACACCAAACAAGTTAAACTCGCTCAGTAGTATTGTAGTTTTGGTTGTAACTCTTATACAGTCCCACATTTAATTGCAGTTGGAAATTGCTGTGTGTGTGTATGAGAGAGAGAGAGAGTGTGTGTGTGTGTGTGTGTGTGTGGCCTTTGTGTTTCAGTCATCCTGTCTCCCACAGAGCATAATAAACACTTAAAGCACATCTTATAAAACACTTAAAAAAAAAAAAATACAAATTGGATTCAGAAAGTATTTAGACCCTTTCATTTTAATTATGTTGCGGACTTATGCTAAAATGTTTAAAAAAAATTATTTCGCATCAATCTACACTTCATATACCCTGTCATGACAAAGCACAAACCAGATTTGTGATAACATTTTTAAAATGATAAAACTGATATATCACACTGCATAACTTAGTGCTTAGTTGAAGCATCTTTAGCGGCGATTACAGCCTCATGTGTTTTTGGATTTGATGTAACAAGCTTTGCACTGGATTTGGGGATATTCTGCCTCCCAGCCGGATCCAGGTCTCTCCAGAGATGTTTGATTGATGTGTACAAACATCTCAAAGATAATCCAGAGAAATGAGATGCACCAGAGCTAGATTTCAAAAGTCTTCGCAAAGGCTAGGAATGTTTTTGTCAGTGTAATAGTTCAGTTTTTTTCTTTCTAATAAACTTGATAAGTTACCACTTACCACAAATCTGTTTTTAACTTTGTCATAATAGGGTGTGGAGTGTAGATTGTAATTTAGAAATAATTTAAAGCATTTTAGCAAAAGCCTGCAATGCAACAAATACTTTGAAAAAAGAATACTGTATGTAATCCTTTTGGACACTTAATTGCATGTTAATTAGGTGCTTAAGTCCTATACTTAAGCAGGGCTTAAGCACATCTTTATATGTAATTTCATGATTACTTCTATTGGCTTTGAAATATGGTTAAAGTGCACTGCTGAATGTACTGACAAGTGTTTATGGTATAAATATATTTTAATGTAATTTCAATGGAAACTTAAATGTCTTGCATTTAAATATATTTGTAGTTAGACGTTTGTAATGATAACGCTGTGATTAGTATATTTTAAAATATATTAACTTTAATGTAATATTAAAAACACTCTACAGTTAAAATTTAGATCCAGTACTTTACATGTGCTTTAGTATGTTAGTCAACACTTCAAAATAAGTGTACTTAATTAAATGCACTTTGTAAAATTGTATTTAAGTGTGTTAAGAAATGGTCATGAAAGTGTCTCTCTTTGAGTACATTTAAGTGGCTTTTTATTTCATGAATATTATCTGCAAGTACAATTTTTAAGAGTTTCTTTTTTTTTTTTAAAGAGGTCATATGATGCGATTGCAAGGTGTTCCTTTCTCTTTGGAGTGTACAAGCTGATTGTGCATAGATAAGAACCCTGAAGTTGCAAAGACTAAAGTCAAAAAAACCCAAAGAGATATTCTTTATCAAAATTAATACTCTGCCACGCCCCTCTAAAATGGCTCGTTCTAACACGCCCACACATATCTAGGTCACTATGTGGAAATATTAGCATTGAATGCTGCCCAAATGTTCACGCAA
The DNA here is from genome assembly GCA_018155175.1 of Sinocyclocheilus anophthalmus. NCBI lineage: Eukaryota > Metazoa > Chordata > Actinopteri > Cypriniformes > Cyprinidae > Sinocyclocheilus > Sinocyclocheilus anophthalmus. Next base: position 467,517 of record JADLZN010007355.1, read on the forward strand.
ATAAAGAAGGCGTGGTTTCAGTTAACCGCAGTTAGTGTTGAAGCAGCCTTGTCAGGGAGAAGCTGTGTGTTTCTAGGCAAAGCAAAAGCACTTTATTTGGCCCTACGAAAGTAGATGCATTTAGGAATCTTAAAGATCACTTACAACAGAACAGCAATACATTTTATGGACGACCGTTTCGTGAACCTAGGAGAGGAGGTTATTCTGACTTTGCTATGACAATTTGGTGCTTCTGAATCAGCTACTGTTTTTTTATTATTTTAAGTATTTGCTATTGACTGTTCAAATGCGGAGTTTTGCGCATCGTGTGTGTGTGTGTGTGCGGTGTGGCAAAGCAAAGGGGAACTCCCGATGAGGGACAAAAGGCATACATCAATAAGCAAGGTATGAATGAACATGTATTTTGCCTTAAAACAGGGATAGATGACTTTAAGCATGAGTCATGTAGACTGTACTCAGTCTTCTTAGACTTCAGAGATGCATTTGGAACTCTATCTCATGATGTCATGTTCAGGTCACTGGAGGAAATACAGCTACCTCAACTGTTCATCGACATAGTGAAGGATGTTTATAGAGGCTCCTTTATCGAAGTAATCTGTGGAGAACAGCTCACTCATCCAACGCCACTTCAGATAGGCATTAAAACTGGCTGTCCTTGGAGTGCAATTAATTTTATAATTGCCAACAACCAATGGTTAAAGTGGCTGTGTCAGTGTTCCCCCTCTGGTGTGATATCTCCTATCCCAGTACAGGGCTATGCAGATGATGTCCAGATTGCCTCCAGAGAAGAGAGCGTAATTAAAAAAATTATAAGGACACAAAATGTGCAGTTCTGTATGAGAGGAGGAGTGGAGGGAACAGGTGGTACCGCTCAAAATCTGATAAATGTCCAGTGTTTACAGTAGCAACAAAACCTATACGTGTATATTCTCTTCACGAGACATACACTTATCTTGGACATAAAATTAATATTGCAGGAGAATGGAAAGAGCAAGTAGATATCATCTTGTCAGAGTTCACATGCAGGCTGGACCTGATTGATAAATGTCCACTGCCACTGACCATAAAGCTGGAGGCTATTAGACAGGTGGCACTTTCTAAAGTACAACATCTGTTCTCCAACGTTCATATCCAGCAGAAAGTGCTAAGCGAAATGAATAACAAAACAGTGAGCTTAGTGCAAAAGTGGTTTGAACTAAATACACATAGCACTCGTGACATTATTTTTCATCCCCAATGGGAAGGAGGACTGGGGGTACCAAACATGATATGGGTTTATACCAGCATGCGGATTTCCCATCTTCTGAATATGCTGAATAATGATGACAAAGATGTTAGGGAGCTGGCTCGATCCTCCCTGTTCCTGGACCTCAGGAGACGCAAGGTGCCGTTAGCCAGGGAGTCAGAGCCCCACTTCCTTGGCTTCAAAAGAAAACCCAGCGGGAAACTGGACACTCACTCTGCTGGTTTTGGTGTCTGGTCAGACTGGCCGGACCTGAATGATCTCTGTGTAAGAACTGGAGTATCACTGGAGTGGATCCGGTCTGACTCTGAGAGTGTGAGGGTCTCCGAGGATATCATCACTGACCCCCAGACTTATGTCAGAGCAACAGCCACATTCGATGTTTTACCCACTCGCTAACATCCGCAGGTGCCCGGCAAACTCTCATGGATTTACATCAGTATCACCAAAAACAACACTGGACTGAACCTTCAGGGAAAACTTGCATGTCTTCAAAGGAAGCTTTCATGACTAAAGTTATTAAATATCAACCACTCCTAAATACCATTTCAGAGATAGGTTACAGAGGCCAATTACTTGTTTTTATATTCGGTAGTTTAAGACACACACACAGGCTGGTTGTAAGAGAGCTTCAACAACTTGGGATGCCCAAAAAGAGGGCTAAACGGCTAGCAAAATTACTGTGCTTTGTCCTCTATCATAGGCAGCCGTCATATATGGCGGAGACGCTGTTATTTATACCCATAACAACTGAGTGATATGCTTAATATTGTGAAGACCTGTTGTATGTCATTAGTCCATGATTTTGTACATGTATTTAAATATTTATGTCCCTGTAAATTATTTATTTTAAGTGGACTTAAATAAATTGTTAAAATGTGTGTGTGTGTGAGTGTGTGTGTGTGTGTGTGAGAGAGAGAGACAGCGTCACATCACAGTGGAGTCAGCTGTCTTAACCATGGCTTGTGTAATGCATCAGTACTGTGTCGTTCCATTTCAGGCTTGAATTGATGGTAAAACTAATGACATTATTTACGGTCTTTACATTTATTTTGAAAGATGAAGCTTGCAAGTCGTGATTATGGTAGGGGCGTTACATTTCCGACGAATGCGTGCGGTGTTCGGCCAATCACAATGCACTGGGTCAGCTGGCCAATCAGAGCAGACCGCGCTTGTCGGAAGGAGGGACTTTGTAGAAAACTAAGCGTTAGAGATAGGCGGGGCATAGAGGACCTACAATAATGTACAGTATTTGAAAAATAATGTGTTTTTTGAACATTAAAGCATGTCAACATATTCTGTTACACCAAATACACAAAATAATGATCTTTAAAAAAGCATCATATGACCCCTTTAAACTAAGATTTGAAGTACACTACAAGTGTGCATTCAATACAATTAAACACACTTCTTTTTCAAGGGAGGAAAATCTGTTCCTATGTAGGTTAATGAGGTCAAATATTTGAACTATAGCAAAACATCACAACAGGTACACAAGTAAACGCGTCTTAAATCCCGTCACGTCTGTAACTCAGGTGGGGCAGTGTGGTAATCCCGTTAAAGGATAAGTACTGACACTTCATTAGCAGGTTGACAAGGCTATTTCACACAAGTGAGGGATTAATATCTCAGAGTGAGAGCGACAGAGAAGAAAGAGAAAGCCTTAAGAGACAGAACACACACAGCAGGAATCATGATTTGAAGGCAAGCTTGTTTACGGCAATCTGGGACAGAGGTAAAAATGAGTAGGATTTGAGGAATAAATAGTGATTGCTGTGTTGTGTGCTAGCAGACATGAACCGCTGGAGATTTTGTTAAGCTTTATTACAAATACAATGATTACTACAATGACAGACATATGTCTAGCAATGTTAACAGCTGATCGTAACGGATGGGTTTGTGTGGTTGTTAAATGCATGTTGTTTGCCCTTTGCGTCTCTGTTCCTTTTGAAGTAATTTCCTGGATGGTGATTTGCGGTACAGATTGTCCTAGATGTAGGTCAAACTGTTTAGCACTGATGGGGCAGTAATTAGAAGCAGGGTTTTGAGAGACTTGATGGGAAAACCACAAGGAGTGGTATGACAAGTAATCTACGACTGTCTCACCCCCAATTGACTCAAGTTTCCAGTGTGAAAGCCTAAACTCAAGGTGACAAAATCACAGCCGGTCAATACGTGGAGGGGATTTTGAACCAGTGACTTTTCATGCAAACGCGAACATGACAGAAATAGAAATCAAACAACCAAACTTGATTTTAATAGCTGTTTTCTTGTGTCATCTCTGTTTAGGACACAGTGTAAGAGACAGTTGTCCCAATGAAAATGTTTTTTTACAGTATTATTCTTTACATTTTTATTAGGCCTTTCAAGATTAATGTAGCTGGAATAGCTGTTCATAGAGTTATTTCAGAAACACAGAGCTTACTTTGTATTTTATGTGTAATTCTTTCGTGTTTTTACCCTGGCTTGGTGAATACCCAATTTATGTCAGTATTTTCAACCTTTTGACAAAAATCAGCTTATTTCTCAACATTTATGTATAGCATTGTTCTGAAATAGGTTGAAAATTGGATGTCATGGATGTGTACATGTTTAATGCAGCAGCAAAATACAGTAAAAATCTAATAATCATGGCATGTTTTATTTCAGTTTTTTACTAAATAAACAAAGAAAAGTGTTTAACCATTTATTTATACGCACCTGTATAATTAGAGGTGGGCAATATGAATAAAATCTGTATGAAACACAATATTGTTCAAAAGTTTAGTGTCAGTAAGTTTTTTATTTTTTTTTTTTAATGGAATTAATACTTTTAATCAGCCCAAGGACACATTAAATTGATCAAAAAGTGACAGTAACGACATTTATAAGTCCAAAGATTTTTATTTTAAATAAATGTTGTTTATTAGAACTTTGTATCATAGTTTCCACAAATTATGAAGCAGCACGATTATCTTTCAGTATATACTGTACCAGTGAAATTTCACAGTTCTCAAAGTTGTATTGCTGCTGTCACTTTAAGACTTAATGCACAGATTCAATGTATTACTACTAGGGTTGGGTACCGTTCACATTTTAACCGGTACGGTAGCGGTATCGGTACCTGAATTTCGGTACTCAATGTTACCTTTTTCCGGTACTTTACTCTCTGTGTAATTACAAAAAAATTTATTTCAGTGAAAAAATAAGTCCAAAAGTTTCAATTTCAACATTTTGAACAATAGAGTCCTACAAACTTTTTTTCTTTCTTAACCTTGTATTTTTGGCAAATAAAACTGAGGTGTAGCTGTTGACATAAGACATGGAAGAAACATTGTGTGAAATATTCCTTTAAAACGTTTATAGGCTAATAATTGTATTAGTTTTTCTTACAATGTAAGTGATAATCTGTTGTAATATTATTTTTAGATTTAATTGTTTTAAGTAATTTGATAGAAAATGGAATATTTAAGGATGTTCATTATACTGTACAAAAGTAATACAAAAGTAATATATTTCTGTTACATGTTAAACCGTACATTTATTTTGACAGGTTGCCATGTGTGTATACAGTTTGATGATGCTAGTTTTCTCAAATGAAATGGTAAAACTCTCGCTAAGTGACTCACAGCAGCTCTGGAGATAAATTTTTTGTGTTCATGCCGTCATATAGTGAGACACAGAGGTCGGAAATCACCGCGAGCGTCACGCGTGCTTCAATATTTGCATAGTAAACAAAACTGCATTTCCACCACTCATACATACAGAGGCAAGCGGAACAAGCAGGATTCATATTTAGAGAGTCTTTTTGCATTTTAATATTCACATACACTAGTCCATATCGCAATCGAATTAAGTGGCAGACAGTGGCTACTTTGGATTTATTCGTCCAAAATTTACGAATTCCATGGCATTCCGCGCTATAGAGTAAATTACGTTTTTATGAATGGACTCCACGATCCAGTCCGCGTTTTCTCAGAAACCATATGGCCCTAGAAATGTAACTACACTTCAGAACATTTCGGCTTGCCCCGTGTGTTGTTTGAACGGGTTGCATGGGTGACATCACGTCACAGGGTCTCTTTTTCTCTTTCTGTAGCTTATGCGCCCAGATGTGTTCTCAGGTACCGGAATTTGGCACAGATTGATTTAACGTGAATCGGTACTTTGTAGTACCGACGCAATTCGGTCGGTACCCTTAAAAGTACTGAGTTCGGTACCCAACCCTAATTGCTGCACATCAGAAACTCTAACAAACGTTTGCTCACTTAAAAGCAGGGTAGGTGATTTAGTTCAAAAAAATTTTTTGTTATGCTGGTTGAAAGTCTCATCACATCCTGATAGCAATCAAGATAAGTGGTCTAAATGTATTTAAATGTATTTATATAGTCTGTGGAAGGCATAGGACCATAAAAATGCTCATCCAGTCATATTCCTCGGTCCGAGGGCTACGATAGGCTGTCCTTCCTGCCTATTAATGTATGTATTTGCATACATCTGCGCACCCTGTTCGCGCAGACATGATACGTCATCAGCGCGTTCTGTTATGCTATTGCAGACCAAGTGAGAATGGATTATTATTGTAATATTATGCGCTTTGTACTGTAATGTTTTCAATGCATGAGACATGAGATAATCTGACAGCAATGCATTCAACGCCGTCTCGTGTCACTGGTTAGCCTCTGCTCTGCGCATTCATGTGTTTTGGAGGAGGCGTGGCTTTGGAGAGTGATTTGCAGGGAGGGTGGGATCTTATGCTTTCAAAGCTAGCTTGCTATTGCTAGCCTCTTTGAAATTGCCTACCCTGCATTTAAGATATAACTGATGCAAGTAATCGCTAACATGGCCGTTTTTCGATATATCAAGCACGCTGCAAAAGTAACCTTAACTTTTTTCCAACCAGTTTGAACGATGTATAACAATTCCGCTGGTTGAAAATGTTGAACCATTATACTGGCCACCCTTTAATACATGTATAAGAATGCAATCCCACACAGGCACCTCCGTTAACTTTTTCGAATGATGATGCTAATTAAATGTTGAATTATTGTTGAACCAATTTGTTGAAATGGAGAGTTTAGAAAAGGGCATTTGCAAAAATGATTTAAACAACTTCTTAACAATATTGTTATTTTTTACTTCTGAGGTTTAATTAAAATGCTATTAAAACATTTCAACACTCTCCTGCTCACAAGTCGTGAAATCAACGCACTGAAACTGTCTTTGGGAATCTAATGACCAAATAAAAAGCATCTTAAAGTCATTGTCATACACATTGCATTGGTTAAAGGAACACTCCACTATTTTTGAAAATAGGCTCATTTTCCGACTCCCCTAGAGTTAAACAGTTGAGTTTTACCATTTTCGAATCCATTCAGCCGATCTCCGGGTCTGGCGGTAGCACTTTTAGCTTAGCTTAGCATAGATCACTGAATCTGATTAGACCGTTAGCATCTCGCTCAAAATGACCAAAGAGTTTCTATATTTTCCTATTTAAAACTTGACTCTTCAGTAGTTACGTTGTGCAATAAGGGGGGGGGGACCCGACGAAAAAATGAAAAGTTGTGATTTTCTAGGACGATATGGCTAGGAACTATACTCTCATTCCGGCGTAATAATCAAGGATCTTTGCTGCCGTACCATGGGTGCAGCAGGCGCAATGATATTACGCAGCGCCTGAAAATAGGCTTATTGGAAGTTACCTAGCTGGGACTATTTTCAGGCGCTGCGTAAAACTTCACTGAGTGTAATTTAAGCAGTTGTATAGCCTTCAAATCAGTCAATTTTAACCTTCAATATTATTGTAATGTAGTACCAACTGACAGGGTTCCCTGTATAGTTTACAGCATTAGTTGAGAGATTGTATTTCCTTGAGAAAATTTGGCATGTAATGTACCTGATGTATATCCAAAATAATCGATATTGAATCGAATTGGTAATCGAATCAAATCACGAGCTTGTGAATGAGAATCGAATCGAATCATGAAATTTTGTCAAAACCCAGTCCTATTGAAATATTCTTGGGTAAACTGGTAGAGGGCGGAGTCACACAGACCAAAACAAAAACAGGCATTCCGACACGGAACACACAATTAAAAATCGAATAACTGGCTGTAGCATTTATTTTTGGAGAAACAGTTATGTGAACTTGGCATGTTTCCTTAATATCTGCAAATGTATTATGTTATGGTATTTTTATGCTTTAGTACAGTCAAAACAAAAATACATACATACAGCACCTTTAACCTCTTATATTTAGTATTTGTATCACCCTAGTATTTGTAGAATGGAATAACTTCACTGATGCCATGTTCAGTGCTAGTCAACATATTTAAATGCTTTCTGTTTGTGTCCAGAGTAATCTGTGCTATTCAGTAAGCTTCCAACCACAGTCACTGACTATTTCTGGACATCCACCACACAGTGCCAACCTGTACTTTTCACTGCCCTTTCCTAGAAGTAGCTTTTTGATTTCATACATGGGTGCCTGTAAGATGATGACAGTTTTTTTGGTCCTTCCGGCTGTACTTACCTACATTCTTCACAGGGTTTGTTTTCTGACCACTCTTTTTCAGCTTGCGGTGTTATATTTAGATGCTCTGTTTTAGACTATGCAAGATATTTTTAGTTGCATGGCTGTCAGTAAGTCTGAGGGTCAGGCATTGTTGCTCGAATAAGACCGGACTGAATAGCTGTCCGAGCCTCAAATATAAGCTGACGCAGTCATGCTTTTGAATGAGCTGTCATCTGGGTCAAGAGGTTCAGAGGTGGTTTTGGCCACTCAAGAGTTTCCTGATGACAACTAAAGCACTCTTTAGAGATACACCTGCTGCACTACAGTAAATCAAGTCCAAAAATCTGAAATGTGCAGCAGGACAGTAGCGCTTTCAATTAATTGCTTGAAGAGGGTTTTTCTGTAATATGGTGGAATATTTTTTCCACCTTTTCAACAGGCACTCATCTATTTGCACTCATCTAGTTATAGATCTTGTAGACTAGTGAACGATTCATCCATGTACACTCTCCGAAAAAGATAAAGGGCCATCACTGGGGTGGTACCCTAAGGTACGAAAGCTAAAAAGTACATCTTTTTACCTTATTTACTATGGGATTCTGCATGCGAAAGATCATATTTTGAGTGCGAGCCAAAACGGAGTTGTGGAGGAAACTGTTATCTTCAAAGAAGAAAGTATTTTTGCATTTAAAATACGTTTTTGGATGTGTGCAGACCTTCTCTTTTGCGGAAAAAAATATAATCAGAATATCAACTTGCATAATAATTATGCATGTACTGTATTTTTCCTCTTCTGCTGTCAAGGTAATGCAAGAAATGTTGTGATTGGTTGTCAAGGCAGCCAATCAGAATTTAGCAGCCTGATTGGCTGGAATTATGGCACATTGTAACGCTGGGTTGTGTTGAGCACGCGAGCTGTTGGCATTTAACGAGCACTGAGGGGGGCATCAGGTGAGCAAGCTAGTGAAACGTTGCACGCGCAAAAGAGAAGGTCGCACACATCCAAAAACGTATTTTAAATGCAAAATTGATTTCCGTGCACTCGAAAGACTTTTTTCTTTGCGAAACGAACATTTTCTCCACAAAACTCAGATCGCGCGCGTGCAAAATGCTCTTTTGTGCGCTCAAAAATATGATCTTTCGCGCGCAGAATTGTGGCAGAATTGTAATCCCATAATTTACCCCTAAAGTGTACTTTTGAAAAGGGTACCGACCCAGTTTTGTACTGTTGTTTTGATCTTGTAATTTTTATTCAAAATGCAACTTGATCTTCCAGTGAAACGGCAGACTTCTCTCTGGGGTCATATGCCCGATTTCTCCAATCATTCAGTTCACTTAAATCCTGTCGCTTTCATACAATTCTCTGCAAAATCACATTCAGATCTGCCTCCATCCAATCAACAACTGCTGGACAGCACTGAGTCCCTGTGCTTTTATTTTTCAATAATGCATTAGTCTTGAATGTAAGTCTTGAAAAAAAGACCTGTCAGTACTTCAGTTCCACCACAGACTTTAGCTCAACTGGTAAAGAACAGCACTAGTAATACCAAGGTCATGGGTTCGATTCCTAGGGAACACATGTACTGATAAAAGTGTAGCTTGAATTTGTTATAGACGCAAGTCACTTTTGATTAAAGTGGCTACAAACACAACAAGCATAACTATAGGTAAACCTTCTTCATATGAGTTTAAAGTCCAAAGTTACAGCTTAGCCTAAATTTGTCATAAAGGGGCACTAAGTTACTTATGCACTACTAAATATTTTGGCGTTACACGTTAAACTTAGTTGAAATGTAACTATATATAAACTAAATATTTACGGAACCTTTTGAGCAGGAGTAACATTTGGAATAAAACCGCAGTAAGCTTTAATAAGCTTTAATAAGCTTGCTTTACCTGACAGACTAACAATCCTTCAGACATATCTGATAATGATAATAATAAATAAATTCCATTTCGGAAGTTATTATTATGTTTTGTATCAGTATTTAACAACATATTTATTTGGGTCATATTACACTATGGAACTAGTTGCTATAAGCATGCATATTACTAGCCTCTTTCGTATATGTACTTCTACAGCAAATGGTAAGTTTATTTTGCATGACCATATTTTATATCCCTTAATCCAACCCATACCTAAACTTAACAACTACTAATAATAAGCAGCAAATTAGGAGTTTAATGAGGCAAAAGTCGTAGTTAATAGTTAGTTAATAGTGAGAATTGGTCCTTACAATAAACTGTGACCCAGTATTTATTTATTCTTCCTGAATTATTGAAGTTAAATGTCATATGCAGGACTAAGCGTACTTAGGAGCGTAGTGACAACTAGCTGTATTCTGCCTGAAGAACTAATGGTGCAACCAAATACGGTACAGTAACAAACTAGCTAGTAGTTGCTAAACGTCTGGGTTCCAATTTAAGTAAGATCTTGCAAACGGCTGGTGCAACTCTGCTCTACATCTATAGGGTTTAAGATCGTTCAGACATCCTTAAAAAAAGCTAATTATCCAATTGGCATGGATTTTGCACTGATGTGAATATGTCACCTTGATGTCAACGGGCTCTGCCAGACTTTGTTCTCTGCTAGTGAAAGGTGTGAAGGACAAGAGCTCTAAAAAAAGAGCGCAGGGGGCTTATGGGCGATTGCCCACTGGAATAATGGCCACTGTTGATAAATAGATGACTGTGGCACCTGAGTTAGCGGGGGCTCTGGGGCCTCCAGTTGCCATGGCGACAGAATTCCAAGGCTCTCCATTGGCTGATGCGTTGGACAGCTGATGGGGGTTTGGAGAGACGAATAAAGGGCCAGGATTTGTCTCAACTGGGAGTCGAAGCTAGGTGTATTTTGTGTCGTCTGTAACGATTACAAGGCGATTTGCTCTGATTTTTCTCGTAAACTTGAATTTTTGGAGCTTTTAAAGATTATTTGGCACCTAGAGAAAGCAGCCAAACATACCATGCCTGGCGTCAGATTGGACCCCACGCCAGATCAAGGCGACCAAGTCAGTCTCCAGGACAATCTGGATCAAGATTGTGCCGAGTCGGGCCTAGAGGCCGTGATCGGAGACCTCCTGTTACAGACGGTTGCAGACGATGAAGACGAAAAAGCAACTGATGAACGTTTTTATGAGCTGGAACTCAGTCTTCAGCGAGCCGTGCAAGAGGTACATTGCGATTTGAAGGTTTTCGGCAAAGCTATACAGGCGCGTCTGGAGGAAGCGACAGCCCAGGTCATGCCTGTTGTTGAGGCCATCGCCGCCTTACAGCAGGAGAACACGAGTTTAAGGATCCAGCAGGAGACGCTTGCAAGGCAAGTAATGGAGCTTTGCAGTGCCCTTGGACTGCCTGGACCGAAACTGACGCAAGAGCAAGACGTCGATCCAGCAAACGGCAATCCATCTGATGGTGAAGTCAACCCAGTGCTACACCCTCCTACCTTTGCTGCAGTTTGCCGCACATCATCTGTGTCATCTCCCACCGGCAGGGTCTCGCGTAGCAATAGCATGGTAGTATAAGTGTGGCTTTTTTTCCCAGACATTTAGTACTTTTGTTAAGGCAAAGAATCAGTTTTGCAATTTAAAGTGAGCTAAAAACAGACTTGGATTGGGACGTGAACCATATTTGGAGACCACTTGGGGTGGCTCTTTTGCTTTGGGCCAGTTTACCACTAATTGCAATGCCCTGGTCACCAAGAACACCTAGCATTGTGTTTTGCAAAAATGATTTCATCCAGTAGGTAACTGACTCAGAAAGATGCATATTATAAGCTTTTGCCAAATGAAACTAGTAGTATTTTGCATATTTATGCTTACGAATAATAGAAAATGTTTTTTCCTTTATGAATCTGCTGTCATCATTTGGATGGCTTTGGTTTGGAAAGCATAATTTTCCACTATGTATTATTATTAGTCATCTGCACTCGTGGTGAATAATGTGGACTGGAAAAATCTGCCAAGGAAACCATCTAAATGTAGGTGATTGGGTTAAAGCTTTAAAATGCTAAAGATTTTCTTTCATTGAAGCTTGTGCCATACTTTTGCTCTTTCTTCACAAATAGACTCACAGACTTACCATCAAAGATCCCATCTGGTATAAATATTTCATTTTAACTTATGCTTCAAATAGATTTTATGGCTTAGTGCAGTACATTTGAAAACAAAATGAATCATATGGCCCATTAATGTCTGATTAATTGAAAGTCTTAGTGTCTGACTTTGCTTCCAGGAAGAGATTTGATTCAGTCAGATCAGATTTTCCAGGGATCTCTTGATTTAGGGCAAGTTACGCTCTAGATATAGTGCAAGTAGTTCATTGAGCAGGAAAGTTGGTGGTAATTTAGTTTTGCATGCATGTGCTAAAGTGAATATTAATTTCCTAGATTTGGAAACTGTAGTAAGGTTTGTGCACTGCTTGAAATATGCCTTAGCGTTTAAAAAGTGGGCTAAAACCTGTCTGAACTAGGCTAGTGTGAAGCAAAGCCTTGTTAATCAGGGATTAGTAAGAGGTAAAAAGATAGTAACTCGTTGTGGCACCAGATTTGCAGTGGGCATTAGGGTCGTTTTCTGCATAAGTCTATTGCAGGTCTTTGTATGTGTTTGGTGATGTGCGTTATTGTTATATACCCATTTTTTTTATAGTTCTGCCAAAGTTAGCACATTGCCTTATGAGATTAATTAAATGTCTAATGCTGTTAAGTTCATTTAACACCCCTAATGCATTTACCTGATTTGACTTAATTGCTTCATTGTAGGGTTCAACAGTGCGAGCGCTTCACTTACATTTGCGACTAAAAATAGATGTGGGCGAACTGTAAAATGTATTTAGGAGCATTTGTGCGATTAAAACAGAAAGTATTAAATATCTTAAATGGTGTAACAAAAGTGTAATTATCATTTTAATTTGGGGACGGAAAAGCAGGCTTGCGGTTTCAGATCAGTTCATAATCAATGAAAACCGCACATTTATGCCAAATGATTGCTTATGATTGTCTGTTGATTAATTATGACAATTGTTGTTTATATTGTAATACATTGTAAATGGCTATAAGAGTGCATATTTTATTTTAATTTTTTGAATGAGCAACCAACAGCAGCAAAGCATAGACATTTCAAAATAAGAGTCATTGCATATTTTAAACTTGTTTATAATTAAAAGTCTTGCATGGATACATTTTTTTATTGGTATTTATCGAGCATTTAATAAGCCGTAAACACTAGTAAATTCCGTCTGGGCTGCCTCGTCACAGGAAGAAAACTGAATATTATTTAACACATTATTCAATATATGGTTTATAAACGTTTGTGGTGTGTGGTGGTGTTGTGATATTATATATATATATATATATATAATTAAAATAAACATTAGTTACAGGTTAAAGCTGAAAACAAAATCTATTGTACTTTCTGGATTCTAATCAATTAAATATTTTTGCTTGTTTTGCTTGTACTGTAAATTTCTTGTATCCTTTTATTAAGAAAAAATTATTAAAAACGTTTTTCAATGCGCTCCTAAATTTTCAACAAACATACTTCTTGGGGGAAAAGTAAGCGTCAAGCCCTGCATTGAGATCTTCATGCGTTGAGTGATTTATTCAGTTCAAATAGTTTTAAATTTGTGCATTGTTTTGCCATTTTATACCGTGGAGACCTAATTTTCCACTGTCTCAAGAGTGATAACGCTCTAAACGCTGTCGATTTCTAACCGTCCGACCCGACACGCACATCCTTCATTGAAGCAGAGATCAGTGCAGCTCTGAGTGTGACGTGGATGAGAGCGGCAGGCCGAGGCTCTCAGGGACATTCACAGAAATCACTGAGCTCTCATTCCTGTCTAAATGTCAGCGAGCTTCCACGGCTTTTGTGTAAACACAGCTGTAGCCATAGATCAGATTCAGAAACATTCTCTCCCTTCCACCAGCCCCTTTTTCCATCTCCTTTTTCTGCTGTAATGGTTTCACTCACTCTCTGCTCTTTCTTGCCCATCTCTCCATCACTAGGTTTATTTTTGGACGGCTATTTTTATTGTTCCTGCTCTTAAGTCCTGATGTCAAATGTCCAGAGATATAAATGTCATCACTGTGTTTTAGTATCATAGTATAAGATCTTAACAGGCATCTCTGTCTGTCTGTCAGCATTATCAAAATGTTCTTCCCATACACCAATATGATGCATTTTAACATGATAAACTTGAAATGTTGTGATGATCATGCATCTTTCTGCAATTGCGGTGACCACTTTTGAATATTATACATATAGTCTTAATTCGTTTTTCATTTTTAGAGTTCAAAATGTTCAAAATAAGTTTGAAAGCCATTTATTGTTAAATATAAAATCATAGAAGTCAGATTCTAATGAAAATTTTAGTGTAACCGCTGTTACCACAATATAAAAACACCAAAAGGACTTTGAGGAACACTTAAGTTCTACCTTAAGCTAATGGCCATGTGTGGTGAGGCGATATGTTACAAGTCCATGAATTTAGAATTTTTGAAGGGCCTTTTTAAAAGTGCCCTATTATGCCCCTTTTTACAAGATGAAAAATAAGTCTCTAATTGTCCCCAGAGTGTGTATGTGAAGTTTTAGCTCAAAATACCCTACAGATAATTTTTTTTATAGCTTGTTGAAATTGCCACTTTCAGGGTATGAGCCAAAACACTTTGTTTTTTGTGTTTGTCCCTTTAAATGCAAATGAGCTGGTGCTCCTGTCTCCCTTTTCAGAAGAGGGCGGAGCTTCAAGATCTCATGCTCCAGCCTAGGGCTGGGCGATATAGCTAAAAAATGTATCAACGATATAATTAATATCGTTCGGTATCGATAATTATTGAAAACATTTTTATAACCTTTTTTAAAACAAAGAGCAACAGAAAAAAATTTAACATTTAACCCCTGTATTTTTAAATTAACTCAATTTATTGAGACAACAATTTTTTTTTTGTTTTAACAATCAAACATACAATAAAAATTAAACAAATATCTAATTTCTAATGTTTTAAATGCAGATTAAATAGGTCTTAAGGAAACTTTTGTCTTGTCTCCCGAGACCAGAGCAAAATAATGCAGCACATTAAATTGTCAACGCAAAGGAAATAACTGTCTATAAAAAAACGTGCTTTACGTTTAAATTAACTCATATAAATCAAATATAAATTTCGTAAATTGCATAAACAATTAAGAACAAAAAGCATCATGTATTTATGCACTGCTTAATACAAAGAGTCGAATCACCATTCACACAGATTGCCTTTAAAAACATAAGAGACGCAGTGAAAAGGAATAAACCTCCACAGACTCGTGACGTGTTTTCTAAAAGTTTAAACTGGTTTAACTTTGGCATGCTTTCTTCCACCTATGTGTGTGAACAAGCGAGAAGCAGCACCCATATTTGTCCGTCTAAAAAAGCAGGAATTTGTGTTTTGTGTGAATGGTTTGGTTTCGGTTTTAACCTTTATCAAGATCTTCTACGCATTGAGCTTCTATTTTTCTCTAATATTTTGAATGAATAACGTAGCAGCGGCGTGTCTCGTGGGCTAGACTAACAAAAACATTAAGTACAACGTCACTACATCATCATCACCGCATCTCGTGCTCCACTGATGACGCACATCTAACATTGTACTGTACTATTTTTGCATTCAAATGCAAATATTTATTTGAAATTCGACTAATATACTTTTTCTTTTTTTATTCACAATCTCCTCGTCAATTCAGCACTCAATTCAGCATGTGTTCGTGTTTGGGTGTGCTGTCTGCGGCACTCATAGCACGTGCCTATATCGTGCAAGATACAATGTTGGAAAATATGTAGCGAAGGTGTACCGTCGATAAATATCGATACCGTTTTATCGCCCAGGCCTGCTCCAGCATACCAGTAGCAACAAAACAGGACAATCTCATGCAATCTGATTGTACTGTGCAGTAAATGCGCGTTTATGAATTACACAGACGGAGATCACGGCGCGAAAAAAATAACGACATAGCTTGTCTCATGTTGCATTTGCGTGCTATCACATTATGAGCTTGACAAATTCAAACGGTCGACTTCACATTGCTTTCATATATTTAAATACCACATTCCTATTTATGATCATTCTGGTAGCTCGTGAAGGCAGCATCAGTGAAAACAGGCAGAGACAATGGTAGCTTTAGCAACATTAGCCTTACAGAGTGCCAAGAAGCTCTTTAGGAAAACAAAATATGACGCATGATGCTTACTTTGTCTGGAGTCTGGACATTTGCGCACGAAGCGTTGGTATCGATCCCTCTTTCAGAAGAAATCTTTGCGCAACTCCAGCGCTGAACTGACCCTCATTTGTGAGGCAGTCTGGCGTAAAATGATTAGCACAAACATATAGGACTTTTCCGTTTTTTTCTGGGACATTTCCTTCGAAAATGAAACTTAACCACCGTGTCCTCAGCTGTCTATGGAGACTCCTATGTTCATTGGTGCATCCCAACACACAACACTTGTAATGCCTCTTTGGCGCTGACATTGTATCTCCAGCAGCTACAGCAAGAAAACGGTAATGGCGGACCGCTGCTTCTCACTCAGGGCGGGGTCTATGCTAGTAGGGCAGAGAGTGTCACAAATGGGTGGGATTTTCCCGAGTATGACGTCATTATAGGGAGAAATCTGGAACCGCTCGTTTGGAGAGACTGTTTATGATTTATTGGGATTATAAAACAATGAGTGGGTGGATTTTTACCATTATAGGCTGGTTGTTTTCACACTGCGGCCTCACAAATGTGTTCAAACACCTTATAAAAGTGATTTTTGCATAATAGGTCACCTTTAAATCTTCAGTTATCTTATTTATGCTATATAACCCTGCAGCACCATTTATTTGTTTAATGAGATTGTTGGAAATATTGATATACCATTGATAAGATAAATGGCAAATTATCAGTAAATTATTGTTTTCTAGTTTTAATGCGGTTTAATGTTGTCACCCTAATTCTCATGCAGTCCTTCAGTTTATTCGTAACTACAGTGCTTTGTTAAAAGGATAGCATGACTTTAGTTTCACTAGTTTAAATGAAAAGTATCTTAATATAAATCAGAGAAATTTACTGTAAAAATAAATCTGCATCTGTGGTTGCCAGAACTTTACCATAAGAAATATGGTAGCAACATTAAACTTAAACTTACAGTAAAAAAGCCTTTTATTTCATTAACTTGAAATAATGTAATGTACTAAATATATACCTATATACCAATAAACTAAAATCAATTTTTTTTGTTTTATAAATAATATACTGACAACCCTGTTAAAAACACAGGTGGTCATGAGAAAGTCACACTATGAGTCGAAGTTCATCACAAGTAGCTTTTCCACATGCTGAGGTGAATACTAATGTACAGAAGATACACGGTTTCATGCGCACAAATACAAATCACCATCATGGTAATACAAATGACATGAAATAATGTAATAATCATTCATATATCAACATAACAATATGTACAGAAGAAACCGTAATTTAAATGAAAAACTATTAAATGTGAGCTGGGAAAGTAACAAAGATGTTCTTTTCACCAAAAAACTATTCATTTAACCGTATTTTACTGTAAAATGACATGAAATGTCACAATATATATACGAAAGTAAGGGAACTTACCGTTAACCAATGAACAGGTTTTTACTGTAGCATAAGTGTTTTGCCAATAAAATTATGATTATAATTTTTTTTACAGTGTAGCTTTATAGTGTATCATACATACAAGCATCATGTTGTTGTGTTTTATCCCGCCGCACTCACAGATGGAGACGGAGCCCATTTCTCTTCTGGGTGAATCTGTGTGCGAGGCGTCCCGGGACGTCCCTGTGCTTCCTAACGGATCATCCATGACCTCCATCAAAAGTGAGGTGCAAAGTGAGAAGCTGACCTCAGAGAAGCTGCAGGAGATTGAGGACGAGGAGATCCTGGACAAAATGGTACTGCAGTTCTCCTGCTGTTAGATACAGACATCACCAAAAAAAAAAAAAAAGGGTCATTCTTTATTTGCGCTGGTGCATCCCTACTTTGCAACAGTTGAAATAAACTTTCAATACCAATATGTCATAAAATGTTTGCACATTTGTATTCTGTAGTGTGAAAATTTGTGCATGGTTAAAAGGACAGTGCACAAATATGAATTATTCAAAATTTAAATACATAGCAATACATTTTTTTTATTAAAAAAAAGAACAAACGTTTTTACAAATCTGTCTCTTGTTTGCCCGTGCAACTCAAAAATGAGTCATGATGCTCATGCAGAGAGCACAGGTTCAAATTTGGCTCGCAACATTCGCGAAAATTTATAATTTTCATGAAATCAAGGTTTCAGGTTCTCTCTTTTATTTTAAGAAATTAAAAGATAATACAATTGGCCTTGTTTACTTTTTAATACAAATTACTGGTTTTATTGTGCATGAAATGTAATATAGCTATTCTGGTGCAGCTGTACACAGTCAACAAGGTGCATGGAAGGAGAAATCAAAAGTATTTTTTAACCTATTAGTGCCCACGGTACACTGCGTGTTTTTGAGGGTTGAAACCATTAAGATTTAAGATATCATCAACACAGCAGGTACAATCTGTCTTTGTCAGACCACCAACAAGCCTTCATGCTGTGATTCCATTGTGTTTTCCAGCTAATAGCTCCCAGCTGTAGTCATCTGCAGGCATCTGTTTGCAAAAAAAAAAATGTTTTTCTTCCTTTTTTCCAGTGTGTTCAAAGTTCCTATTGCTCGATACCAGAGACTTACAGTGATTCTGAGGTTTGTAAACCTCAGGGTGTCACCTTTCAAAAGAGACCAAAACCACGCATATACTCCAAATGGTTCAAGAACAGCATACAGTTTACTTTGGGTATGCTAAGGGGTTAAAACAAAACAAGCAACCCTATTCAGAGAATGGAATTGAAAAAATCGCTGTTTATTTCGCCAACACATTTCGGCACACGGGCTTTCATCATGTTATTGTGCATGATTCATCGATTCAGTATTACAAAGGCGATACTTATCAGTACAAAAGTACAGTGAGTTTCTGTATTATTGTTGTTGTTGTTATTATTAATTTGTATTTATTTTTTACAGCTTGATGATTGCAAAGACTTTGAAGAAAGGAAAATGATCAGGACTGCAATGAGAGAACTGCGAAAGAAAAAGCGAGGTGATTATATCTGCCTTTGTTTTCTTGTACAGCACTCATCTCTCCTTCTCCTCTTCTTTTGTTATTCTCTCTATATATTGAGGGGCGTCAACATATAAAGTCTATGAGTTCTCAGTGCCAGACTGTCTGTCTTCCTCACTTCCCTTCTGTTGAGTGCTGTTTCTCTCTCTTTGCTCTCAGAGGCTAGGCTGGGATGCACACAGGAGGAAATGGGTAGGGTTTCTGGATTGTGTGTGTTTTTGCCCTACTGCCCCTTTGCTAATGCCCAGGGCCTTGGTGAAGGGTCAGTTAGGCTTCATTTGGCTATTGACTTGGTTTGTATTTGCAGAGACGGTATGTCGTTTTTAATGTGCCACGTGTGATTGGTGTGATCTGGTCATGTTGTTTGACCATGCATGACATTTATGTGTTTTGTTATCATATGGTACTGCTTGCTTTGTGTTTGCTTGATAAAATGTACAAACATATGTTCATCTATTGGTGTGGGGGTGTGCGATATTGACTAAAAATGATATATCTGTATGTTCTGGGGTTTTGTCGATAATTAGACGATATTTTGCTGAGTTCGTGCTGATAATTTGGCTGGTTTGGGCCTGCCGTGGACAAGCTTTTCAGTGCGGTGATTTCCAGTGGCATTTTTACCTTATAAAGGCAATTTCTTCTACCTATTTGCTTCCATCAGCGTGTATGTCAAACGCTTAAATTAATTGGCTGTTACCAATCAAATTAGATCAATATCAACAAAATCCATTTCTGCACTGCAAAAGCTGCCGATTTGAGTGACATTTAGATGTATTTACACAGACTGTTTAATGCAGCTCAGAGGTGGAATAGATGCATTTACACAGCTGCAGTGTAAATTAGTTACATTGCAGTTACAACTGCATAAATAATATGAAATTATATTTTAAATATGAATCTAAAACCACCAGTAGGTTGTGATAAGTTGCTGTCTTAACGAGTCTCTTGAGTCATTCCTTCAACTGATTTGTTCAAAACTTCAAACGGTTGATTCATTCAGGAACGAAGCGAATGAATCATTGAATCACTAACCCGATTTGTTCAAAAATTAAGCATTACTATCTTTTGCTCAGAGACACACAAGAGTTCTGCTTTAGCTTTGTTTGAAACTGTTTTCTTTGGCAAAATAGAGCATTGATAATGACAGTAATATTGATAATATTTTTAAAATGTTACTCGCAATATTAACCTTATGTTTACTGAACTGTTGTATAAAATGAATATGCCATTTGTTGTCATAAATTGCAGTCGTGCTGATATTCAGGGAAAACAACATGACAGCTCACACATCGTTAAAACAGCAATTGC
This sequence comes from Sinocyclocheilus anophthalmus, assembly GCA_018155175.1. Classification (NCBI taxonomy): domain Eukaryota; kingdom Metazoa; phylum Chordata; class Actinopteri; order Cypriniformes; family Cyprinidae; genus Sinocyclocheilus; species Sinocyclocheilus anophthalmus. The sequence goes on from JADLZN010007355.1 coordinate 487,738, forward strand.
GATATTATTGTAGATGATAAATATTGCACACCCCTACTATGGTGTTAATCTAAGATCTTAACGCTTTCACACAAGTGCTTTGAACGTGATACTGATCGAATCTGAAGCGTGTGATTTCTGTCACTAGAGTTGCAAAAATGATGGTTTCAAACTGGCTTCTTGAACGCACTCCCTAGTCAGATAGTCTCGCCCATGTTAAACATGATCACCCATGTATTGTGCATCCCTGATCCATCCTCCATCTTCACCCTGATTTCTCTTCCCTTCATCCTGACGCTGTGTCCTCAGACCAGAGAGAGAAGGAGCGAGATCAGCGTCTGCTGGAGCTCAGGCAGCAGCGGGAGGAGAGATCTCAGAAAGCCCGTGTGGGTGCAGACACCAGTGAGGTCGTGGTGAAGAAGATCGAGCGCTCCACTGACGGCTCCGCTATCAGTCACATCACCAATCGCGTTTCCCATTCAGGTAGAAGAGCTGTAATGTAGTGAACTCTGCTTGCTTCATTTTATTTTCCCCCTGCGGTCCACTTAAAACTCAAGGTTTATGTTCAAGTCATAGTTTAGTTTTACAAGACCCTAGGAATAAATTAAGGTCTATTTAATATCAGCAGACTCCTTTTTACACTTTTAAGAGCCCTCCAACAGGTATTTGTGTACCTTTTAAAATTGCATTCAGGTGAAATAGGTGCATGCATTTTAAAAACCCATAGTTTTTGGTGCAGGAATGAAACTTTGGAAATGGCTTAAGACTATCAAATAACACATCCTTTTTTATGAGATCACCAAAAAATATATATTATGTAATTACAACACGTATTGTGTTCCAGGTCAATTTTGGACCTGGTATCAAATGACGCTTCACACGTGATGATATGCCGACTTTTTTAATCTGTTGGTTATATTTGTCTCAAAAATAGTTTGGTAGAATATATCCAGTCCCTTTCCCATATATCTCACACACTTTTAGGACTGATTTGTGTTGGTAAACATGAATATGCACACACAAGTACTATAAACAGACAAAAGATGTAACAGACATAACAGATCAACTATATTTGGACTGCTTTTAAGTAGCCATGAGTTATAAGTTCAAAGGAATTGATTAAATCCAGTTGATACTGGAATTTTTCAGATTATATGTTCTTATACATTTCATATAATGATATATTCAAATTAAACTTAAAAATTATGGCTGTTAAAATTAATGTGTTAATTGTGCAATTAATTTTTTTCAGTTTGAGGCATTAAAAATATTTAACGCAATTAACACACCTTTTTTTCCCACTCCTTGGCTGTTTTTACGTAAGATAGACCATATGAACACGCACTCAAGCATGATAAGTCACAAAAGAGAGCTGTCTGTGAAGCAGCTCTCTGTGAACACCCACACAGAAAGCCAGAAAGCTTCAGACAGCACGCCAGTAGTGCACTGAGTTCTCTTTCACAGACAAAAACACACAATATATTGTCAAAATGCCTGTTTTTGGCGAGTGACCTAGTAAAACCGTCTTAAATGTTAAAAAGTCCGAACTGAGGTACGAGTTGGGAAAAGTCGATGTGTGCAGAATCCACCTCACATGCATCAGGTTTTAAAGAGACTGATTTTAAAGTGAAACCTGCTGCTGTCTGTATCATTTCTGTAAATCAAAGAACAGAAGAAAAAGAGAAATCACTCACTGCTCGTCGCTGATTGACTTTTGTAGCCTGAATAAAGATGAATCTCTGTTCAATTTATAGTTTATGTGAAGATTGTTTTAATTACACTTAAAATTAAAAGTTGTTATATTTTTCAATGCCTGTTCAATGTTAAAAATAATGGCTTTCAGTTAAACTGTAATGTTGAATGGCTATAATTAATATCTAAAATTGAGGGGAAAATGCATTTAATAGAGACATCAGTAGCAGGATTGGTATCAGTGATACGGGCCTTCATTAATAATATGCTACTTTGTAAAAAGATGCCATTAAACACATATTTAAAATATACCATCTTTATGTTGTTTCTACATTCATTTGGAGATTCAATGTGAAATTATGACAATATAAATAAACTATATTAATATCGCAATTAATTACAGAAAAATGTGTGATCAATTAGTTATTTTTTTAATCTAGTAAAAAAATAAAAAATGTGTATACTTTTTTTTTTTAGTGGTGTTGTTTTGCTTCATTGATTTTCTGTAGTCATGTAATTTGAAATTTCAAAAATCAGGATTAGATAAAGGGCAAAATATTCGTAATCCTGGTAATAACACAGTGCCATCCAAAAGTTTGGGATTTTGTGCATTCACTCATTATTAACATGTAAATTATCAGATACAATGTGGTTTTAGTTAAAATACTAAGTTGCACTTTATTTTACGGTATGTGCACATGCCTGTACTTACCAAAGAACGTACTGGATAATATAAGGTAACTACATCGGTTAGGTTTAGGGGTAGGTTCAGGGTTAGTACCCAGTTATTACCCAGTTATTGTAATTATAACTGATAACATGCTAGTTATGTACATTTGTGGGAGCAGACTGTAAAATAAAGTGCTACCATGAGTCTTTTATAAGCTCACGCTCCACTCGGTCTAAAGTGACCCGCAAATGCAGGAATCTTTTGAGTGGATCAGGAAGGTGAAGACTTCTCTGATTGGCTGACCACTTTAAAATGAGTAACAACACTTGCAGCCTGATCCTTCAGCGACAGCCTCTTGTTCTGTATGTAACGTCATCGTGATGCTGTCATTGCTTGTGTGTGCAGATGATGCTGGCAGGACGTCCCGCAGCACTATCATGGAATCCAGCTATGTTCAAAAGACAGACAGTAAGTTTACTGAACTCTGTTTGCAGTGTTTAGTCTTAATTTCCACCAGCACACATTTCAAAGCCTTTTTACTCTTAATGTGTCATCAGAGGGAACCGTGCAAACGAAATCCTACAGTTACTCCAGCACCACATCCACTAGGAAGGTCGGCAGGTGAGTGCTTCAAAGTCGAAAATCAACTCAGAAATAACTCTTTCTTTTCGGTCCTTGCGGTCTTATAATTATGTAGTTGAATTAAAATAATTACCAGATAACTATTCAGGCTCTAGATAACATGGTAATGTTTGGGTGATTCATTCTGTAATGTATTCTTTCTATTTTACTTTGTTTGTTTCAGTGTTTTTGACCGTGAGGACAACACGTCTCGTACCTCCAGCAGAACATCAGCTCTTGAGAGCAGACAGGCGGAGAGAACGGAGCTGATGAGGGCTCAGACATTACCCAAGACATCTGCAGCACAGGCACGAAGAGCCATGATCGAGAAGCTGGAGAACACTGGAGGCTCTGGAGGGTGAGCCTGTGGTTTTCACACACGTTCAGGCTCATTTAGCTCATAGGAGTACCACCTGTTCAACAGCATTTCTTTCTCTGCCTGTAGCAACTCGGCCATTGCTCAAGTAAACAAGGTGCAGCGCTCCACAAGCTTTGGTGTCCCCAACGCCAACTCCATCAAACAGATGCTGCTGGACTGGTGCAGATCCAAGACCCGTTCCTATGAGGTAACGGGAGAAAATCAGATCCTGATTGAAAAATAAAACCTCAGTCATCATGTGCTCACCCTCAAGTCCTTCCAAAGAATTATGGACTTTCTCTCTTCCATCAAACAGTTATTTAGCATGTGCTTGCAATTAAAAGTGAATGAGAAATAGGGCTATCAAGCACCTCAAAACTGCCCTTAAACAGTCATAGACTTGGAAATATAGTGCATTAGTGTGCTGTAGAACGTAAGTTGAGTCAAGTCACCTTTATTTGTATAGCTCTTTATACAGTACTGGTTGTGTCAAAGCAGCTTTACAGAGTCAAACAGGAAAATAGTTTGTCAAAAATGCAAGACAACAACAATAACAAAGAGTCATTTTTCCAGATAAAGTCAGTAAAATCGTAAGTAGCTTCATGTGAGACTGAAAGTGAAATCAGTATTCACTCATTTCTGTTTTGTTATTCATACTATTTCTTTACTAGGAATGCCACAATTCTTTATATAAGATTGAATCGTTCGGTACGAAATCCACGGTTCAGTACATGCTTGTGAATTGCGTTTTTTCCCCGGTTTTGTTTAAATAATTTCAGTGTGTTTTATTCCTCTCCGAACTGGCTCTGTTTGTGTGCCCGTGAGTCTGCGTGCTGAGATGAGGAAACTCCTCCCCACTTGTAACATGCGTTTGAAAGAGTAACACACGCCAAACATCTTCCCTTATAATGACTCATAATGAGAAGCGTTTCTAAGCCTGCTGTGCAACAAAAGAGAACATTATAACATGTTTTTACTCCACAAGACCAGTCGAATGCGTGAACAACTTATATGTATCTGTTTTGTCGCGGTCGGTGTTTATTGGTCTTGTTTTCATCATTCAAAGCGTCTTTCTATTTTCGTTTTATTCACTACCGGGATAGCTGGCTGCCCTTTTGTCCAGATTGGAATTTCCCTGGAGCGTCATGAGTTCTGTTACTTCTGTGTGGAGTGAGGGCGCCCTTCGGCTGCCAGTATGAATGAAACAGACTGCATGTGTTTATAGCGCTCAATAATGGCCAATCCATACAAATAACACTTCTCTCAAAAGAAATTTGAAGTAGACATATGATTTGTTTTTTTTTCTTAACAATATTTTAAATTGCAAAAACAGCATCCTCTGATTTGCCCACCATCAGAACCAAACCAAAAACCGAGGTATGTATTGAACCGTGGCCAAACTGTATTGTTGCATCCCTATTCTTTACAATATGCTGTATTTGTAGACTTACACTAACTACTGTTTAAAAATCAGTAAGATTTTAAGAAATTAATACTTTTATTCAAAGGTGCATTCAAACGGACAGTAACGACATTTATAATGTTCAAAGATGATTCCTATTTCCAATAAAGGCTGTTCTTTTATCATTCTTTCATCACAGAATCCTGAAAATCAAATGTATCTCAGTTTTCCAAAATAATTGGGCACACAACTGTTTGTCAACTTATAATAATCAGATATGTTTTTCTTGAGCAGCTCTTAAACTATTTATCAGGATCCATGTGACACCTAATGATGCTGAAAATTCATCTTTGATCACAGGAATAAATTGCATTTTACTATATATTCACATAGAGTGTAAGAGTGTAGAGAGTCTTACGAGTGTAAGAGACTTCTTTCAAATTCTTACCAACCCCAAGCGGTTGAACGGTAGTGTGCAGTCTTACCGCTAACCGTTGCTCTCTGTCTCCATATTGCTTCTGTCTCCTCCATGTCATGAAGAATGTGAACATCCAGAACTTCTCCTCCAGCTGGAGTGACGGGATGGCGTTCTGCGCTCTGGTGCATAACTTCTTTCCAGAGGCCTTCGATTACTCCAGCCTCAGTCCCGCAAACCGCAAGCAGAACTTTGAGGTGGCCTTCAGCACAGCAGAGTGAGTCCAGATGCTTATACATCACATGATCAAACACATACAAGAATTAAGAGCCAAAAAAAATGACAGGCAGGAGGAATACAATTCAAATTTGAGCTGGTGCACTCACTGGGGTGAATTCACTAAACAGTTGCTTCTGACGTCGAGCTCGGCTTTCCTGTGTTCGTATAGCACTGTTCATTAATGCATTCTTCCTTTAATATGTTGCATTTAATGTCACAGTTTACATAAGAATGTCATTCTTTCCTGAGAAAACACACAAACATTTCCTTCTATGCAAATAAGGCATTTCAGAAACATTGGCGTCATGCAATGAATGTGTTGCTGTGACTGCAGATGGAAAGCTGGCAGCAAACATCTGTTTGTGTACAAGTGTTTGGGCCAATAACTGGGTCGTGTCACACGCACCTGCTTCATCTTGAGCTGATGAAGTGCCTGGATGTCACAGCGGTGGAACGACGCTGTACGGTCGCAGTAAACGAGGCCAGATTGAAGGGGTCTGCAGTAATTAACAGAACCCCCGACCTGTTATCCGATAGCAACACTAATTTAATTCCGACCCGTTTGGCTTAAAAACTGTGACCCGAATTGCACCCGCATTAAATCTCATACATGAGGTAGACAAAACTCACTTATTAAAACTTTGTCAAATTGTGAATAGATTAAATGCAGAAAGCAAGCAAAGAGCGCTCCCTTTAATATAGGCTAACCACTACAGCTGTCAATCAGTGGCAGCAAGATTGGCTACAATACTCAGTGAGTGTCTACATCATTTCAATGGGAGACGTGCAGAAAGCAGGCGGTTTTGCTGGCGGCGTGGAGAAAACCTGATGAAGATCGTTTAAATTGTAATGGAATTCTCAGAGTTGTATGATCCATCAAAAATCTTTTTACAGAGATTTAAGAAAACATCCAAGCATGCTGTACGGCAGGTATGTAAAATGTCACTTTTCGCTGTGTCCCTGACATGAAAAACTACCTAGTCAGAGTCCCATGCCATGATCAATAGCAGAGATCATAAAGTCCTTATAGAATAAAATGTGATCTGTTGTTTGCAACTATCGGCCTGCACAGAATGCTTCCACTACGAGAGAAAGCAGCAGCCGCGAGGCCATTCCACCGCGTCCCGTATGAAACGGTCTTCAGACAGCGTGAACACATTACATAAATTTACCCGCCCGCGTGCAGGACTCTGCTGCTGTGTCCGCTACAACCTACCACTCAGAGCTGGATGCACATTGTGTCCAGAACTGATTTTTTTGTAGGCGTTTTTGTGGCATTATCTAATTTGCATGATTTCATTTCTGAGTCAAATTTTGAAACCATGTTGCTATCAGCAGGTGCAACTGATTCTTAGTGAATTCCCCCATGTTTCTAGTATTGTCAAACTCCAAACAACACACTTAGGCAGACACTCAAGGTCAGTTTGTCCCAAGAACCTGCCTTCATATACACTACCATTCAAGAGTTTGGCTCCTTAGGTATTTATAATGTTTTTTGAAAGATGCGGCAATTATTTTCAAAATACAGAAGAAACTGTATATTGTGAAATATTACATAGAAATTTAAAAAGACGTTTCTATGTGAATAATATTAAATTAATGGATTCCTGTTCAAACTGAATCGATATGCTGATTTGCTGCTCCTGATATTATCACGCTGAACTGTCTGCTCCCCATTGTTGGAATCCGTGCTGCCTTTTTCATGATTATTTGCTGAATAGAGTTCAAACAGCATTTTTTGCAATAACTTTGTGATAATGTAAAAGTCTTTACTGTCAGTTTTGATAATTTTAATGCATCCTTGCTGAATAATTAAAACATAAATCTTACTGACCCCAAATTTTGTGTGGTGAAGTATGTACATAACATCAGTTATCGTTCATAATCCATCTGTCTTGAATACTGATGTATTCGTGTTCTTTTCGTTTCGCTTTGTTTCTGAGCCTGTTTAAATACAGCCAAGTCTTTTAACAAGTTCATCAGATCTGCAACTCAGAATAATCATCTTTTAATAGCTGTCATTTCTTTGAGTCAGGTCCACTTAAATAACTAAAGCTTCATTACTAGCTTTTTAACGGTTATTTGCATTTCTCCTCTGCTCCTGTCCTTTTCCTTTTCCCAGTAACATAACTTTCATGCATTTGAGCTCCTTTCTAAATGAGAAACATCCAGCCGAACGCTCACGAGTTTCCCCAGAATAGTGTCTGCTAACAGAAGAGCGATACTCCGAGTCAGTATTGTTCAGTGACCTGAGAATAGGTCTTACCTGCTTCCCCTTTGGTTAGTCTGTGTCCAGGTGATTTCTCATTTCATCCTCCTCCACATTACTGTGAGCACTGGTTTATCTCACTGTTTATCCCCAGCTCTTGTCATCATTAAAGGCACCATCTGTAATTGCTTGCGAGTCATTAGTGCTGCTGTGGCCTGAAGGTGAATTATGATGGTCTGTCGGTCTCAGGCAGACCACATGAGCTCCGCTGTCCTCATTTCCACTTTTCACTCGTGTCACCTCAAATCACCACCTCTCTTTGAAAACTAATGAATTTGCTAATGAAGTCTGCAGTAAGCCAACACTGAGATGACAGTATTTCAGTAAAGGGCATCACCACAGACATGCTCTGTCACAGATTGTTTGGTTGTAAACATTAGCATCTATCTAAATGTATTACTTGACTTTAAGTTCTGTACCATTATTGACTGGAAAAAGTCAAATGAGAACGGTGCCAAACTGCTCCCTTTACATTGTGTAGAGTACTAATATATCAGTGTGCTTCATTGGGATCCAGATATTCAGATCTCACCTACTATTTAGGACGGATAGTGGGACTCTGCCTTATTTATAAAAATTAAAAAAAAACAATTGTTTAACGTTTTCAATTTGTTTTAAAACTTGAAATCAGCTGTTCACTCAGTTCCTGGTGGATAAAATCAAGTCAGTTCTTATATGTAAATGCAAATGGCGATTCACGTGGACCTGACTGATTTGGAGCATTTGTTTCAGAACCCAACGTATTTTCTCCCATAGTTCGTCACCCAACGGACTAACAAACCAAGTTGGATCATAATTTGAACGCATTATTTATCATAAGAGCGCCTCTTCTCATTGCTCTTCTTTGAAACAGGCACATTGCAAGGATGCTGTCCCAACAAAGCCTTTATTCCCGCTGATGATCAATTATATGTAGAATTCTGTATTCTGTAAAAGACGTTATGAAATGTTGCAACACGAACCAAACATTCAGCATTGTAACAATGTATGTAAGTCCCTGTGTTGGATTACAAAGACAAATGTCTGAAAATGCCTTAAAGGGATAGTTCACCCAAAAATGAAAATGTGATGTTTATCTGCTTACCCCCAGGGCATCTAAGATGTAGGTGACTTTGTTTCTTCAGTAGAACACATTTGAGGATTTTTAACTTTAACCGTTGCAGTCTATCAGTCGTATAATGCATGGCAATGGTAACAAAATCTATGAGAGTAAAAAAAAACATGCACAGACAAATCCAAATTAAACCCTGCGGCTCGTGACGACACATTGATGTCCTAAGACACGAAACGATCGGTTTGTGCCAGAAACCCAACAGTATTTATATCATTTTTTACCTCTAATACACCGCTATGTTCAACTGCTTTGAGCGCGCGCACGGCATCCGGTGCGTGAGGTGTGTACGTGCTCTGGCGTAGTTTACGCAAGCGCCGGAAGTGATCTCTCGCGCGTATACGTCACTCATTGTTTACACAGTGCATTGTAGATACGATGGCTAATCAAAATGGTACTTACTTGCGCTTATCCGGATTGTTCAAACCGACTTAAAACTAAAATATTACGTTCTCTCGCGCGAACTCATTCGGAGTGGTGACTTTCCACGTATTCCCCACTTCTGAGCCTGCTCGCCTGAAGTTATTGTTGATTGCTCTTCGGCTGGATATCAAACACACCCTTTAACGTAAACTACACCAGAGCGCGAACACACCTCACGCACCGGAAGTTGTGCGCGCACCCAAAGACAGTTTTGACCTCGTGGTGTATTAGAGGTAAAAAAATAATATAAATACTGTTGGGTTTCTGGCACAAACCGATCGGTTCGTTTCTGAGGACATCAATGGGTCCGTCCGAGTCCGCAGGGTTGATTTGGATTTGTCTGTGCATGTTTTTTTTACTCTCATATATTTTGTTACCGTTGCCATGCATTATATGACTGATAGACTGCAACGGTTAAAGTTAAAAGTCTTCGTTTGTGTTCTACTGAAGAAACAAAGTCACCTACATCTCGGATGCCCTGGGGGTAAGAAGATAAACATCAAATTTCATTTTTGGGTGAACTATCCCTTTAAGTGTCTGGCATGACGGTGTTTTCTACAAGCATTAACAGATGCGTGCCTTTAAAGAGGTCAGTCTCCACCGCTCCAGCATGACCCCGTCACTGAGCTTCTACAGGCTGTTTTACACTCAGACAAACATAGTTTGTCTGGAGATGAAGGGTTACGTGTTTAGTCATCACTTTTTGCATTGCTGTTATTGTGTCCATACTGTATGTTGTTGCTCACAGTCACATTTGCATAGTGAGATCACAGAATGGATGCATTGTTGCTCTTTTATTTGGTGCACATGTATTTGTTATGAATGTAAGGCATGAAAACACATTTTGATTTTGTCTTGTGTGTCTCATTTCTCTCTCCTCACTGGCTTTGTACATCCCACTCGATCTGTTGTTTCTGTCCTCTTTCCTTCCTCTGTCCCCCGTCGGCGTGAGAGTAGGAAGCTGGCAGACTGTCCGCAGCTTCTGGATGTGGAGGATATGGTGCGGATGCGGGAGCCGGACTGGAAGTGCGTGTACACGTACCTCCAGGAGTTCTACAGGGGATTGGTGCAGAAGGGCTTGGTCAAAACCAAAAACTCCTCCTAGGGTCAAAACTCAGAGCAAACGGTGAGAGCCAGAGCTGACCTTCGAGGAGAAACGCAGCTCAGTCATGATGGTGGATGGAACAAACTAACCTTTAAAAACCTTCTGATTTGATTTGGTTTCAATTGGTTAGAGACGATTATTAAATTATATTAAATTTGAATTGAAATGAACTTACATTTTAAAATTTTTGAAATAGATATTAATCAGAATGCACATACAGTCCCCCCCCCCCCCCCCGCGCTAAAGCTTAAAGGGAAGGCCTTTGGGTCTCACACGCGCACCATGACAGCTATTGCTCTCTATCAGCGTGCTGTTTGTCAGTTTCTGACGATTAGCATAACTAAATATTGTGCGTCTGCCAGCTCAACAACTTCGTCAGAGAGAAAGCGTATGAAACGGCAGACTGAAGCAGTGATGCCCAAACATGGTCCTGCTCTTAGACATGTGAAATGAGCCCATCAAAGCCTGGCCTGCTCAAATACACTGCTTTAGCTTCCCGTTTAAAGAGCACATCGACACTACACAGAAGCAAACTGTATCCAGCGCTTGCTCTTGACACATGCTAAATGTTTGCTATCATGCTATTGCTTGACTTCACAGAGCAGCAAAGTGTAAATTACTCTGAATTCAATACAGCTGAACCTCTATTTACAGCGTGTGTATGGCATGCTGTCGGTTACCGCAGGCAATCATTTCTTATTCTGTTAAAACAAGTTTAGAGTAATGTTCACAGAAATGCACTTACAATGGAAGTCTGTGGAGCCTGCATTTTGGAGGCTTGAAAAACTGAAATGTGAGGGTCCTTGGCAAAGTTTTGTATGAATGCACATCACGCTTATTATCATTAACTAAAACCTTTAAAAAAAATTATGCAATAAGCAACAAAGTTTTTTTAGATTTTATTTTCTGTTATGTTTATTTCAGCTAGTTGAGGTACTAAGACTAAAATGTATACAAACTATTAGAAAAAAACAAAATTAATACACTTTACCAGAATTAAATCAATTCAAATAATAAAAATTTCAGTGATTAAAATAACACTGGTTACATCGTATGATCTGCTTGCATAATACATAAAATAGCTCTATATTTTAGTATAAAATAGCTGTTTTTGTATCATGCTCATTGAAAAAAAATGAGCATGAAATATATATATATTTATATATGTATGTATTAGTGCTGTCAAACGATTAATCACATCCAAAATAAAAGTTTTTTTTTGCATAATATATGTGTGTGTTCTGTGTTTATTTATTATGTATAAATAAATACACAGACATGCATGTATATATTTAAGAAAAAAATTATATTTATATATAAAATATTTATATTTATATATAATATAAATTATATATAATATTTACATGTAAATATTTTCTAAATATATACTGTATGCGTATGTCTTTATTCATACATAATAAATATACACAGTACACACGCATTATATTATGTAAACTAAAACTTTATTTTGGATGCGATTCAGCGCGATTATCGTTTTTGCAAGCACTCATATATAATATATATATAAACAAATTCTATGCATCTTTGGTTTGTATTTTTGAGTAATAAAACATATTTCTCCATTTTCCCCCCACATTCCTAATATATCAAATAGGTTACGTTGTTGGCACATTACCGTAAACACAATTTCAATTTTTTTCTCAAACGAATCAAATTGATTTTCTGTGGTTCTCCACAGCATGCTGTCAGTACAGTTTAACTGTTCTGCTTCACAAGCAGCAGGAGTTGCTTTATTCTCCAGAATGTAGTGAGTAAATTCTCTGTATCAGATGACAGTGCTTCCCCCTGTTGGTCAGGCATATGAACTGCACAGAGTAGTGTAGACAGCATATACAGCATCATTTGTTTTATCATTCGTCTGTGGTTGTCTTTTCATTAGGGCCCATGCTAACTGCATGCCCCTGCTGGAGGTGGAGGACATGATGATCATGGGTAAGAAACCAGACCCCAAGTGTGTGTTCACATACGTGCAGTCACTGGTGAACCATCTGCGCAAGCATGAGATGATGATGGCGCGTGCGCAGCGGACCTCTGACTTCTGATGCTGGCTTTACCTGCGGTTTTCATTCTGATCCTGTTACATTTCCACAGTTCAGATTGTGTTTACTGTCCAGACAGATCCAAACAGCTCCTTCTGTAACAGCTGTAAAAACTCAATAGGGATTTTTTTATTACACTTGTTTGTTTAAACAAACAGTAGTTTGTTCCAAAAAAAAAAATTACAGAAATGGTTTGTTGATGGTAAAATAATGAAAATTCCAAGTTATAACTTCCAAGATGCCTATCACTTGATTCCATGTGCTAAAAACGAAGCATTATTTGATGTTGATTGCCCATATCTATATGGTTTTTAAAAGCTTTTAAACCTGTTTCACGGTACTGTTGCTGTTAATAGAGCTCAGACCCGCATGCTTTCACAAGTCTACTTGAAGTTTTACTTCTGTTTCAAAAACAAATGAAGGTTATATTTTCGTCTGTATGCGATATTGTGTTTATTTAAAAACATTGCAAGGAATATTAATCTCACTGCTTGTTTAGTGCAAGATGCAGCTCGTGAACTGTTTTTAAATGTTTTTCTAATTGAAAGTTTGGTTTTACACTGAACACAGAGCATTCAGGCGTCTTTGAAGTGATATAAAATACACAAACATGCATGAATAGATGCACTTATGATCTGTCCTTATTTATGGATGAGCTTATTTTGGATTTGTTGATATTCCTGAACTTCATTTGGAAGCAGTGGAAGTTTGTCCCAAAACATTAGCCTAAAGGATCTGTTTTTGTACATCTTTACAGCATGGCTTTCAGCCAGTAATTGAAAGCGTGTATATATGAGTAACCCTAGTCGAGTCCATTTGAGAAGAGTAATAATAATGTTTTAGCAGTAAATTAATCTGAGAAGGTCAATGATGTTTATATATTTGGTTCTAAAGATTAAGGTTGTAGTTTTAATTGTTTTAATGACTGCACATCATTTTATTTTGAAGACGAAACACAGCTACTGCCGCAGCCACGCCAGAGAGGGACTTTGTTTGGTACTTGAAAGTTGCATGAGTAGAGCTAATTAGCATTCATTCACACTGAAAGGTGAACATTGACATTGTTTGTACACACTCGTTCAAAAACTATTGTTCACTCAGTATTGCCCTACACCATGGTTTTGTGTAGTAATCATTAAAACCATACGCGATACCAAAAATGCGTTTGTCATTTATTGCATTTTCTGAAAATTTTAAACAATTCAGACTCTGTTACTTTTCAACAGTTAAAATTGTTTACAAATATTTTTTTACGCTAATTTGTTTGAACAAGTTGTAGTTTTTTTCAAAAAAGGGTAATTAATCTTTGTGCTTTATATTAGGTATAACTATATGTGACCCTGGAGCACAAAAGCAGTCATAAGTAGCACAGATTTTTCCTTTTATGCCCAAAATCATGAGGATATTAAGTAAAGATCATGTTCCATGAAGATATTTTGTAAATATATCAAAACTTAATTTTTGATTAGTAATATGCATTGTTAAGAACTTCATTTGGACAACTTTAAAGCTCAATTTCTTCCGTATTTTAGTATTTTGTTTTCGTCCACCAACCCCCAACAACCAGCCCCTGTCATTCCCCCCCACGCCTCAGAGTCCAGATTTTCATAGTTTTATCTTACATATTATTATATATATTCTATATATACCCCACAGATGTCGATGTGTGTTGTAATAATATCTATAATTTCTAGATGATATTAATTTTTATGAAACAGTCAAAGTTATTGGATGAGCCACTTTTGAAGCCGTTTTCTTGTATATGTGCATGACGGCACATCAATTGAATTCTATCTTGTATGAAGTTACAATGTAAACACCACATAAATGGCACATTAAGTCACTGAACTATTTTACTGCTAATAAAAAAAGGTTTATGTAATTAATTTAATTTAAATTTTCAGGGCTTCATGATTTTTCACAATTTCTTTTGTATAATAATAATAATAAAGACTCATTCGCTGTGATGTTTCAGCCAGTTATTTATTTTCTCAGTGGTATCTTTATGCTCCCACAGTCTGTTTGGAGGCTTGATGTGTGCTCATGAGAACAGAGATCATCAGTCCACAGCCAGTCTCAGGCTTTTACAGCTGTGAACATCATTAACGTCCCCTCTGAGCAGAAATAAGGTTCTGTACAGGATAGTGAGAGCAAACAACCGCAACAGTTCACTGCCACAAACATAAACTACTCACACACTTGTAAGCTTACACTTACACTGAACTTCTAAATACATATTTTCCATTCAGTGTCTGAACTCAAATCGAATCAAGTTGCTGAAAGTGTGTGTTGACAGCAGTAGGAACTATTTTTAAACAATAATGTGGCCACATTAGACTCTGGAGAGAGCTGGTCTGGCTCAGTTTTAGTTCTCAGGGTAACTAAATCAAGCAGGTCTCTCTCTTACTCAACGGGTTACAAATCTGTGTGCTGGGAATCAGCCTCTGATTGGTCAGCATCAGTCGTAGGGGGCGGGCCGGTGGATTGGCCCTCAAAGGGACTGTATTTCGCTGGAGCGAAGCGGAACTCCTCTGGGACTTGGTCTTCGGGATTCTCTTTTTTATAAAAGCCCAGCTTTGCCAAGAGTTTGTTGATCTCAGAGCGAGTCAATTCAGATAATGGGATTCTCTGGAAGAGAAACACACAGCTTCATTTATAAGTGTCAGATAAGAGAAGAGAAATGCATACGATGTAAAGACAGTTACATTACATGAGTACTTAGGAAAAAAAAAAAAAAAGTAATTTATGAGGAGGAACCTACACTGTAAAAAAAAATCCGTAAAATTTACGGTTAAAAAAACCGCAGCTGTGGTTGCCGGAATTTTACCGTAAACAATGTATTGACGTGTGCAACGTTTAGGTTTTTACGTGGTTTTAACTTAAATTTACAGTCGTCATGTACCCATACATTCTATTTACTAACTGCATCATCATTTAATGTAGAACCAACCTACTTGAATTACTGGTGTCAATCTTTTGTTGCTTCGTCT
This sequence comes from Sinocyclocheilus anophthalmus, assembly GCA_018155175.1. Taxonomy (NCBI): domain Eukaryota; kingdom Metazoa; phylum Chordata; class Actinopteri; order Cypriniformes; family Cyprinidae; genus Sinocyclocheilus; species Sinocyclocheilus anophthalmus. Next base: position 503,112 of record JADLZN010007355.1, read on the forward strand.
TCTGCTGCTAACCACCATAATGCGCAGAGGTATCTGAGACAAGTTGGACACGATGAACCAACGCCATCACGCACTTTTTATATAAAGCATATATGCAGGAGTCACATACAGTGTGTCGGTTCACTTACCAACACGAAAGCACCTCACGGTAACACCATGAAACTGAAATAAGCAGAAACATTATTGAAACCAACGAGAGGTCCACACAACACAATTTACCCACCTGATGAGAAAAATCTAAGAAGAAACATAGTTATTTCAACAAAAAAACATCAAATTTTAAATGTAACGCAGGGAATTCTGGGAATGTCAATTTAGGGTTATTCACTGTAAATTATATGGTCTTTTTCACTTCCAAAAACGGTATACTACCGTAAAATTTATGTCCAATAAATGTAATGTCCAATACAGTTTTTCACCGTATATAGTAGAGGAATTTACCGTTAACCATTTAACAGGGTTTTTACTGTATCATTTTTACATATTTTACCGTTAAATTCACGGTCATTTTTACAGTGTTCTAAAGCCTACACTCTGTAACTTTTGATACCCATCTACTTGTGTCTAAATAAAACCTGCAGGCCTCTAGTGGTTTTGGTTGTGCTTGGACTCTTCACGGATGAATTTGGTTCGAGGCACCGGTGATACAGGACACCTCAGGTCATTAAATAAATAATGGGTTCGTTTTGTTTTAATAACCGGTGATTACCCGGAGGTTTGTCGTTTTGAATGATCCATGGTCAGTTTATCTCACTCGTACAATTTCCCGCGAAATCCGTTAGATGCCATATTAAATGTGACGCGGATGAAAACGAGCCTGTAATTTTCACAAATCTATTTATGGAGTTGTCTACTTTTTTTTTTTTCTCCAGAAAGCTTAACAATCGGTGGGCCTCTGTTATTTAAATGGTACAATCCATTGAATTTACTGTAGGCCTACGTTTATTCCTCACAGCCTTTTCATTCCTGTCAAAAATGAAAGACCGTGACTGAGGTTTCTCAAACACGGTGTTTTTGGGTCAAAGATATGGTTTGGTAAGTATTTTTTATTTTTTTTGCATTCGCCATCTAAATTATTATTAAAAAAAAATAAAATAGTTCATTGTGTATCTTTAATAACCTACAGGAGACACACAACTATGTAGCAAAACTACATCCTAAAGATGATAAAGGTTCTAAAGGGAATCTTTGCAGTGACGCCATAGATAGAAACACCATTCGCTTTTGGTTCGGCCAAAGAGAACTCTTTCAATTGAGCATGGCACATTACAATAACCACTTTTTTCGCATGTGAAGACATTTTAATGATCTTAAGAACACACTTTGTCCACTATAACGAAACCTTTTGTGGAATCGAAAGTTCATGGATGTTTTAGTTCTGCTGGAACCATCATTCCATGAAGATTTTACTTCAGTTTTTTTCAAGTCAAACTTTCATGGTGCTTGCTAATGTGAGAAAAACTAACTACTGCTCATAAGAAGCAGATGTACTAAATTACAAATCAGTGTAAGTGAATCCCATAAAGTTCTGCACCGATCTTACATGACAACATGCATTTATAGAACCTTAACACTGCCAATCATTTTCCATAATGCCCACTCCTAAGCCAGCACAGTCGGGGGGGCCCCCATCCAGACTGATGAATAATGCAGGTTCGCATGCTGACTCTACTAACACAGGTGCAGAATGGGTTAAGATGGGCTTTTGTGGGGGTGGTGTCTGGGTGTTTGCTACGTGATGTGTAGTTGATGTGTCGTGTTGGGGTGCGGTACTAAGGGTGCAAAGACCAGCAAATCGGACTACATGCAAATCCGAGAGGGAAGGACACGGGCAGAGTTGTGTAAATAAGCGTCGCCCAGAATCGGAGGGCATCTGACAGGGAAACTCCGACAAAGGCAGATGGCAGAGAAGAACAAAAAAGGCGGGCGGGGTCCCGGGGAAGGGGCGGGTCATGCGAGTGTTCACTGTAGGTCGGGAGTAAAGCCTGGACAGGCTGGGAGGAATACCAAAAGCGGGTTTATGCTCACCCAAACTGTTAGTAAGGGGTTAAAAACGTATCTATGCAGCAGACACATCACGTAAGTGGCAATTCCCAGAAAAGACTTCAGATACTTTTGTGAGGGTTGCACAAGAACTCGAGAGAATAAACCAAGTGCTTGTGGTTTTTCTACACCAGGAGTAGAAATGATAGTCTGAGAAGGTTTAAAAAGATGTTGATCTATAGTTGCAAATTTCTGAAGCATTGACATTTTACTTGCATCAAGTTCTTCATAGTAGTGGTTGAGAAGGACGAGTTCAGGGTCGGCCCCAGGAATGTGCTTCATCACCAGGTTGTGGCTGAACGGATGAACATTAAGGATGTGCTAAACATTTAAAGCTGACAGACACCATACATAAGTGTCCTGAGAATTACACCTTGTCCTTAGATTCGGTCGACGTGTAAATGTATATAGTTGCATTCCAGCTGAACAAAGACATGACTGAAAGGTGAAGGATGTGGATACACCACTGGATATCACATGACAATGAGCTGAACAGCTGAAAGTTAATCCGTTTAAAAGCTGTAACTCTGTAAAGGTTTAGTTTTTTTGATCGAATTACAGAACAGACTTCGGTCCCACCTCCACAGAAAGCATGGTAAGCTTAGCTGAAGCGGGATGATGCAGCTTGAGAACTGGAGTAAATATAAGGCGGGGGGGGGGGGGGGGGGGGGTGGGGGGGGGGGGGGGGGGGGGGGGGGGGGGGGGGGGGGGGGGGGGGGGGGGGGGGGGGGGGGGGGGGGGGGGGGAGGGGGGGGTGAGGGAAGTGAAAAGTGAAGAAGGGAGTGAAAACAGTGCGAGACAAAAGATTGTAAAAAGATCACTGCATTTTAGAACATGAAAGATGATGTTGTTTTCTAGGAATATTTTAAGTTAAACATAAGTTGCATTTACAACATTAAGGAGACTTCCGATTTTGAATATATATGGATGTATACATAATAAACATGAATACTGATTAAATGAACATGAAAATTGTAATAAAAATGAATAATTTTTCATGTTTATTCATTAGGGTAGCACCTTTATTCTTTGTGAAACAGTAAATGTCTTGACATTTCTAGTGCTCTATAGTGACAGCTCAGAATATGATGAAAAATGAATTTATAAAACTACAAATATTAGATATTCAAAACTATTTCATGTTTTAATATGTAGACACATGTATCATAATACACATAAAATCATTTTAAAAGCAACTTTTAAATTGCTAATTGCTTTGTCAAATTGCAAAATAACATTTCTATTGATATATTTAACGACATTTTAAATATGGATTAAATTCATTTTAAAACGGTCAATTTGTAAAGTGTTTTATTTTCATTTTCTATCAACGATCTTGTTTTCCATAACTGACTGACAGATCGTCTGGTGATTTTAAAGGATACTAAAGAGGAATGTCCTGGGTCACAAAGGCCTTGACCTGTTACGAATTGAGAGGAGAAAGAAGAAAAACATTCAGTAAAACAGATGAGTTGATGTGAAGTTTTCAGTTATACTTTTCATTATAGCTGTTTGTCTGCAGAACATATTAATGATGTTATTATGAAGTGAATGTAAGCGTACCTCCCTCAGCCTATTCAGCTGTCATCCACCACACGTCTGGTGAATGTTGAGAGAGAAGATTAGAAACAATTAAAATACACTTATAGTAACTAAATGTTGTATAAATTGTTATACAGCCGTTATTTAGGTTCTCTAATCTGATTGTCTGCCAGAGTTCCAGGAGTGCTGATAGTTACTACAATGTCAATGGGACTTCTCCCCATCTGATTTCATGATTTTGGTGGGTTTTCACTCTCACATACATTGCTCCAGACCAGCTTTTGGTCTTGGTGACATGAAAATCTTGACGCTTTGGCTTACGAAGAAATACAAAATAACTTTTCAGGCCAACAGCACAATTATGCGTGATATTGCTGTCGTCCAACACTTTAAAAAACAAGAGTTTGACTAGGTGGTGATAGTTTCACCCAAAAATAAAAATGACCCCATGATTTACTCACCCTCAAGCCATCCTAGATGTAATTGACTTTCTTCTTTCAGACGAATACAATCGGAGTTAAATTAAAAAATGTCCTGGCTCTTACAAGCTTTATAATGGCGGTTAATGGGTGTTATTTTTCAATAGTCCAAAAGAAGTCCAATAAAGTGCATCCATCCATCATAAAAAGTGTCCCACACAGCTCCGGGGGGTGATTTAAGGCCTCCTGTACGAATCAATGCGTTTTTGTAAGAAAAGTATCCACTTTAAACTTTCTAAACGCAACTCTAGGTTCCGCTAACTGTCGTCCGCGTGTCCCATGAATGCTTACCTCCGGTAAGAACGTCTAACGCGGAAGCGCAGAGGAGAGAGCAAAACAAAACAAGGATTTGTAAAGAAAAATGTCGGAGGATTTTGATATAAACCAAGAGGAGACTGGTTTTCCTTTGCTGTACCATGAACTTTGCTTGCCGTGCTCCTTAAACACTACTTTGGTTCTCGCTAGGGATGTACATATTCTTCACTTTGAACCTTACGCTACACCTATGCCCTACATCATCCGCCCCGAATGCCACGCCAGACGACCGTTTACAAACAATTAGATTCTGCGTAAACGCATTGCGTCGTACAGGAGGCTTTATTTTCACACAGCCCCGGAGCGGGGGGGGGGGGGCGTGTGAGGCACTTTTTATGATGCATGGATGCGCTTCATTGGACTTCTTTTGGACTATTGAAAAATAACACCCATTCACTGCCATTATAAAGCTTGGAAGAGCCAGGACATTTGTAAATAACTCCGATTGGATTCATCTGAAAGAAGAAAGTCATATACACCTAGCATGCTTTGATCGGTGAGATAAATTCCATGGGAGCGTAATTTTGGGTGAACTGTCCCTTTAATATTGAGTGACTTAAACACAATAAAAGGTCAAAGCAGAATTAACATTGTGTATCTCTGAGCAGTGTTCAATTCCAGAATAATTTTGAGATTTTGAACGAATAATTGAGAAAAATGATTCAATCACTCCAAGACAATGACTTGTCGCCACCTACTGGTGTAGGATGTAATTTGCAGAAAGAGTCACTGGTAAATCCCTTCCACAAATACACAGACTAAAAATCTGTCTTGAACACAAAATGAAATCAGGGAAAGTCTCAATGCTGTTGGAGTTTAAATCAGCACGCAAACAAACTGGAATCGAAGACCCGTTATATAATGTTTAATTGTTTTTCTAAGTATATGTACTATTTTTGGGGATTCTGTTGTTTTTTGTTAAAGATTTTCCTCAGGCTAGACCAAACTGACTTGAATTTTTTTACAGACTAATATTTTGACATTCAATTTGAACTAACCAACTCTGCAGCAAAACACTGGATTCATTTTGGTACCCCAGTACCATTCACTAAACTCCTGTGCATTACCCCAGACACAAACACTTACGTTTATAAACGTTACTTAATAACCTGGACTAAAAACCAGTTTGAGGCATTATCACCAGTGAGGCAGCACAGATTTCCTGAATGTCTCCCGTGCTCCAGGGATTCAGCACACATGCATCAACCACACCGCATACAAGCGCCGCAGCTCAAACAAACGAATTACACAAGCAGCAGGTCAAGTGTTTTCAGGGAAATTCTCACGTTTACAAGCCGAACATCTCAGATTCAGAGTCTGAGTCTGATTCTGAAAGCAGGATTCACTCACCTCCACTCTGGCCCTCGCAAGACCAGTGAGCTTTTTCGTGTCCACCTCACATGATAAGATGAGGGAGGGCAGCAGGGCAGTGAAGATCAGGGTCCACATGCTGCCGGAGACGAGGCTGGAGCTGATCTGAATCTGATCTGTCTGATCTCCACGCGGACTCTGCCACGTCACGGCACTCATATTTCACTCTTTCTCTTTTTTTTCTTGCTGTTTTTGAAGGGAACATCTATCGCTGTCTAGAGGCAGAGAGAGAAATTCCCCATAAGGGTGAAATGGGTATAAACGGATTTAGTGATGAGATGATACAATTTCAGTGTTTCGTTTGGGTTTGTGTGACAGTAGCCTATTTCATATCCTCCTGACCAGTGTTGTGGGTAACACATTACAAGTAACGCGAGTTACGTAATCAGATTACTTTGTTCAAGTAACTAGTACAGTAACGCATTACTTTTTAATTTACAAGCGAATATCTGAGTTACTTTTTAAAATAAGTAACGCAAGTTACTTTTTTTCCCCAAATTATTGACAGCTCTCCTGTCCTCATGTTGAGATAAATCAGAAGATGTTACTGTAGTTCTAAAATAATTATGAATATGCATTAATTCATCTCCCAAAAAAAAAAACAGATTCAGTATTCCTCAACATGAATACAAATAATGCAACTCAGAATATGACGCGGACCTGCAATAATTAAATGCTAAACAACACAAATATGCTTTATGTATTTAATCCCATTCTATTAAGCAACGTCTTTGCTTCTGACCTTCGGTGATCCAGTTCAACTGTACTAATAAGCAAGAATTACTCTAGGCAAACATTTGTGTGTCTTTTGTTATTGCTGAAGTGTGTTGAAATTTCATCTTCTGCATTCTACTGTCTCTCCCTTCAGCCTGAGGGCGCATTCCTTCTACTTTTTTGGTGTGAAAAGGCTTTTATATTTGTCAAAAATATAACTTTTTTTATTTTAAAAACTAACAAGCAAGCTCTGTCCAGATTTAAAAAGTAACTCAAAATTAACGTAACACATTACTTTCCATAAAAGTAACATAGTTAGTTACTTTTTAGGAAGTAACACAATATTGTAATGCACTACTTTTAAAAGTAACTCTCCCCCACGGCGCCTGACAACTCCGCTATAGGTTTGTCCTCTCTAGAGAGCAGTATTTGGTTTAGACGATTTCTCGAGACTCGTTGCATGTCACAGCTGTAAGTGAAAAATAGCACATTCGGGCTTTGCAGAGATACCAAATGTTGGTATGTTTTCACCTTGTATACAATGGCTGACATAACCACTTTAGTGCTCAATTCACCCCTTATGAAAAGATGATATTTTGTTGATCACTTAATCTCGTTTAACTATTTACAATGGTTTTGGTTCATAAATCACATCCGTAAAATGCCTGGTGTGCAAAGCACAAAATAGGCCTATTCTGTTGTATCAAACATGGACAGTGAGTTCATACATGTCCCCCTGTAGAGGATACAGACGAAAGCATGTTATGTATTCACATTTTGGGAGACACAACTATAGGGAAAGAAATTATATTTCAATATTCCTATGAAATATTAGATATTATTATGAAAATCTTTTCAATTATTACTCCCATTATTACACTTCTTTTTCATTACATGTTGCCCCAAAAATAAATTAATATGCAAATTACATAAAGTTCATAGATACATTGTACATAATGGGACAACCCGTTTATGGGCATTTTACGCACGTGTTGCATAAGGCAAAATGGTATATCAAATCATTCTGTTATCTTTCATAACATAGTTGAGAATCCTTTTTATACAAAGTTTGGCATAAAAAATAAAAAAGGATTGGGGATTTTTTTGATTGTTTTTGCTTTTTCATGACTATTCATGTCTTTATTTTTAAAACTTTTTAAAGTCCTGGTGTCCTCTACAGAGGACATAGCATAACAGCTGTCAAAAAATAAATACAATTTTTTTCTTATGCTCTAAACTAGTGGTTCCCAACCCTGGTCCTTGAGGCACCCCAACACTGCACATGTTGCATGTCTCCTTTCTCTGACACACCAATTTCATGTCTTGGAGTCTCTACTAATGAGCTGAATCAGATGTGTTTGATTAAGGAAACATGCAGTGCGCGGAGGCCTCCAGGTCCCAGGGTTGGGAACCCTGTGCTTCTAACAAATGAATAGGACATGATAACATATTTACATGCCACTTTTTTTCTTCTGCTGGTATAGGGATTCTGTATGAATAATTACCCATCACAGGCGCATACCTTCACACAAACATTTAGAAAAGATTGAATACATTAAACAAAACATACATTATATACAAATTTATAAAACATGCCGGTGTTTTCACCCGTTGAATTTGTTTAAGTCATCAGTATTGTTTGCAAACTTGCGTCCAGGTTTAAAAGGAATAATTTCACCCCAAAAATGAAAATTTGTGTCTCAACTTACACACCCTCTGGCCTCCACTTAGGATAGTTTTGTTTTTTCATCTGAACGATTGGAGAAATTAGCCTTCCAACCCTGCTCACCCAATGGTGGAATGTCATAGCCGTCAGAATGAGAGTCCAAACAGCTGATAAAAACATCACAATAATCCACAAGTAATCCACACCCCTCCAGTCCATCAGTTAACATCTTGTGAAAAGCTGTGTGTTTGTATAAAGCAAATCCATCATTAAGATGCTTTAACATTAAACTTTTGGCCATAATAAAGCTTCCTCCAGTGAAAAAAATCATCCACTGTTGTCCTCTCACATCAAAATCAACCCACATATTTGTTTAGAGTTGTTTTTGCTTGTAAACAGTGCTGGATCTGTGCAGATTTCTTTCCTGATTCACACGAGATGACTTTATCACCGGAGAAAGCAAAGTTTATAGAGAACTCATATTTTAGCTGCAAAAAAAAACATGTTAATAATGGATTTGTTTCTTATACAAACACGCAGCTTTTGTCTTCTCCAGATGTTAGCTGATGGACTGGAGTGCTGTGGATTATTGTGATGTTTTTATCAGCTGTTTGGACTCTATTTCGTGACGCACCCTTTTTTTTTTCTTTTTTTTTTTTTTTGTTTTCACTGCAAGCCTCCCATTGCTGTAGCTTGCTGCAATATTACTTTACTCTGAATCTGTTCTCATGAAGAAACAAGCTCATCTACATGTTGGATGCCTGAGGGTAAAAACATTTTCATTTTTGGGTGAAATATTCCTTTGAGCTTGCTGAGGTTTCAGTTGCAGGAATGGGAGTTTGTGATTTGAGATGGAACCTCTCCCAAAATGTTTATGAAATCATATTATATGAAAATTAGCGTGTCTACTGTAACAAAGTGTGTTGCTACAAGATAACTTGTTTTGACTTCTATGGTTCTTTAGACAAACATCTACATAGTGGTGTGTTAAATAGGCTTGGGGTCTATTATCCTGACACTGAACTGCTGTGTCATTAACGAGTATTTTGGGTTCACTCTGCCTGAACAGCTCTTGAATACAGGGATGCTTACAAATGAGGTTTTGAAACAGCCTTCCTTCCGTTGTATCCCATGGAACATCTTATCCTACTGACTGAAACTAACACATTCAACATGCTGTAGTTGCAGATGCCATTATAGCATATTAATTCTTAATGTATTGTACGAAGAATTGTGAAATGTTTCACATCTTCCAGGTCATCGTCTTAAAGTCGGCATGAAACGGAAGGTGTGACAGACTTTACTACCATGTTGTGATGTATTTCCGAGTGAAACGGCTCATTGAACAAGAAAACAGCATGGCTTGGTTTAATCCATCAGTCGTTGACTGGATTGGTAAAAGTGCATGTTGCATATTGTAATAGATCTGAATGCAACGGCAGCACGTGCATCATAAACGTCAGGTGAGTCATGAAAATAAATTAACATTTAGATTTTTTTTATTTGATATAATTTAATGCACATATGAACTGTTCACAGTGTGACAACAACATGCATTAAGAAAATAAATGAGGTCAGATTTGATTTCATGCTGACTTTGCCAATTAAGCTTTTTCTTCCCTGTTGTTAAAAAATCAGAGTGAAATGGAACACTGCAGCATTTCATTAAAAAATGGTCAATTTTGATTCCATGGTGACTTTAAGACTGCATGGGCTATATATGCGTGACAAACCAGTCATATATGCAGATGATACAGACAAAAATATCAAATAAACACTTTATTGGGTATAACTGATTTTAAATGTTAAAAAGAAGAACCCTATTTTGAAACTTTGCAATAGGTGGAGAAATGTACAAATAAAGAGTGGAAAGTATAAACAATGTGTAGAGCCTAAATGCATGAATATTGTGTAGTGAACTAGCAGTGCCTCTGTTTGTGCAGAAGCCGACGCAGCACAGAGACTCAAGTCTACTGTGCAGCAGAGTGTGAAATACTGTAGAAGACGCTCTAACCAGTGGCAGTTTCAGCTTACATAATCACTCTCACGAATGCACAAACATCTCATCTTATTCAAATGGCTCACTTTCTGCAGCTATATATCGTACAAAGGACACTACAGTCATAATTTCTTTCACTAAAGCTGGCAAAACCCCAGAGATCCAAGGGCAAAATACAGATAATCCCAATGCAAATAAACATAGCTAACATGCGACACATGATTCTTGGTATATTCACATGACATAAATTGGTCTGCTGGGGTGATATATCACATATGGTGGTTTTCTTATAAGGTCAAACAAAAATGCTGGTATAAAACTGATGGCCTGACAGGTGCATTCATAAAAGAATTAAAGGGGATTATGCAGCTCAACAGCAACAGGAATTTAAATATCATTAGCCTCTGCATCAATAGTAGGCTATAATTACTGAAATATTTCCTGGTGGATAATAAAACTGGGGATAAACGTGACTGCATAACACTGTGCCAACACCTACTCAGAACAACTTAAAGTTGCAATGAAATGGAAGTAGAGACATATTTTTTATCGTAATGTACATCTGAGCAGTGGATTATCGAAAAAGAAACTTGGTGGTTCTATCAATCAGTTGTTGATTGGATGGAGACACATCTGAATAGTGGATTGTAAAAAAAGGGGTGTGGTTTAAGCAGACTAAATGATTAGAAGTCCGGCATGCATCACCAGAGAGGAGTCTGTCATTTCACCGGAAGATTGAGACATTTAGATGAAAAGGATTCAAATTCTAGAGAGCATTTGATTGAGAAGCTGAAGGAGTGAATGAAGTCATCAAAACTAATCTGTATTGTCAACAGCGAGACTGTAAATGTTTAATGCATCTTCTAAGTGCAAATTTTGTCATTGGTTAGGAACACCAGAAATGCTTGCTTAAAGGGTTAGTTCACCCCAAAATAAAAATTAGGCTGTTTTACTCACCCCCAATGCATCCTAGGTGTATATGACTTTTTTCTTTCAGACGAATCCAGTCAGAGTTATATTAAAAATTGTCTTTGATCTTTCAAGCTCTGTCATTGTACTCAGCAGGTGTTGCAGTGCTTCAGTCCAAAAGACGTGAAATAAAAAGCACCCTTCCACAAAAAAAAGTGTCTCACATGGCTCCGGGGGTGAACAAAAGCCTCCTGTAGCGAATCGATGCTTTTTGTAAGAAAAATATCCATATTCAAAACGTTATAATCACTTTAATGTAGCTTGCGCTCATTGTTGTAAAAGGAAGAAGTTCCGGGTGGATGACGTATGGAGGTTGGTTTTGCGCATGCGCCGCTCAGAAGTGATGTACAAAACAAGGATTTGTAAAGAAGAATGTCGGAGGATTTCGATATAAGCCAAGAGGAGAGTTGTTTTCCTTTGCTAAAGTAAGGAATCTTTGCTTCTTTTGATCCTGTTAACAATCGTTGGTTTTCATGAGATGCACCGGCGCATGCGCAGCGCTGAACTCATACGTCATCCGCCGGGAGCTGCTTCCGTGTACAACAGTAAGCGCAAGCTACATTAAAATGATTATCACGTTCTGAATATGGATATTTTTCTTACAAAACGCTTGGATTCACTACAGGAGGCCTTTACTCACCCCTCCCGAGCCGTGTAGACACTTGTTTTTGTGGATGGTGCTTTTTTATTTAACGCTTTGGACTGATGCATGCATAGAAACTAACTAAAATCACCCTGCTGAGTGCAACGATAAGCTGAAAGATCAAAGCCATTTTTGATATAACTCCGACTGGATTCGTCTGTAAAAGAAAATCATTACCCTATGATGCCTCGGGATGAGTAAAACCCAGCCTAATTGTATTTTTGGTGACTATACCCCTTTAAGCTGACATATTCTACGGAACCACAAACTCACAAAGGTAGAATATCTAGCTCACGAGAACCGAGTTTTGTTCAGGCAAAAGGACGCAAGTCTCCTCTTGGCTTATATCGAAATCTGACATTTTCCTAATTTCGTACTTCTAATTTGTGACCGGTGTTTTGTTCTGCTCTCTCCACTGCGCTTCCATGTTCCTCACTTTTCTCACCGGAGCTTACACTACGCTCTACGTCCTACCTCATCCGCTGGAACGCCACTCTCTCATGAACGCGCGTACGACAATTAGCAGAAGCTAGGTTTAAAAAGTTTTAAATATGGATATTTTTCTTACAAAAACACATCGACTCGCTTCAGAGTGCTTTTAGGCCCGCGTCGGCGGAGCCGTGTGAGACACTTTTTTTTATGATGGATGGATGCGCTTTATTGGACTTCTTTTGGACTATTGAAAAATAACACCCATTCACTGCCATTATAAAGCTTGGAGGAGCCAGGGCATTTTTTTTATATAACTCCGATTGTATTTGTCTGAAAGAAGAAAATCATATACATCTAGGATGTCAAGAGGGTGAGTAAAACATGGGCTACTTTTCATTTTAGGGTGAACTATCCCTTTAGCTGTGCATTGCTAAAACGGTGTCGAGAACAGAACAAATGATGCGCGCTGATTGTCATGGCAAAGGCAAATCGTTCCCATGCAGCATTTAACCTTTTGGCTGCAAATAAATAATGCAAAAAAAAAAAATCTATAGTGGAGCTTCAGTGGAAGCCCATGTGACAAGCGCGTTACGTCCGCGGTGATAATGCAATAGCGGATGAAGCGACAGCACGCTCCGCGCTTTGCTTGGCCAAACCAATTCACATCGAAGAACATCCGCAGATGAAATGCATTTGCCTCCAGCGACCCATTTTCTCCTTTCACTAAACCTCAATATCCTTCTCCGTTAATGTCACTGGAAGAACAGAACGGGCACTGATGTGACACAGTGGATCTCGCGCTTTCACATTTATCAAGACAATATTGTCGCATAATGATGCGCTTCTTTTGATGTCTGCGAAGCTGTCTGAACACGAATATATTAGTCAGTAAGTCTGGTTTCCAGCGGTGCACATTCGATCTCCTGTCTACACACCACCAGCTCTCTTCAGTCTGTCTTGAAAGAGGAAATTGGGTAAGAAATAGACTGATGCACACACTATAATGGCTTAGAACTGTAATATGTAATAAAGCACAAGTGCAAACGTGTGGAGTGATTGCACAAATATGATATGATTGATACATTGTACATAATTTAATCATATGTTATTGTTATTACAGCTGTGGACCCAAGTGCTGCTGTGTGTCTTTCTCATTGCTTTCAGTGGTGTTTAATTGATGCTGGATTGTTTACGTGTTGTTTTTTGCCTGGCTTATATTTTGTGTTTGCAATTTCATCAATATGTTTTTATAAAAGTATAAAAGTGTGGAATCAATGTGTGTTAGTGTGCGTTTGAAAGCGAGAAATGCATCTGCATTTGTGTAACAGTGACATTATTCAGAGGTTGAACAGCCAGCGCAAACAGCCTTGCAATTTCATTTGCACTATCAAATATTGAATGATTCAAAAGCTTCTTCGTCCGTCCTCTATTGAAACACACACAGACACAGAAGCAGGTCATAATGCACATTACTGTAAGGTCACCTTCAGCATTTTCTCAGTCTCTAACCTCAGATGTGTAACCATGATTCAAAAGTATTGCAATATTTATATACAACCTCTGATAAAACAACAGTGCACCGTGTGTAGTTAACTGATTTGCAATGATTTGAATTATACTTCACCATGTACAACACAATAAGTACAGTTCACTCGATTGCTATAAGTGATTGAATCGCACCCACTCCCACTAACGTCTAATTTTTCAAGGCTGCATGACTAATAAGCATCTATCTATCTATCTATCTATCTATCTATCTATCTATCTATCTATCTATCTATCCATCTTAGTGCATACACAATGATTCACTGTTGGAATTTTGCACGCATCCATTCATGTGTGTGTGTGTGTGTGTGTGTGCATATTCAAAACCATACACAATGACTCATTGCATTCAGGGTCTTTGCTAGGCAGAGTCTATATTTTTGTCTCTTTTCCTTTCCTGCTGGTGACATGTTTGCATTATTCCACACTGATAAGCAAATACCTCCAGACGTGTGTTTGACTGTAACAGTCTTATCAATGCAGGGAAAGCAGCGCACAGCGAGGTGAAGATCAGTAGAACATTAATATTATTTTGAAATCTGGTGTTGTCTCATATTCTTGCATTTAGGTGTCTGCTAAGTGTGTTGCTTTCATCGTCACACGGCCTCCGTATGCCTATAGGATCAGACTAATCAAACTGATATTGTTGAGAGTAATAGTGTAGGGTTTTAGTGATTTTAACCCGTAAGCCGTGCCCTATGAAAAATACCCGATTTTTTTTTTTTTAAAGGGGTCATATGATGCGGTTTCAAGTTTTCTTTTCTCTTTGGAGTGTACAAGCTGATTGTGCATAGATAATATCCCTGAAGTTGCAAAGACTAAAGTCTCTCAAAACCAAAGAGTTATTCTTTATCAAATTTAAGACTCTGCCACGCCCCCCTAAACGGCTCGTTCTAACACGCCCCTACATATCTACCTCACTATGTGGAAATTTTTGCATAATGCCGCCCAAATGTTCATTCAAAGAAAGAAGGCGTGGTTTCAGTATCCGCAGTTATTGTTGAAGCAGCATGTCAGGGAGACGCCTTGTGATTCAGTGCGAAAGCAAAAGCACTTTATTTGGCCTTCCGGAAGTAGATGCATTTATGAATCTTTAAGATTACTTACAACAGACCAGCAATGCATTTTATGGACAACCGTTTCGTGAACCTAGGAAGAGAGGAGGTAATTCTGATTTTGCTATGACAATCTGGCGCTTCTGATCAGCTACTGTTTTGTTATTAGTTTAAGTATTTGACTGTTCAAATGCGGAGTTTTGCTCATCATGTGTGTGTGTGGTGTGCGGATAGTGTGTGTGTGTGAAGAGGAGAGAGCGAGAGCGAGACACAATCAAAGGAGTCAGCTGTCTTAAACCGTGGCTTGTGTACTGCAAACACATACCAGCTTCATCACTGTGTCTGTCACGTGACTCTGTTACCCTTTCGGGCTCTGTCTTTACATTTATTTTGAAAGATGAAGCTGGCGATTATGGTATGGGGCGTTACCTTTCCGACGAGTGCTTGCTGTGTTCGGCCAATCACAATGCACTGTGTCAGCTGGCCAATCAGATCAGACTGTGCTTGTCAAAGGAGGGGGTTTTGTTGAAAACGAAGCGTTTGAGAGAGTCGGGGCATAGAGGACTTACAATAATGTAAAGTATTTTGAAAATAATGTGTTTTTTGAACATTAAGCATGTCAACATATTCTGTTACAAATACACAAAATAATTATCTTTAAAAAAAAGCATCATATGACCCCTTTAATATATAAAGAAGTCTTTAGAAAACTATAGATGTGTCCTACTATGTTTCATGTGTGATACATCAGCTTTCAGAGGCCCAAACCTGCGCGAAATATCCATTTGGTGCAGATGCGGATAGTTATAGGACTAGAAGTAGATTAAATTCTGATAGTATGTAACTCCATGAGATCTTTATAACGACACAATTCTACCATAATTGTGTCACTCTATTTCTTCTCTTACAAAAGTGTATTCATGCTAGCTTTATGGATACAATGCAATGCAATACAGTGATGACTGAAAGAGCAAATAAATGTTCCTCAGAAGCCTGATGGATCATATTTGACACTCGCATTTGAACAGGATTTTTCAGTACAGGGGGGGGAAAGTTTTTTTAAGTGTGTGTTGGGATATCATAGCGAGCGGGGAGTGCATGGGGACGTGGGGTTGAGCACACCCCTCATTTCCCTGTTTACATAACTAGGTTACTGTATCCTCTACTGTAGTAAACAGTTGCATTTGGTCGTGTTTTGAAATGACTGACCGAACTACGGGGTGAAGCATGCCTTCGTTCGAGGGTACTCTGTGGGACTTTCACAGCTGTGTCTGTTGTCTAGTCTAGTGTTTTTGTCCAGCCTGTCAGCTGTCATTTCAGAGAGAGTCATTTCAAACTAGAATAGACTGCCCTCAAGCTAGAGATGAAACCCATCACCTTGGAAGAACTTATAGTAGTATGTTTAACAATTCAGCAATCATCCAACTGAGGTGGCAAAGGTGGGGAACGCGTAGCGGGGTTGTGGGTTAGTGTCTGTTTTGGGGGTCAGGGTGGTAATCATGAGTGTTGTGTGTGTGTACTGTGGGGTCGTAGCTTGAATCAGATGTGTTATTTTTGGCACAGCAATGCTGAAAAGAAAAATCATTCAAACCAAAAAAAAACTTCATTCTAATATTGTGCACAGTATTTCTGTTGAAGACGTTTTCAAAGCAAAATTCTAAGATTACGCAACCCAGTGTTATTACAACCAACACTGCTTTGCTTCCTGTTCCAGTTCTTGTTGTAACTGAGAAACTGAAACCGAAAGGATTACAGATATTTAACCCTTTAAAATAATGTTGCTAAGCGATCCAATGTAACTGCTATTGAACTTTCCTGGCCATCAAAAGGGATCAGGGGCGTACTCTTTGACCTTGATCACTTCCAGGATATGTGTAGCCCATTTGAGCTTCTTATGTTGCCCAGCCAGGCCCTTGTGAAAAAGAAGTGCCTTTAATTGTATTAAATGTGCACTTCAAATATAAAAAAATGTACTTGCAGACCATTTAAATTTTATGAAATAAAAGATCATTTAAATGTCTTTAAAGAGAGACACTTTCATACCTTTTAAAAAGTGCATAATGTCAAATAAAATGTTTTGAAGTACATTTTTCTAAATCATTATGTTTTAATAATCTTTTGTCGTGTTTTAATGAAGTGTACTTATTTTGACCTGTTAACTAACATACTAAAGCACATTTCAAGTTAATTTATTTTAAATGTACTAAATTGCAACTTCATTACAAACGTGTGTAATTACAAATATATTTAAACACTACACTTTTCAATAGAAATGACATTAAAGTCGGGGATGCACATATGTTTTTAAGTCTGGTTCTCACGAGAGCAGCTGGAGATTTGGTTTGGTGCTCACACTGCACATAGTGTGACCCATTCAATATAACAAACAAACAAAATAATAGTAATATTATTGCAATTTATTTATTTAGGAAAAAAAATAAAAATAAAGTGTGATAATACTATTAGACTTTTAAATTAAAAAATTTGTATTAAATAAAATACAATTATTTATAGTACACTTAAAATGCAATACTACATGCATATAATATAAGGAATATTGTTCTGTATATCGACGCCTAATTAACACCCCAATGTCGGGGACACACCAAATCTCAAGTCTAACTTAGTTAACTCACGCATTTTGTAAAGTTTGGTATTATGTGTCATAAAAAAAGCCCGATTAAGTGCACTAAAATAAGCCTATTACTCAAAGACATAAATTACCAAAATAACAACAATATGATAAACTTTCATTGCACTCTAAAATTCAGCTAACTGCATTTCATATAAATTTAAACTGTAATACAGTGCATTTTCATTTCAATGCAATCAGCATGCAATTAAGTGTCTGAAAACACTACATATTATTTCTCTACTCTTTTTGAAAAGTATGCTAAAGTGCGCTTCTTTTTAACAAGGTGCTGCTGTTTACATAATTTCATTCAAACCGTTCAGATTTTGCATTTGGAAATAAATGGGAATAGTATATGCACGTTTTATGAGCAGCCTTTATTTTGGCATGCCACTTTTGTTTTTAAATGCCACACTGTGAGGAGAAGTGTAGTTAAACAAGGTAAACATGGTCAGAAAGCACACGCTGATTGATCCACTGGTGTGCTACGTTTTGCTAGATAAGGATGGAACCAGAGCAGCAAATTCAAAGCCAGTGCAAGACTAATGATCTGGCATCATCTGCACAACCAAAAGGATCTTCTCCTGCCCCTTCTACACCACCGACGGCTCCAGCCAGGCCACGCCGGCCCCAGAGGAGCCCGCGAGTGGAAGGATCTATTGATGTATCGGAGCCCAAACCTCCAGACTCTCCTGAAGCGCAGCAGCTGAGCAGCCATGCTGAAGCGACCGAGCCCAACAGCTCCAATCAGCCCTCAGAACTCAGTGTTGATCATGGACCTCCACGTTTGGCTGGACAGAAGCTTTCAGGACACGCTGCAGTGTCTCGGAGCCACATTGCAATGAGGGCCGCCTCGCTTCCTCAGACCCCGTCTTACAGACCACCACTAACTGATCCCACCCTGCACCCGCAGAGGGCCCTGTCTGTCGCTGGCACCGCCGACACTCAGACGCAGGTGGTGGAGGATTTCAGGTACGATTTTAACATTGTGCTGTATTGTGGTTTCAGTTTCAACTGGCGATTGCCGTTTCTGGCCAAGAGTGAAAATATTACTTTGAAAATGCTGCATAGGTGCATAAAAAAAAATTTTTTTCAGGATTCTTTGATGAATGGAAAGTTCAAAAGAACAGCATTTATTTGAACTAGAAATCTTTTGTAACTTTATTGTCACTTTTGATCAATTTAATATAGCCGAGGCTGAATATAAGTATTAATTTCCTATACTATAAAAAAGAACTGACCCCAGACTGTTTTCTCCACTAACCTGCTGCAGTCCAGTGAGCTTAATCAAATTGTAAATACATTTGAGACGGCGCAAAGAGAAGTGCTTTTCTCCATCAACTTATAAACAGGACCTGCTTGTGTATGTGTGTGTGTGTTGCTTCTCTTATTTCAGACTTTTAAAGTAATACGCAACACAGTGAAATGGTTGAATGAATTCTGTACCTGCATTAAAGATAATTAACAATGTTAAACATCATGCAAAATAGTTAATCATTTTAATACAGATAGATAAAGGCAGGGCCGTAGCTAGAGGATTCGGGGCCCCCTGAAAAAATATTGATGTGGGCCCCCACACCCCTCCACTAATATAATTTATTATACAATATATGAGCATGGAGGCCCACATGTAATCTAATAGGGGTTTCTTAAAATATAACAAAACAGATAACAAATAAATGTAAATAAAGGTTTTTACTGAAGATCAGTTAAAGCAAAATATTCAAATATAACATTATATATATAAAAACAAATGGAGAGCAAACACTAAAACAAATTTCAATCAGTAATGAACTTTGAAACAACTATGAAAATATATGTATATCGGTTTGATCATTAACCTTTCATGACCTTTTACGTCACTTCACCTAGGATGAACCAAAATCCCATTGTCGGACCTTTTTGTTGGCAAAGTCACTTATGATGTCTTTGAAGTCCAGCTGTCTGCTTAGCTGGCTTTCAATTGAAAGTCGGGCAAGGCTATTAAACCTTTCTTGAGTTTGCGTAGACCTGAGATAGTTTTTGACAAGCTTCAACTTGCTGAAAGCTCTTTCTGCACCAGAAACAGAGACAGGTAGAGTGCAGAAGATGCGCACTGCAACACACACCTCTCCAAAAATGCTCTGGAGCTGCATCCTGTAGATTGAATTCAGCAGGTCAAGAGGAGACTGACAGTCTGCAAATGTAGCATTATACACAGATGTAAGATGCCTCACTTCGTTCTCAAAGCCTGTTGTAAGATCCTGTGCATATTTGCTCACTAATGAGTGGCAAGCTGGGTGAATCTGATCTTCTTCTAAGTCTTTTAACGACAAGATTGCAAAAAACTCTTCATATATCTTTGCAGTGGTTTGGAAGCGGATATCCAGTGCAGAGATTATATTATCCAATGCCACAAAAAACACATTGTTTCGAAACCGAATTTCTTCTGTCTCTAGTTGGTTGGCATCCTCTGAACTCTGACTCTCATCTGCAAAGCGCTTTCTTTTTCTTTTGTGGCTGACTGGAAACCCCTTGGGCACATCCATAGCTTCTGCAATGAGGGAAGCTTCTGCAAAAAGATTATCCCATGAGTTACGCAAAACTTCCATCTCCTCTTTAAGTGCCCGTATGTTGTCTATTTCAACTTCTATTGAAATTTTCCCTGATTGCAGAATTAGGTTTCTGTCTTCAATGGACTGCAGGATTTTCTTCCATACAGTGAGAAGAACTATGGCTTTGAAGGACATGAAGTACTGTTTTAGACCACTGGCCTCTGACCTAGCTTCATTGGTTAAACTGCACTTAGCAAGGATGGTGTCCAGAGCTTCTATAATTGATGGCAAGTGGTTTGCTACAGGTTTAACTGCAGCTATGCGTGCACTCCACCTGGTCTCTGATAAGCGTTGAAGGGAGCAGCCAGTCTGACTTTTAAGGATTGCCCAACGCTCGGGACTTGCACTAAAGAGATTGTACAAGCGGTTCAAACAGCCAAAAAATGTGGAAACATCAGGACATGACTCTGCTGCTTGTACACCAACAAGATTCAGAGAGTGTGAGGCACAGGGTGAATATGTGGCAAGAGGGTTTATTTTCTTTATTTCAGCCTGAACCCCTTTTACTTTGCCGGACATATTTGCCCCATTATCAAACCCTTGTCCCCTGCAATCTGAAATATCAATGGAATGTTCCTCCAAAGTCTTCAGTATCATTTCTGATATTTCCCGGCCAGTCTTACCATTGAAAGCTTTGAACTGTAAAAAACGCTCAATTATCTCCCACTGATCATTCTCCTTGTTTGCAACATATCTTAAAAGAATCACATTCTGCTCCATGTGAGAAATATCAGGAGTTGCATCACAAATCACAGAATAATAAATTGCGTGCTCCCTTTCCTTCAATATTTCTTCCAAGACCTTTTCTCCACAGAGTTCAATAAATTCATTTTGTGATTCTGGGCTAAGGTAATGTGTCATTCTTGCACCTGTCTTCTCTGACACTTTTTGCAAATGATCACTGAGCAAAGGATCATAATGAGCCAACAGCTCTAATGTGCCAAGAAAGTTACCGTTGTGAACATCACCTAAATTGTCTGTGGTCCCTCTGAATGGTAAGTTTCTTGATGCCAAAAAAAGTGTGACATCTAATATTCTTTCAAGAATTGCTTTGTTTTTTTCAACTTCCATCTGTATTTGTTTTTGCAAGCTGCTATCTATTCCTTTTGCTTCTATCAAAGAATATTTCAGATTTTTCCACTTGAGGTAGCATGCTTTGTGTGCCTTACTTGCTTCATGGTCAGGGAATTTATTGTACATTCTCCGCCATTTTAGATCTGCTGTTTTGTACCCTTCTTTAGAGTTTAGTGCACTAGTTGATGTTTTTCTGAGGTCATCCTGTGAAAAGAGCATGCATGGCACACAATATAATGAATCCATGCTTGGACTGTATGTCAACCAGTCTCTCTTCTGTTTCTCTCGCCCATTTGCTGACTTACTAAACTGGAGATACTCTGGAAATTTCTTTCCTTCTGAATCCTTGGGCATAATAGTTTTCAGGTCTGTCTGACTGGCAGTGGCTAGCTTTCTTACGATCACCTCACGTTCACGATCTGTGAACCATACAACCCACCCATAGATCCCTAAAAGGAAATCAATTGTCAAAAAATCTCCTTCACTCTCACCTTCATTTCTCCCTGTGCTTGCTGGATTTGGGCTGTCTGTGACTGTGTCCTGACTGGTGCTACTTTCAGCTTCTTCACTTGGACCTTTACTAACTGATGCTGGCCTACTTTCATGCATTTGCTGGATTGAGGAACCTGGCTGTGTAAATAACAAATACCATGACTCAAATAGTTATATAAAAAAAAACACTTTCTAATCTGGTTCTGTTAAAATAGATGTGACTAGTAAATACTGAATACAAATTATAAAAAGATTCATGACAAGTCAATATGACCAATGAGTATCTTACACACTGACTCTCCAAGTCATCTTTGGAATGGGATTGTGAATCAGACGATGCCACATCTGCAGGACATTGTAGTAAGTTTAGTCTTAATATCATATCACATTGACAGTCTATTTACATGCAACAGAATATGGTCATGTAGTTGTAAACCCTTTATTTTAAAAGGTAAATGTTTATATATTACATCAAAAAATGCCATTAAGCAATAACTTATTAAACACTGTTTAAAGTCCTCAGGCAATTATTCATGCCCAACTAATCCAAATAAAAATTAAAAATAAATAAAAAAACTAACAAGTCAAGAAATTATTAAATAATAAAACCAATTTTAAAAAGACCAGCAATTTAATAGTTTCTCGTCAGTCTGATATAATTCATAAATCAAAAAGTAAACAAAGAAATTGACAAGAATCCAGTCAAATGTAAAAATAAATAAATTAATTAAATAAAACCACTAAAATTACTCGTCTTAATTTTTAATAAAGATAATTTGGTACTGCATAATATATTTTAAAGCAAATAAATATATCCATCCAAGAGCAGTGTTGGATGCGTGTTTTCTCTAATGTGATTAAATACATCAGCAGACAGGTGCGTAACATAATGTTACTTTTATATGTATAAGCGCTTTATACAATATAATGCTTGCGACATGCGTCATGACTCGTATCCAGTTTTTATTTTGCGCGCCGCGCCGGTAATACAAAAAAACTGACAGTACGCGCCCGGCAGCAGTTTTCCCATGAAAGTAAATCGGGCACCGAAATGACAACACTAACCTGTCGTAAAGAATGTCTTGATCGACTGGGATACAGCATCTCTTTTGGCCTCCCTCTCCTTCTTTTCATGGCGTTTCTGGTACCCTGATTTATGTTTTCGTATCATTTTCAATCGGTCAGTCGGTCTCCGTCTCTTCCACCAAGTTCATCTCTAACTTCAGCTGCCGCGTCAACACTGATTGGTCCTTTTCACAAGCTAGGGTGGGACTTACGATTTATTGGGCCCCTCAGATGTTTGTCATTGACTGAATAATTAATAAATACCTTGTATCGGACTAAACCATTTTTAGGGAGGGGTGACGAGCAGATATTTGGAAGACTTATTTATCATTGCATTGTTTCGTGTTTTCATTAAATCCTGTGCATACGACGAGTATAAATATTAGAATTATTAACAAACGGCCTATATAGTAATACTGCTGGATTTTTGTGGTGCCCCCTGGGCAGCTGGGGCCGCCTGCTAATCGTCACCACCTTTCACCCCACTAGCGACGGCCCTGGATAAAGGGTCAAGCTTGTTCTGATCTTCTTACTGTTGGATGAGTGAGTTAATCAGGTCTCTCACACACACTGAGTGGTAGTTTATAGTGCTGACACCCTTTACTAGTCTCCTTCAGCCTCCTGTGATTTGTGCTGCAGGCTGATCTGTGCTGAAATAATCGTGTATGTTTACCAGCACCCTGCTTTCTCAGATCAGCTTGGGTTGGATTAAAACGTCTCAGGTTACTTGTGTAACCATTTGTTCCCTTTCATGGGAACTTTGAACTGCGTCCTCTATGGGTTGCTATGGGGAACGCCTCGTCGTGACCCATGTCTGAAGCATACATTGAAAAACACCAACTCGTTGGCCGGCGAAAGCCATGACGTCAATACCGGTGCGACTATAGTGTAAATAGGAGACGGGAGAACACGTCATTCACTTCTTCTTCTGAAGCTTGCGTCCGCAGCATGGCAAGAAACCTAGAGGACGCGGTGTCTCGTTCCCTACTCAGGGAACCATGGTTACACAAGTAACCTGAGACGTTCCCTTTCATGGGAACTTTGAACTGCGTCCTCTAGGGGTCGCTATGGGGAACGGTATACCCACGCCACCATGCTGAGGGGAGTGCATGCCAGAACCATGGCGAGCACTAAGTACCAACTCTACCATATTGCTATGGAAGTCGCCCCTGGGACGTTAGACGGCTATCAGTGACATTATTCCCTACGGCCAAAAGCCTAGACTACATACCCCAAAAATACTTACCTGCTAGGGCCAGACTCCTGGGCCCGGGGTAAAGCTCAAGGCTTGGAATCATAATGGATTAATTTAAGGGGTTACGACCAAGAACCTAGTATCACACTAAATCTTGGCCTGTCACACAGGGGCTACCAATTGCTCTGCATATGCTGAAGGAACTGTCTAAACAGACCCCTAGTAGCAACACCCTGTTAAAGTAGGTATCCAGCGGATACAGTAGAGAGTAGTGCCCAAGGCGAACCTGGGTTTTAAAAAACCACTCACAAAGAGACCGAAGTCGTGCGCTAGCTCTTAGCCATACAGGCTTTTTTAGAAAGTGGGCAAAGCGTAACGTGCACACTTACAAGCTATGTGGATTTTATAAAGTGTGCAAAGCATAACGTGCACACACTTGATTACCGTTCTAGGGGTTCTCGTGGCACACTGAAAGAGCAGTCCATAGATAAAAATAGCGTATCCCCAGACACTATATCTACAGCTATAATGCTAGAGTGGCTAGTAGTAAATCTGTAGCTGGGGAAGCAACATCCAGCTCTCAATGGAGAGAGAGCTCAACCTACAGCATGTTCCAATAATGGAACTGCTAGCAGTTATTTAGCTGAGGGAGCAAAACACCCAGTTCTCAATCCGAGAAGGGAGCTCGACCTACAGCATGTTCCAAATCTGGAACAGCTAGCAATAATTTACTTAACTGAGGGAACAACACACCCAGTTCTCAGTCGAGAAGGGGGCACAACCTACAGCAGGGTTCCACCTGCTGGAACTCTAGCCTAGTTTACCTTGACTGAGTGAGCACAACCAGCTCTCACTGAGAGGGCTCGTACTTCCGCATGATTGTAAATCAGAGGGTAAGCATACTGCAAGCTAGCCACACACTCAGCGCATCAGGGAGGCAGAGAAAAGGCCTAATTCACCTGATGCTGCTGGATCCAGGCGCTCTGGAGAAACAGAGAACTCAACCTTCTCAAGTGAGAGGAGAATTCTGAATTCAGAGGAATAATGTTGCTCATTCCAGATAACCCTTTGAAAAAAGGGGAGCACTGCTCAAACTACCACAAGGACAGCCCATGGAGCGAGGAATCCAACTCTTCAGAGAGGATTAACGCTCAAAAGAAACATCATACTCACAATAACACTCAATGTTGAGGGGGGGTGATGCCTCAAGGGGATATCCTGGTGATCGGGAAAACCCCTCAGGGCGACCCAGATACGGTAGACCAGTCAGGGTAGCATGAAAGCGTAACCCCAGCCCGGACGTCCAGGAAATTTCTGCATTGACGTGCCGGGGGCCTGATAATCACAAAGGCGCCCGCAGAAGCCTGTGTTATGGCCGCATAATCCAGAAAGTATGAAGCCTAAACCCGGCTTATCGTACCGTCTGGACACATATCGACGAGTGAAATAAACACTGCAAATCGAGCACCCGGTTTCTGAACCCAGCAAAGGGGGTGCCCATCGAGGACCTACCCAAGAAAAAGGGACAGAAACACACAGGTACCGGGAAACACTGCAAAGAAACTAGCAAAAGGTTATACACACAACCACCAGTCTCATTATATACACATATATATTCATATATACATATATTTTAGACATGGATCGTACTCACCCACCATGGTTCCCGCGTCGGAGTTCTGTCCGGAGAAGCCTCTAGACCTGACCATCAGTAAGATGGTCACTTTGAAGCCATAGAACCAACCAAACATCTTAGGTCCAGCATAGGAGACTGTAATGTAAGAAGTTCCCACCTCACTTCGGTCAGTTGGAGAGATGGTGGTTACAGGGTAATTATGAAGGGGAAGATAAGGGCAGATGTAATACCCCCGAAGGAAATGAGTGGATACTGAGGTGTCACTCTGATCCGGACAAAAGCACTGGCGCCCTGTCTGGATCACATCCCTTAGGTTTTCTACCTACCTTCCTTTGACCTGCTATCTTCTACCCCACCCGCTGGCGGGGGAGGAGCGCGAGGCCGCGACACTACCTTCGAGCCGTCTTAGTCCTCAACGAGACGGCTAGGACCCCCTGGGTTTTTCGGGCGCAGACTGACTGTCTATCCCGGTCCTGTCACCGGCAGTCCTGATATCTTGAAGCAATCACCATTGTGGTGCACTGAAGTGCCAGCCCGACCAGCTGCCTGCTCTGCTGGCTAGGCCCTGGCATCCGATCGAGGCTTTCAAGGATGTAGTCTTAGAGTACGTCTCACCCTGGGAGATCGCTGGCTAGCTTCCTCTATAGTTCATCTTCTCGAGAACCGCCCCCTTTGGCGCATCGCATCGATGTTGGCATAACTTGTATGTTGGAATCGATGGATGCGTGAAGAAAAACGGTCTCTTCCATTCCTTCTCAATCTCTGTTAGAAAATTAGGAAGAAAGGAAGGCTCACCTGAGCAGTAGGGTTTATGGCCAGAAAAATTACGTTCATTGAGATATTTTGCGACGTCACTTTTTCACCCGCTTCACGGCAAGTAAAGCCTCGCCGTGGCGCGATCCATAATTTCCAAGAGCTCATCATACGCAGGAGCAATGGCCCCTGAATCAGACAATGTTAATGAAATAGCATCATCCTCCAGCGGCTCACTCTCGTCCACAGTCGACGAACGCGAGAGGGAAAGCCCCTTTTTAAACTCATTGGCCGGATCCACCTGCGATCCCCACGAGCTCATTCCCTTCCGTGCCTCAGCAGCGGCGGGTCCTGAATCGCGGGTAGCAGATGGCTGCCCCTCTTTCCTCGAAAAGAGAGACAAACGAAAGCGGAGCTTTTTTTTTTTTTTTTGGAAAAAAACGCTCGCAGTGCACGCCGATTGCCCCCTCGGAGACATCGCGTGCGTGCTCTTTGCCCAAACAAAACAACGCATAGATCGTGTGTGTCATCAGATGTTAAACAACGACAACACAGATGCACACATCCTTTAAACGCTTTGTTAGTGCTCGCCATAATGATATGAATAGAGATTACCACGGAAATGCACGCTTCAAACCAAACAGTCAATGAAGACGAAGAAGAGAATGATGTGTAGCTCCCGGCGCCGATTTATACTGTAGTCGCACCGGTAGTGACGTCATGGCTGTCGCCGGCCAACTTGTTGTTGGTGTTTTTTTTCAATGTATGCTTCAGACACGGTCACGACGAGGTGTTCCCCATAGCGACCCCTAGAGGACGTAGTTCGAAGTTCCCATGAAAGGGAATTTCATGTTTCATTGAGCTTGGAAATTATTTTTGCACATCTCTTCTCCTGTCTCTGAATATGGTGTGGATCTTTAAATCTTCTCACAGACACTCATTTGAAAAACTCGATTGGAAAATGGAAATTCGTCATGAAGCTTAGTGCAAGTAGTCAATTTCTTAATTATGATAATCTGCTGTCACTCTTTCAGTAATAGTACACATAATTTTAATTTGCCTTAGTGAGGTGAGAGATCAAGGCAAGATTAGATCTGAAGCACATATACTCTCTTGCACACTTATTAACCTTTTTGAGATATTTAAGAATATAAACAGATGAAAGGAATAATTCACCCAAAAATGAAAGTTGCTGACAATGTGCGCACCCCGCAGGCCCATCCAATGTGAATATTAGTTTGTTTCTTCATCAGATCAGTTTTGGAGAAATGTAGCATTGCATCACTTGGTTAACGTGGATGCTCTGCAGTGAATGGGTGCCGTCAGAATGAGAGTCCAAACAGCTGATAAAAACATCACGATAATCCACACCACTCCAGTCCATCAGTTAATTCCATGTGAAGTAAATTTAAAAGAAAAAAATGCTGTGTTTGTAAAAAAACAACAAAAAAAAACAAAACAAAACTCATCAATAAGATTTTTAAAGAACTTCAAAACGTTGCTTCTGGCCAAATTATGAGTCTATAATCTATAATAACACTTCCTCCAGTGAAAAAGTCTCTCACATCAAAATCCACACACATATTTGTTTAGAGCTGTTTTGGACTGATTTGGCTTTTGCTGGATATTTGCTGATTTCTCTCTTGATTCAGACAAGATGACTTTTTGACCAGAGAAAGCAATATTATGGATTATGGACTCCATTAAGAAACGTCTTAATGATGGTTTTGTTTGTTACAAACACGCACCTTTTCACTTCACATGGCATTAACTGATGGGCTGGAGTGCTGTGGATTATTGTGGATGTTTTTATCAACTGTTTGGACTCTCATTCTGACGGCACCCATTCACTGCAGAGCATCCATTGCTGAGACACTGATGCAATGCTACCTTTCTCCAACCTGATGGAGAAACAAACTCATCTACATTTTGGATGGCCTGAGGATGAGTAAAATCTTTTTTGGGGGTGAACTATTCGTTTGAAATAGATTAGAAAATTATGTAAATGCAAGGCTTCTCTCTCTTTGAAATAAAGAGTCTAAATAGGGGAGGGATGCTGGTGGAATTTTTGAAAAATATACTGAATATTGATATATTCCTAACATTGTTTGGGTCTTCAGTGAGATGATTTACTAATATATTTAACTGCAAAGGAGTGATGTGATGTGACACGACAAATCTAGGTTGCTTTTTGCGACTGTGCAGTGACCTGATGATGCTCTCACTCCCTTTTCATTTCTTTAACTTGTTTATTCACTAACGTGCCGCAAGGCTACTTGTTTGCACACCATCTTTGCATGCTGTTTGTTAATTGAACAGATGAATTCTAGGCCAAACCCACAATCTGTCAGTCTCAACAGTCACAGCTTCATTCTTTCAGTGTCCCAATTAAAGATTTACAAGAGAAAACGCTCACATTTGCCAGTTGCGTAGTAATGCTGCTGGATACTGTGCCTACTAACAACCATCAGCACAGCAGAGACTTGGCGACTGTCAGTGTGAACATGCGTAACACAAGATGATTGCTGTTCTCTAATGTCTCGTTCTGCCAACAGGGTGCACATTATCACGTGGAACGTGGGCTCAGCCATGCCTCCTGACGACCTCACTTCATTACTGGGGCTGAATGTTGGCGATGGGAACACAGACATGCATATTATAGGGTGAGATGTTCATTGAGAGCCGCCGCTTTTCTAAATGAAAGGTGCTCGGCATGAAAAGTGATCACAGATGCATTTATAATGTACTTGTAAATGTACTGCATACATTTCTCAGAAGATGTCAAGAATTCTAGATTATTATAATTTTTATAAGGTTACTGTTGAATTTTTAAGAAATTAGATTTTTCTATGCCACCATAAGGCGTTACATACTCCACCAGTTTTCATATTAGTGATCAAAAGGTATTGTTTTCATTCAATCCTGTTACTAATAGTTTTTGGTTGGATATCACAGGGTTGAAGTTCAGTGTTTAAATGGACCATAATGGCCTTAATGAATGATTTCAGTGCACCACACAACATGTTAGTATTTCATTTTAAAATACCAAGAATCGCTGTGATTTTCTCCCCCCAAAACAGAGTGAAATATTGAGTTTGATTATATTGTATTAATGATTGAAACTTTATGATTGAACTACACTTCCATTCGAAAGTTTGGGGTCTGTAAGATGTTT